>CM035818.1:34999525-35599525 GCA_020458035.1 Magallana ariakensis | reverse complement strand
GATTTTTTTTTCCTCTGAGAGAACAGATATGGGAAAACAAAATTGAAAAATAAACAATATCATATTTTAATTCAAGACTACATTAATATCCCTATATTGTAATCATTCCAATTACTTGAAAAGTATTCATTTGATCCCCTTTTGTATTATAACATTAACAAAATGCTCTGGTTTACATTTTTAGCATTTCTCCGACATATGGATTTAATTTACTATTATCTTATCCAAATTCAAAAGAAGAAATTTAGAAACTACGGCAATTTATCATTCACTCTATGTAAACCTTCAATATTTTATGATAAAGAAAGGTAACTCTTCCTGATTGAAGCAATTTTTAATACAAACCTATTCAACAAAGGTCTATTCTGAAAAAAACACCGCTTTATTATGTTTTTCTAATATGAATTTACAATGTATATAACTATATATTATTTTCATATACATCTCATATTTGTAATTGTATGCATATGCTGAAATAATGAAAATTAGCTTTTTCGGTTCACGATGTCTAATTTTCTTCATATCATGATTAGACATATTATCAATTTTTTTCAAAGTCTAGCTGCGCTTCAGCATTTCAACTTTCTTTCATTTGAATCTATTGATATTGACTTTGATAAAAATCAATATGAATAAATTTTAATAATATACAGTCATGTATGGTAAAATAAATAGCAGGGGACCATTACACTTTAAAATTAATTTTATTATTTTAATAACAAACTTGAGAAAACCAATCAAAAATCAAGCTTATGGGTTTTGGGGTTTTTTTTTTTTTTGCAACTAATTTTGTAAGACTCACGTGACACACCCCCTTTCCCCCGCTTATAAAAAGAGATTGACACATTGAAGGTAACTCCGCTTATAAACAAAGAAGTTCCGCGTGTACACGAAACAATGGAAAGGTAAGAGATTTACGAATTTGCATGGAAAAGTCGAAAAAACATAATTCATTCGGCGTATGGATTCAAAACATGCCGCGAAGAACTGAAAACTTTTTTATCGTCTCGGGTACTCAAAAATCTGAAAGAAGACACCCATACTGATTAAATTACAATCAAAGACATAAAAGGGAAATGTAAAATTAATGTTACGAGCTATCTTTCTCGCTATAAAACATCAATTCCGTTAATTGAAGATGGATCGGTTCAAAACTTGCAACTTGTCGGTGAAAATTGACTTAATTTACCCTATAAATATACTTACATGGGCATGACATGCAGATATTCAGTGAAGGGAATTATTAGGCTACGATATTTTTTAAAGGGGCGTAAAAGTGAGCATAGACTCCGATATCTGATTTCATAAATAAATGGGGCTTTTTTTATTTTAATTTTTTTTATTTGTCATTAGTTCCATAACTGATTGAAACCTAAAACATTTTGCCAGAGTACTAGTATACCAGTTAGTTCAAATCTTTGTAGCAACCTACTGTAATGCGACTCAGACTGACGATCCTTTAAGTAGTTCTATTGCATACTGTGGATTAAATACTTCTTTCGCGATTAATTTTTTTTCATTAATTAAACCCATCGTAAATACTAATGTTATTTTTGAAAAACGTATTATATTCGCGTAGAAACAAGGAGAAAACTCTTCCAACGTAAAATTAAAACCACTGAAATTGGTACTTTTTGAGAATTTGTGAAATTTAAACACCATCGAATCAAAATCTTCGTCAACGTTTACATCGACACATGTTGTTAATGCATGTGCTTCATTGCACAAAGTCCACAAACCGGAAAAACAATCTTTTTGAACCAGGATATTTGAGGACCTAATATGGTGGTGCCACGCCTATAATCTGGAAGACCACTGCACATATCGTTAGCACGAGGGTTACAATCAAAAGTATTGAGGTTGCCATGTCTTCATCAGCTGTTTCAAAAATACGCATATATCATGATGACCAAATCTATGATTTTTCATATGGGAATAGCAGGTGGTTAATAATTAAAATAATCAAGAACACAATAAAAGGCGGAAAGTATAGAAGGTCTAAAATGTATCATATATATAATTCACTCATATGGGCAACTAATTTTGAATTTTATGAAACTCGTTTATTTATTCATTTATCTTGTCAAAACATGAATCCAACTTTGCAATATATATTTGCATTTCTTACCGCATATATGAGCTATGTCTCAGATATGCGAGTTTATATCAAGTCTTCGCATACTTTTATATTTAATTCCGGGAAAATATGGTCTATTCACTTTATCCGGGAATAGTAAAATCAAACAAGTTCGTTTCCTAAGTAAAATCATCCGCATCTTTCCTTCTAGAATTTTCCTTCGCAAGGTAAGGTCGTAAAAATTTAGCTCTCACAAATTCTAAAAAATTTCAATTCAAAAGTAAAAATAACTATTAGATATAAGTTACATAAGATTTTTAAGCCATTTTAAAGATACATTATCTGATGATGTGTATTTAATGTATCCGATTTTTCATGGATGGAATTCTGAAGTTCAACATGAGATGTGACACAAACATATTAACACTGTATAAACTTTAACTTAAAATCTTGTTGTATTCTGTTTTCATTGAAACCATATTTTTATAATTTTATATGAAAAAATGCCGAAAACAAAGCGAAATCCAACGGTTAGAATGACGTCACGGAAACCCAGGCCGAAACAAACCAAAGGCCCAGCTGCGGCTGCGGGAAGCTCAGTGGATGACCCTCATGCATTGGACGTGACACATGTTGGTCAGCCTCCTGCGGATCCGATATTGATTCCGGAGATACGGACCCAGGAACCAGCTACCGACACGCAAAGGTCACAATCACAAGGTACACAAAGTTACATTAGTGCGGATGCTCAGTTTATCAGTAGTAGTTTGTCCCAACCTACCCAACCTGTTATGGAAAACACTACTCAACTTTCACTAGGCTATCATGTTGACAAAGCTACAAAGCATAAAATAGTTAATGGGGAATATGTCAATCTAGGATCCCTTTTAGTTCGTGACCACACGAAAACACAGTCATCTACCTTATCAGTAGATGCACAAGGCCAGCTTGTAGCGCATCCCAAGCAAACCCACAAAATTTCCTCTGTAGACAATTGGACTGATGCTTTTCTAATTTTTTCAAGCATTTACTTAGAAGCTCATCCAAATAAAACACAGCAAATGCTTAAATACATGCACGACATTCGCTTGAGTGCAGGAAAAAGCAAATGGGTAGGTTACCTATGACGAACAGTATCGTTTGAGAATGGACCTTAATCCTTCAAACAATTGGGGAACTATCGATAGTGAGCTTTGGCTCGTTTACATGAACCCAAACTCAGTAGCCACACAGCAAAGTAAACAACAGGTTTCAACATAATTCAAATGCTATGACTACAATTACAGAGCTGTTTGTCAGCGAATCCAAATGTCCATATTTGCATCGTTGCTTAAAATGCAACAATTGGCACCCTGTCATACATTGCAGTGGTGCTCAGCCCTCAGCAAATCAATACGTAGCCAATGCGCAGCGGCCATTTCGGGCAAACATGCCAGCCGCAAACGTCAACCAAACCTTTGCTGCGAGACAACCCAGACCTCAAAACAGGTCTGTGGGATTTTGGCGCTTCCCCAATAAAAGTCAATTCAATCAGTAATCATATAATTAGGTACCCAGATAGGTTGGCTGCTCTAGCACTCAGTGAAGGTTTAACTAAGGGTTTAAAGTTAAAATATTCAGGGCCAAGGCTTCCAGTTTACACAAAAATTTTGACATCTGCACACGAACATTTCAAAGTTTTGCAGGAAAAATTGATAAAGAAGTTATTGAGGGGTGCATGGCAGGTCCATTTCATACCCCTCCCATGCATAATTTGCATATTTCGCCCGTAGGCGTCGTTTCGAAAGCTGATGGTGGTTGGCGCATGATCATGCATCTTTCTTACCCACCATCCATCAGTATAAACTACAACATAGACCCCATTCATACAACAGTTACATACACCTCTTTTGATAGGGTTATTGAAACAATTAACCTAGTAAGTAAAGAGGAAATGATTTCAAAGTGTGACATAAAGAGTGCATTCCGCCTTATCATGGTTTACCCAGGTGATTTTGAATTGCTGAGGCTCTATTTCAATGGAAATTACTATTTTGACAAATGTTTGCCATTTGGCTGTGCCATTTCTTGCAGGATATTTGAGATGTTTGCTACTTTTTTAGAATGGCTTGTTAGGGACCAAACAAATTTGCAAACTGTGCATCATTATTTGGACGACTTCATTTTTATAGGCAAGCCTAACACAAACCAATGTAATTTTCTTATGAGCACATTTCAGGAAATATGCAACGGTTGGGGGGTCCCGCTAAATGAGGATAAAACAGTACAACCAACAACCTGTTTGATCTTTCTTGGCCTTGAAATTGATACAGTTAACATGCAGATTATAATTCCTCAGAATAAGGTTAGGGAACGTTGTACTGATCAAATCCGTGGACTGATTCTAGACTTCCAATTATCTTTGATATTTAAGTATCATTGTACCAAAGCTACAGATAGTATGCAACAGTACATATGAAGCCGTTCTCTTTAAGGCGGCCTTTACCCTTGAATTTCATGCACTTTTAAGAGTTGGGGAATTTGCTCTTTCTAAGGGTAATACATCAGATAGGATTCTACATATCGGGGACGTCTCGTCGAGTAATGAGAAAATTGTATTACGCATCAGATATTCTAAAACTGATCAATTGGGGTTTGGGACTTCTGTGGTGGTTAAGGCATCATCAGGACCAACATGTCCTGTTGCCGCTATGGAAAACTTTCTACAAATACGTCCAAATTTTGCTGGGCCATTATTTTGTCATTTTTCAGGCACTACAATTACTCGGTACCAATTTAGCGCAATTCTTAAGAGATCTCTAAAGATTGGCAACATAGATGACACAAATTTTAAATCTCACTCGTTTCGCATAGGCGCTGCAACCTCTTTAGCAAGGCAAGGGACAGAAAAACAGATAATTCAAATGGCAGGTCGTTGGAAGTCAAATGCTGTCAATTCTTACATTCGTTAAGACTCGTTGTTAAGTTCTGCTTGTATTTGCATGCGCTAACACATGCCAAGTTTTTCTAGGTCCGCGCAAAATTTGGATCGTTGGATCATCTATTGTTAAAAGGGCACGTTTAGAAGCCAGGGATCGAATAGGAGGATGCAACCTCAACTTGCCTAATACAAATATTTGGTGGCAAGGATACGGAGGAATGGTTCTTAGCCAGTTGTTGCCAAAGCTTAGACATCTAAGGACACTTCAAAATGACCCCAACATCATAATAGTTCATTGTGGCGCAAATAGCTTGGGTCTGGTAAAATTGGAATCTCTCTTGGAACAACTTCAGGTGACCTTAGCTAAGATTGGGAAACTTTTCCAAATACCAAAATTGTGTGATCATGTCTCTTGCCAAGATTTGCCTGGCACTGTAGTCAAAATGTCAAAGCAATGGAAGAGGCAAGGGCACGGGTTAATAGGGAAGCAATTAAGTGCATTTCAGACAGAGGTGGGGCATTAATTAGACACACAAAATTTCAAGCAAAGCCATTACAGTTATTCCATGCAGATGGGGTGCATTTGTCAGAATTAGGCAATGATCTGTTCTTAAGCAATTCGCAGGGCGCAATTGAATTTTTTAATTTAATTTAACAGTAGGGTCCTATTATACGGGATACAGGCAGGTCCTAAGCTTTTGGACTGCGGTGAACATTTGCGTTGGGGTTCTGCCGCCGTCACCATTGACCCTTGCAGGTGGCGTATATCGTCGCACCTCAACGCAAATAGAGGAGTGCCCTTAATTATTTGTTTGCACAACATTCAACTTGGACATATTTACCTTTATATTGACTTTATTATCTTTAACTATTTCATAATTTTTGCATATAGTTTGCATAATAATCTTAATTGCTATCTATGACGTTCACGCATTTGCGTTTACCAAGTGCGTGATTTGCCATATTTGGGCCGTCATTTATCTGCTATTTGTTATTTCATATCTGGGGGCAGCCCGTTGGTAGCCCCAGCAATTATCACTGTGGCCAAAAGCGCCACAAATAAGTAATATGGTCAGTACTTCAGAGTTTGTGTCTTTTTGCGACAATCTGAGATAATACCGCATATATGAGCTAACTCTCAGATATGTGAGTTTATATCAAGTCGTCGCATACCTTTATATTAAATTCCGGGAAAATATGGTCCATTCACTTTATACGGGAATAGTAAAATCAAACAAGTTGGTTTCCTAAGTAAAATCATCCGCATCTTTCCTTCTAGAATTTTCCTTCGCATGGTAAGGTCGTAAAAATTTAGCTCTCACAAATTCTAAAAAAATTCAATTCAAAAGCCCGCCCACCCTTCCCCGATATTTCGAGCGTATACTGCTGCTGGTTTTAATTTTATTTTGTAGCGATGGATTGGATCATTCCTGTCACCATTAACCTCGTCGCGGTGATGTGGGTGCCCCTTGTTGAGCACCTCACCGCACCTCAACGCAAATGGAGGAGTGCCCTTAATTATTTGTTTGCACAACATTCAACTTGGACATATTTACCTTTATGTTGACTTTATTATCTTTAACTATTTCATAATTTTTGCATAGATAATTATCTTAATTGCTATATATGACGTTCACGCATTTGTGTTTACCCAGTGCGTGATTTGCCATATTTGGGCCGTCATTTATCTGCTATTTGTTATTTCATATCTGGGGGCAGCCCGTTGGTAGCCCCCGCAATTATCACCGCGGCATAAAACGCCACAAATAAATAATATGGTCAGTACTTCAGAGTTTGTGTCTTTTTGCGACAATCTGAGATAAAATTTATTTCGTTTATTTAACCTGAAAACATTACTCAAAATGGGCGGTTTTGATTTTTACATTGTAAAACAAAAATCATATTTCATCGATGAAGGTATCTATTTATATAACATATGATAAACTGTAAAGAACTGATAGAAATTGGAACGTTTGAAAATATTTGATTCTATTTCAAATATGATTTGAAGTATACTTAGGGGAATCAGGCTGGTGGCAAATAACTATTTTTGTCATTACTCGTTGATCAGATGTGCAGTTATATCATTAGAACCTCGGAAGCAAGCAACAACAATTTCCATTTCAGGACAGAGGCGTACAATGCCTGTCAAATCACGTGCACCCAGGATGTTTTAACGACAAACGTACATGTCTTACAAAGAAATCTTTCATTTGAAGTTGTGCATCAGTACATGTATAACTAAGTACTTCATTCTTCGACATACAATGAACAAAATCATAAAAAGTGGAATCACAATTTGGCAAGATTTCTTGAGTTTCTAGCTGTTTAATGGATTGTTCATAAATAGATCTTCTAATACTGATCAATTATTCAGATCAGAGTAAACTACATGCTGTATTTTTGTAAAATTAATTTTATAAATATATGATCGGGATTAGTTTTTTTTTACAATTATGATCGATTCAAATTTAAAGTTACACTTTTTCTAATATTTTGCATTGTGCACTACATATTAATTTCTTTGTAAAATATCATTGTTTGAAAAGTGCTTTATGTTACTGTTTGTTACTCTTTAGATTTTGTCCTTTTATTTAAAAGATATAAAATAATAACGATTTTAATGTTCACAAAAAATTAATTAAACAAATCAAAAACTTGATCAAGCCATCTTTGGCATTTATTTATTATTGATTAAATAACACATGCATTGGGACCAAGTTTTAAGCTCAAAAATACCTTGTTCGCAGTCAAAACAATTTTTTCCGTTTTACCTAAAAATCATAAAAATTCATAACAAAATAAAAGCCGATATTGGTATTTGTTTTGTGAAATCATATTTTTAAAAAAAATGATTCCTTATTAATCCATCAAATAATACATTGGTGTGTCGAGGAATGAAATTGACACTTCATCAGTGTTTTAATAGAAATGTTAATTGAGAGATTTTGTGAATATGTAAACTTAAATCGAAATTGTAAGGTTACGCACTATACCTCAGTCATTCCTACACGGTGTTTACAGATGAACTGTATTTAGTTTTACATAAAATTGCAATTGAAACTTTGTATACGCAAAGAACAAAATCTATAATGTGAAGTACATGTAAATGCGATTTTTTTTACCTTATATATCAGTTAACGCTTTTGTTTATAATTTTCTTTTTTACGACAGGAGTATTTTTCCTATGGAGGTAATTGCTCTTCATGTATAAAGTGCAGAAAAATTACCCCTGTGTCTTTTTTCTTCAAAATAATCCAATTATTCTACAGCTGAGGAGGGGGTCATTATTCTATTTATTCTATGTCAAAAAATGACCCCCGGTCATTATTCTACGGGAGTCATTATTCTTCTTTACACCGACCACCCCATGGAATGCATGTTATTTTGCAATTTGAACTCTTGAATTATTCGAGCTCCGTAAATGGTGGCGTTGTCGTCTTACAAAATGTAATTTTTTCTTAGAAATGTATCAATAACTGGCCAAAGTTGTTCATCAATGATATGTTTTCAGAAATTATTATGGAAAAGGAAGACGAGCAGAAAAATTCATGTAAATACATATTTTTATTTTTCGCTTTGACGACTTGGGCCACACATACATTATACAAATATGTAGATGATTCGATGATAAACATTATTAAATAATCCTTATTTCTTAATTTATCTTTTAAATTAAGCTTATCTTTATTTATAAACCTTATTTTTATGCTTATAAATAAAATTATTTATAAACAGTGACAACATTCACACTTGTACTGGGTGAGCAAAATTTAGCTCAAGCTGATATAGGGCTAATATAGGATACAATATAAAAGTCCTTGAACTAGCTTATAGACTATGACTTGGCTCAAAAGTTACTAGTGTGCCTCTTATGAACCAAGTCTCTGACGCTCTACATGAACCACACTTTCTAAAGATTCTCTAATACCTACATGTATAAAGCCTTTGCCTAATTATTTATGTTCCATTCGTTTACATTTATAACTATAAATGCGATCTTAATTAAAACGAGTTGCTTCCCGTTATCTTATTATGGATGCAACCCCGCTGTAGATTAATGACAATCTGAAAGCGGCTTGTCCTTTTGTGATTTTACATTGAAGTTGGCAATTGATTCTTTGATAAAAATTTAATTCTAATCTTTATACAAACCTTATATATTATATAAACCTTATTTTAATATATTTATATCTACCGAATAGGATTCCCTCTATTTCTAAGGGAATCTTATAGTTAATTCATAGCTCTATAGAAAAAAAACAGAATAAAATAGACACGCCCCGTTTATTGATTGGTCGAAACCTACAGCGACTCTAAAAAAAATCACTTGACTTTAGCCTTTTTTACTCCTCTATGGAGCATAGCCCACGGACAATTATTTTCCACTGTTGGATAGTTCATTTCCAAAGGTCTCCATTTGTTACTTTGTTTGGCCACCATATCTGAAGGATATTTCTCAGACATCTGTTTATGAAGGATTGGAGTTTTTTTTTCCTTTTTGGCCATTGTGAGGCTACTGTTTTCGATCAGTAAGGTGGGACTGATTTTACGTTGCTATTAAATATCTTGAGTTTGGTCTTAATACTTGTTATATACTTGGACTTCCATACTTTTCTTAGCATACCAAATGCAGTATAAGCTTCTGCCTGGCATGATTTTACATCTTTCTCTCTGCCTCAACTATGGTTAACAACACTAAGAAAAATCATGGACTGCACAAAATAATCATGATGATGTCAAACCCAAATTCCCATAAGAAGCGATTTTGCTGTTACTTTTAACTAACGTAATGATGTACTTAACAGTAATTAAGTGAACCTTACTTTTTACAATCGATTTATTAATTTGTTATATTAAAGATGTAAATATTAACAATAAAATGTTTTCTTTATTGATTCATGCGGGTTATGAAGGAAGCGATCATTGCAGAAAAAATATACGCGGGTTATGTATTTTTTCTGCAATTTCGCCACCTTCATATCCCGTATGAATCACCAAAGAAAGCATTTTATTGTTTAAATGCCTGCACTCGTCATCTTCGTGCGTTAAATGTATTATGGCGTTTCTGCTGATTTAATTCTTGGCGATTGCACTTTCCTCAGTAAACTAACGTACACCCGTTTTCATTGAGTTACTTTGATGATATTTTATTATCATACTGATCAGCACTAACCTCAAAGTGATAATAACTGAAAGGGATTCCCACAACAGGCTATGTGCACCTAAAATTAAATTATTTTAATGTGGATCTATAGTTGGCCCAGTATTCAACAATATAAGACTTCAAAGTACAATACTCTATTTTTGAGAGAAAAAAATTACTTCGGTCTTGTTCCAGCCCTTTATTTGTTGATTTTTCAAACATTTCTGTTTTATAATACTCATGAAAAGGAAATATTATAAAGTTTTGAAATTAAAAATAAAATAATCATAAATGAAGGTGTGTAATTTTAATTGGAATCCACTAAAGTATGAAATCTCTCACAACAACAAAAGAAAATGCTTGTTTATAGTAGACTCACACTTTGAAAAAGATCTAAACTTTGAGTTATCAATTATAATTTATTGTGCACGTTATTTTTATTTAGTATTTTTTGTTTTTGTTTTTTTTTTTGTGTGTGTGTCTTGTTTCTGTTTTGCAATTTTTTCTTTTGTTTTGTGTATATGCATAGTATTTCAATCAATATGTTCTGTCCTTTCACACTCTCACTAAAAATAATTCACTACCAATTTAAGTATCTTATAGCTATAATTGCATTTATACTATATGTAAGAAAATTGTAGAAATCCCAAAAGATATGTTACTTTGCCATTAGAGTGAACTGTGGAAAGAAATACCACTACAATGTAATATGTATCAAAAGTTTGTGAAAGTCATGAATAAAAGTATAAATTAAAAAAAAAAATCGCCAATTTGATCTGTTTTCAAAGTGATTGCCTTACATTTTCATCTCAATAGGACAGGTCTTTAAAATAAAATATTATCAGTTTGAAATAAATGAACAAAAGATGATTCGCATCGTATGTGTTTAATAATATGTCTGTACATACAATTCATTCTTTCGTCATGCCAAACAACATCACACCCCCTGCTGCGAATGCCGTTATCATTGCAATGATACTGAACGCAAACGCAAAATGATAGGTGAAATCAACATTAGCTAGAAGATCATTTTGTTTTGCTGCAAACACTGCCACAGCTATCAGGATACAGATACCTGAAATACATGCAGAATTTTCATTACTTTGTTTATCAACTTACGAATATTAATCTTATATGTCCTTCACTTTAAATGTATGAAATAGTTTTAAATGATTTAGATACTCCGGTAACTCTAGTAAACGAATTTTCAGTCGAAATATAAATCTCACCTCCGGCAAATGATGTTCCTATACCAGCAAAAAGAACTGGTTTCTTGTCTTTCATTACGAAAAGTTTCAGAATTGTCATGACAACAGCGACAATTAACAGTAGAAGCCCAAGAATGCTCATAGCTCGTACAGCTTTCTGCCAATCTGCATTTAAGATGTCAGTAAATTGAATTATAGTACATTGAACATTGTACATAGAATGCCATTTTAAGCTTTTAGGTAAATTACAACACAGACAAAATCTAGATGTATCATTAAGTGCAATTAGTGATGTCGTTAACCATTGAATTATATTGCATATTTATGATTGCAACTCATAAAGTCGTACACAGCAACAAATAAAACAACAAGTAAAGCCGATTTAACTTCATATTCAAATCTTTAATACTGTATACAGTGTTATTTTTCGCCCCGTGTAAGTTTAGCCCTTCTCTATTTGCATACAGGTCCGCCCCGTCTTGATTTTGCCCAGACACGTTCTGTTTAAAGCTGCTTGGTCCTATTTTATTTAGGAATAAGGATTCATTCTCTAAGTATTATGAGGTGATAATTTTGGTCGGGGCGTGGTCAAATCCAATAAAGCCCGAAGGGCTTTATGATAGATTTGACCAAGCTCCGACCGAAATTTTCACCTCATAATATTCAAAGAATGATCCCTAATTACTTATATTTATATTATTTCCAATTTAAAAGCACTATTTTTTCCATGTAGCACATGCTATGTATTACTACGCGGCGCAGCCAATACATTTTGTGTTACTCATCTGTTATAAAATTATTGGGCTAAAGGCTTCAAAATTGATTCGTAATGTTTTCACAGACAAAGGCAGTTGAAAATGTAAATATATCAAATGTTGTGTACGCTTTTAAACGATGGTTATGCTAGGTATATGTAAAGAAATATACGTTGCAGTAGTTTTCCTGGTCAATTTAGCCAAATTTCGACGAGAAAAAAAATGTACATATTGTTAACAAAACAAACGACATAAAAGGGTATCGCGTTATTTCGCCTCATGTAAAAATTCGCTCCTGACGTCGAAATCGGTATGGTTGTATAACGACTTTGACATCGCGATAAATAACGGTTCAGGCAAATTAAAAATAAATCTGTGCACATTTTGGTCGCTAATATTTTTTAAAGTTTCCTTTGTTTATAATCGATGCGTAACATGCGGGTAAAATAAACCCAATCAGGGGACGAAACTAAACGGTTCCCTTTTCTTAACATTTTCATGATGCATTTTGGTTTGATTTTTTTTCGTTTGCCCATAAAGAATTGTTTTTATTTACTTTGAATATTTCTAACTTTGAAAGGAGACCGATTATGATGGTGTGAAAAGGAGAAAGTCCATAATTTTATAAGATAATCGGTTTGAATGAAAAATTATTTGATACTGTAAAAACCAAATAATCGGACCAAGCAACTTTAAAGAGAGATAATTTGAGACATTGAAATTTGCGCAGCTTAAATTTTGCCAGTTAACAACGAGGGAGAAAGGAGCGAACATAAAACGGAGGCGAATATTTCCCTTATGGTGTATTTTATTCATCCGCACAATTTTGTTTATGGTTCGCAAAATAATTTAATATTCATCTCTATGATAGGCGCATGTAAATAGGTAAGACTCAGTGAGTACGCGATTGTTTTGCCCTTGACTTTTGATAAGGTCGTGGTATTTTCGGTTACGACAAGATCTGTCTTCAAATAAAAGAGTCTTCTGTCAGTCATGTACGATTGACTACTCAGTAATTTAAGGTTGAATGCTACTAAATTTATTTTATGAACTTTTTGCTATATAGATCGGGATCAGTTTGTTTTTAAATAGGGATCGGCCAAATTTTGAAAATTAGCCCATTTCCAACATTTCTCCAATTTTATTTAATTTCTTTTTTAAAATGATTGCCTTACATTCCTTTTAGAAAGACACGTCTCTTTAAAATAGTTTTTACATAGGTGTAAAAAATAGAAACAAAAATGTATTAATTTTCATGAATAATTTTCTTTTTTAAAACTTTTATTAACAAATCTGGACATAATTTATTAGAAATCAGTATAATGCATTTTTACACAAACTTTTTAACTCTGCGGTGTGTTACTAGCAATTTAAACATATTTATCTTTTTCTTATAAAAATACAAAACAAAAAGTATTAAAAAAAAATAAATAAATAAAGGGGATATATTCTTCTTAAACAACGAAATCATATTTCAGAAATGATACTTTAACGATCTTAAAAAAAATTGGTGTGGCATATCACAGCACAATGGATAAGCACAATGAATATTTTCCAAAGAGGGATAGAATTGATCATAGATAGATTCCGATACATGATATCAACAATGTTGGGTTTTTTTTTGTAATTCAATAATGTCTTAAAACCTAACATAACATTTTGCCAGAATACTAGTATACATGCACCTTTTATTTCAAATCTGGAATCAAACAAGTATAAAAATATTGTAATGCAAATCAGGACTGAGGATTCTAGTTGAATTGCATACTGTAGATTTAATTTTACTCTTTTCGCGAATAATCATTTTTCCATGAAATAAAAGCCATCGTGAATACTATCATTAGTTTTCTGAAAACTAATTATATTCATGAAAAAACAAAGATGGATAACTCTTGCAGCGTAAAATTAAAACGATCGAAATTGCTACTTTTTGAGAAATTGTTAAATTTTAACTCTGTGGAACTAAAATGAATTACGGTACCTTCATCAGCGTCTACATCGGTACATGTTTTCGCCGTCTGTGCTTCAGTGCAAGAAGTCCACAAACCGAAATATATCTTCTGACCAGCAGTATCCACGTAGACCCAATATGGTGGTGCCACGCCAATAATCTGGAAGACCACTGCACATATTGTAAGCACGAGGGCTACTATCAAAAGTACTGAGGTTGCCATGTGTTCATCAGCTATTCCAAAAAATACATGTACATGTATACCATGATGATCAAATCTATTATTTGCAACTTAGAAATAGCAGAATGTCTGATAAGATAAATTAATCAATAACAAACAATAATGGTGGGAAAAGTATAGCAAGATCTAAAAATGTATCATATATTTCATTCACTCATATGATCAAATAATTTTGCATTTTATGAAAAATCGTTTATTCATTTATCTGGTTAAAGCAAACACCCGAAATGGCCATACATTTAAGCATTTATAAATATGTTTCGTTTATTTGCCTGGAAAACTTTACTCAAAATGGGCAGTTATAATTTTTACATTATAGAGGAAATCATATTTCAACGATAAAGGGATATATTAAATTCACACATAAGATTAGTTGTAAAGGACTGACAAAAATTGAAAAGATTCAAATATTAAAATCTATTTAAAATACGATTTGAAGTATACATAAGAAATCATGATAATGACAAATCATTACTCGTTATTAAGGACACACGAGACGTTCCTCAATTTCATGTAATTTTCCTTAATATATTATTCCTTATTTGTTAACATTTAAACCTGTTTATTCCCAAAAATTCATGGTTCATTACCAGGCTATTTTTGGAGCTAAAATATTTAGAATATTCCTTAAAATAGCATGCAAAATGTTATAGTATATATTTTCAATTGAAAACTTTAATTTATATCTAACTAAACAAAGTATCATATAACATGGGAATATAATTATGGAAATACTTAGTGGAAAGCTTCACATTGTGGAGATAGGAAAAAATAGGTGGAAAATGGAATTTTAAGATGTGCAAGTCTGACATAAGTTCTTCGACAGCGAGTTTCGAAGATGTTGCATTTGTATTGATATCGAAATATTCATCTAAATATTTCAATACTTATTTGAATATTAATATTCATTTAATATATATATGCTTAAACTTTATGACAAAAAACAAGAATTATGTTTTAAAGCCCCATTGTCTCCTCTTTGGAAAGAACAGAGGCGTACAATGCCTGTCAAATCCCCCATCCACGATGTTTAAAAGACAAACGTGCAGGTCATACAAAGATATTTAACATCTGAAGGCGTGCATCATAGTGTCCAATATACAATTAATAAACAAAGATACATTTTTACTGACTTTTTTTTCATCTCTTAGATTTCTAAACATCATCACATGATCCCATTCAATGTAGGTGCAAGCTTCTTTGAATGCGGGTCATGAGCATTATGAATTTTTAGTCGTTGTCGCTACGGTTTTAAAGATTGTTCAAAATAATTTTATTATTACATGTAATAAAGAAATAAAAATGAGAAAAAATCATGTTTTACTATAAAAGAAGTACAAGTAAAAATTTAAAAGGAAAACAACCGTCTTGATTCGAACACCTTTTCTGCCGAGTAAAATTGTCTTCTAACCTAGAATTAGAATATCTAGAAATCCTTTCACATAATTGTTAAATCTAGTCCCTGTGGTTATAGACTAAGAGTAGTAAATTTAAAATCATTACAAACCGACCTTTGCAGGATATCAAGATATCAAGAAAACTTGCTTTACTCTTTGGTTCAGATGATCTTGAATTTTATAATAATGATATTTTTTAGGCGACAATTTACATAAACACGTTATGCAAACTGCTCGCTGGTTATAGCAAGAACATATTGTAAATTAATTTAATGATTTTATAAAAGGTGCAAAATTTACCAAATTCCGGGTTTTTTAAAATTTACCTTTATGTGAGATGTTCCCCCAGTAATGTTTGCTTACTGCAGGCGCACAACGTTTATAGTCTTTGTGTTTCAATAGTTATAGAAACAGTCAAATATTTTGAAATAAATCGATTTTTTTTAAGAATTCTTAAAATAAGTTGGTAAACTTCTCAAATGCATCCATTTTATAAATAGATATGATCGAATAGTTGTGTAAGCAAACAAAAATAAAGTTGAATGATGTGGAATTTTAAGCAAAAACAAATGCAAACTGTTCAAACAAACCGTTCAAGCAAGACAAGACTTGTTCAGCTTTACTCTAGTGCATAATTTTTTCTCAAGGAGACTGAACATAAGATATGTTCAGGGTTTTTTTTACCTAAATAGATAAATGATTCATTTTTAAAACAATAGTACTTGAAGATGATATAGATTTTATATCTCTCTTTGCGTCTGCCCGTCGGTCACTTTGTCAAATCTTTGCTTTTTATTACTTTTTATACCCCCGCTCAAAAGTGTATGTCTGTCTGTAACAAATTTCTGTCGCTTTTTTTCTCAGCACATATAAACTGAATATGCTTGAAAGTTTAACACTTCGTTTAGGTATGCCATATAGTGAGATCCATTGTTGTACCAACCAAACACCAACTTCCTGTTCAAAGACGACTTTATTTATTTCTAGCCTAATTTTCAAACATATTTTAGTCAAAGATTTCTTAGCAACTATTAATTGCAGATACTTGGAATTTTCCCACACTCTTTGTTAAGCTATGACATATGGTAGGATTTATTTGTTGAACAACTATGACGTATTTTTTCTGTTAAATGTCGACTTCGCTTTTTTGTATTTTCATTTCACAGCAGGGCTATCCCTTGTGAGCATTGACTCACAGATATCTTGTTTTAATATGGTTTCTTCTATCAAATGAATTTTCTGTATATTGTTATCCATTTTCTGGTATTCATATTTTATTTAAGGTGATACCAAAAGGCTACTTTAGTTTCTAGAATGAATAAAAATAAGCATGCTGAGTTTCAAAAACTTTAAGGAAACAGATATTGTTTTTTAGGTAATCCAGATATTAAGGTTTGAGTTGATACATTAATAAACTGAGGTGTGTGAAAACCTTCTGAAGTTACGTTTTAACCCATGAAAATGACAATATGTATGATGATTTCATTTACTTGGTTTCTGTGTTTATAATTTTGAAAATTTTGGTACGGAGGCGGCACCACATTTGTGTTTTTGAGATTAAAAAAGGAAGCGTGTTTCCTTAGCCTGTCTATGCATGTTGATCTTTTATTAGAATATTCTTTCTAAAATTCTCAGCAAAAACGTTGGAATACTTACATTTGAAGTGTATTCTCGTAACGTGTCAAAACATGTTATGTTCAATCGTTTTCTCAATTGCCAATTTAAAATTTCTGTTAAAGCCCGGGCTGTAATGTTTGCAAAAGGATTGCAAATAAATATAAAAAAAACATTGCGATTTAATTCGTTCGGTATGGCTTTTCAAATTATTGAATCAACACTTTTTTAAATTATTTTTTACATATTATTGAAATTATTATTCAAAATATTTCGTGAATTTGCACAGCGAGTAAAAGAAAGAGCAGCACATTCAATTTTAAGAGAATTTCATACATTGACATTCACTAAACTATTCCGGTTTTTTTTGAAACAGTAGTAAAGACGAGAAATGTTTTTCAAAAAAAAGATAAATAATCGGCGCTGAATTACATGCTTTCATTCATAATAACGCACAAGATAATTACTCAACGCATTATTTATTATTTGGTACAATTAATCCACTGACTGACTAGGTTTTAGGTGTTTTATAGTCAATATTTAAGGACACACGAGACGTTTCTCAATATTAGATACATTTCAATGACAAACATTTCCAATTTATTTGCATCCACACAATATAAAGTCACTGATTAATAAAAAAAAAATTCATAAAATATGCTATTTTCCTTTTCCAATTTCTTTCCATTGCGTATCAGCCAGTTGTTTGAATCTTGTACTTGAAATTATACAACACTAAATGCGCAAAAAGATTTGTTTGTAAAAACACACACACACACACACAGTCACACACACATAGAAACTTAACATTTGCGATAATATTGCTGCATAAAAATGTGAAGCGAAAGAAAAAAAATATGTCTATTCCTGCTTCAATATAAATTTTCTTTGTCGTTGTATATCATACTTTAGTTTTAAAATATACATTAAATAAACAAAGCGTAGCTATGCAAACCTTATAAATATTTATTCATAACATTGTTATTTTGTGTGTTGAGACCAATTTTTGACTTATATAAGATATTAAATGTTTTAGATTTTTTTTAAAACTCATCCTGAATACAGATAAATCTAAAGTTTCCGTGTAATAATCTCTTTAAGCTTTTGAGTGTTTACAATGGTATTGCCTGAAGACCTCTTGTGAATACAAAGACCGTATTGAATTTAAGATCCAACAGCCAAGGACAAATATCACATTTTGTATTTAATGGTTTTCCGATGATAATACAGGGTTTCTTTGAGTTTTTGAAATGAATGAAAATTATAAGCATGCTAAGTTTCAATAACTTTAGGAATGCCTCATCAGTTAAGTTTTATCACATATAAAAGTGAGAATAGGTACGAGGATTTCATTATCTGGTTATTTAAGGCTGTCGTAACTATAGTTTTGAAATTTTTGATACGATACCGGAATCACATTTGTGTTAAGAAATTTAATAAAGAAGCGTTTTACTTTGGTCTGTCTTTTTACATTAATTGTTTTCTGAATATACTATCTTAAAGCTATATGTGACGTTTTAACGCTGTTTACTATGTTGGAAACCCGACCCAGACTTTGTCAGTGTGATGATCTGTATAAATGAAGACTGTTACAAAAACGCAAGGTTATATCTTGGTTTTAAATAAATATTATGATTTTTCATGTAATGAGAAATTAAATTGTTCTTACGCATACCTATAAACGATTCACGTACGTGTAAATCTGCACATGACCGCGTTAAAAGTAATCGAATCGAGAGAAACAAAATTGGAGGAAAAGTGTTTACAAATTTGTATAATTAGAAAATACTTTATTGACATTGACAAAAAATATTCCTTTTAAACTTTTGTTACTATCAATAAACCTATAGACCACCATTTCGAATAGCAGCGGAAGGTCAATGTTGTACAAAATGTAAAATAAATAATCAGCGCTACAAACATACTTGTATTTATATCAAGGTACATGATTATGAATGAATGAATAAATTTTTGGGTACAGTTAATCAATTGACTGTGTTTTGAGGTACACTGGTAAACAAATTAATTTTGTTTCAAAGTCATTATTTAAGGATACGCGAGACTTATTTTAACTTTTAATAAATTTCTATGACAATTCATTAATTATTATTTGCATCAAAACCTGTTTATTCAAACAAAAATTTAGGGTACATTACGAAGGATTTTTTAAGTTGGAATAATTTAGATTTTCCTTATTTTAACATGCAGCTATTTAAAGCTTATAATTAAAGTCAAAGTACATGATTTCCATTGACACTATATACCCAAATAGAAAAGCGTCATAATTGAAATATATTTGCGTACTGGAAATGTTTGCATCGCGGAGATAGGAACAATTTGGGGGGGGGGGGGAATGGACGATGTGTCGCGTCTGGACTTAATTTACTCAATTTATTTTAAGTAAGGCATTTAACTTGCAGGAATTATTAATTTCGTTTTCTTATGTTTAAGTTTACGTCGTTTTCTACAATAAAAGGCATAGGGAACTTGTTTCACAAACTTAAGTTGACCAAAAACACGTTCCTCAAAACATTACATTGAAATCTATGTCCAGTACTAAATAAATTCCTCTCCAGTTTTGTCTTTCTGGTCCTGTCGAGACAAATGTACCCCATCTTATGCTTAGGTTAAAAGATGTATTTTTATTTTAAATATTTTAAATGATGAACTAGTTTATATTAAAAGATTGGAATTGAGTACTGGCCCTGCTATCACCAACATTTCAAAATCACTTAATTAAATCCTTAACTCATTTTTTTTAATTTCAAAACATGCATATAGACTCAGATTTGAGGCTGTAAATTAAGATGAAGGAAGTTGGTGACGGCGGAGTCTGGGCGGATAATCGTATATATACGTTTGAAGAGGCTGTGCTGGACCGCTATGAGAATATTGTTAATTTAGGACATTAAACATGAAAATGTGTTTTGTTACAAAGTAACAATTGAAATATTACAAATGGTATTAGACATTTTCAAAGCATGAACCATCAAAGTTGATCCGCAAAAAAATGAAAATGATTATTCGTAATTTTATAATAGTAAGCGATTAATTTTCAACGGATTAGTATAATTACTTATATTCGAAGCATAACACACTTTCATTTTTTTTTACAAAATGGAGAGGCTGGATTGGTTTGAACATATTCAACATAATCAGATAAAGCAGCGTGCATTACTTAATTATCAAGAGCTTCTCTAAAAATGGCGAAGCTATTTCTAAGCTACATTCCGCGCCTATCTTTGCAAAACATTTGATAACGATCCTGTCACAAAAAGTTACCTCTATGATTTGTTCTTAACCCGTCAACAGTAAATGCTAGTAAAATAAATTGAAAATTTCAGTTATTATATGTACGTTTATAAATGAATACACGGTTATCCTGGAAGCAGTGTACAAATATCCTTAAATTCGATACATACATGTACAGAAAATTATTGGTTACACATAACTGCTCTCGCTTTTATACTTCTTAACGATTATTGAATTGAAGGTTTAAAAAATGTTTCAGCGTAAAATCGTTTTAAAGGGTCCTGGACACGATTTCAGATGAAAATTTTATTTCTGATTTTTATGTATTAAATAGTTTACTTGTGTATTTTGAATGATTTACCAAAATTTGAATGTTAGAAGTCGTGTTACAAGCGAGATACAGAGGAAAGAAGTCGTTGTTATGTAAACAAAGCTCGAGTCTTTTATTTGTTTACAAATAATGTAAAGTAAAGAAATTACCATTTCTTTGACAAAAAAACTTGTGGAAACAAGATAAACTTATTAAATGTGTTCATAAATAAGTTAATCAACAACAAAATTAAAAAATGCAACATTAAATTGAAACTTTTACCAATTCAAGACATGTAAACAATAACAGGACTCAAACTTTGTTTACAAAACAAAGAATCTTAACCTCTGTAACTGGCTTGTAACTCGATATTTGACTTTCAAATTTTGACAGAGCATTAAAAAAATCCATATTGACCATTCTAGACATTAAAAATGAAAAAATAAATTTTGAAAAAAATTAGCTCAAATCGTGTTCAAGTCCTTTTAACAAAGATAATCAATTTCTACGCATTGATGCATTTATCTGTACTTCTCTCTGTCAAAATCATTATTTTCATATAATTACATATCTGAATTGTGCCTTTGTTTCAGACAAATTTCTAATCGTTTGTTTAAAAATTTTAAGTATTTCGTGATTCACTTAGAATATTAAAGTAAGATTTGAATACCTATAAGCAGGATACAGAAGAAACGAAACATTTATCTACACAGTGGTTTGTTTACATTTTTCGTATTGTTTCCGTCATTGTGGCCATAACTCTATTAACTAGTAATATATAAATTTATACATTTAAGGCTAGTTTGACAGTAATACTCTAACTTTACACATGCACCTGTTTCCGCGATGTTTCACCCAACAGTATAATGATAACACAATGGTATCAAATGGTATCGAATTACGTGGAGTTCTCTTTCCGTGAATTTCAATCATCTTCGTTTTCAACAGTAAAGCGATGGACAAATGTTTAATACCATTCTCATATTACATAATCATAGATTGTATGCCTGACTTTAATAAATATATCTACATACAGAGCACCCAACATCGCTTGCCGACTGGAAAAGTCGTTTGATATTAGACATGCCAATTTTAGAAATTAATAATTACTTATAAAATATAAAAGTAATTAAAAAGTAATTGACTGCCAATCTTAAATTGTTGCTTCTTTAATTTGTTAATTTCCTCTAAAAGTACTACTTAATTTAAATTGATTGAATAACATTAAATACGTAATGTTGATATTCACTTAAAAGGATCCTTTGAAGCATAATGTTTTTGTAGTTACTCTTAGTAACGTGTATAGAGAATTTGACTCAAATTTACTTACTCGACGTGATGTCTAATATCAAATTAACAAGTTATCCACTGCCAAATTTCTTTTCAATGTTGACTGGGATCAATATAACACTTCTCGTTTAAAATGGCTTTACGCTAACAATATTGAAAGAAAAACGATACAACAAAAACAAATTGGCATAATGAAAAAAGTCAGGTTATGTCTGTTTTATATCTTGAAGTCATGTTGACTTTTTTCCTCCTTACTCTCTTGAAAACCACATTAAAGATCTTGTCCTAGGGTTCTCGAGAGTAAAGGGTATTTAAAAAACCATGACATCAACGTGTTCAATAACTTCACCGGTTAAGTTTAATGTATAATCTTTATCTTGAGCACTATTCTTTTTTTTAATCACATTTATTTAAGAGTGCTGTATAGTAGTGGTCATTTTTAGACTATATTTTCCTGCTTAAGACAAAAGGCTCTGTATAAGAAAGGGGAAAAGTTGAAGCCAAATTATTTTAATATTTTATTTACAAATAACTGTATGGCCAAATTAATATATATATTATTAAATTATTATGAGGTCATAACAAACATTGTAAAACATTGTGGAAGAAAAATGAAATGAAATTATTTTATATTAATTCAATAGTATAATCAAGCCCAGAATGCCGCTTCCAGTTGGAGGCGGTGAATTTCCAGTTTTCGTAATGGCGCCGGTTCTGACGTTTTCCTGGCATGTAAAATATCAAAGTCGTTAAAAAAGCCAGGAAAACGTCAGATATTTCGGACTACCTGAACCCATTACTTACAAGTATTACTGTATACAGGGTTATTTTCGCCCCCTGTAATTTTCGCCCCGTTACACTTGCAAACGGTTTCGCCCCGTCTTGAATTCGCCCAGATGCAGTTGTGTTTAAGGAGATATTATTTGCAACATAGAATTCGCCCAGTCTTAAATTCGCACTCTGACAACGAGGGGGAAAGGGGCGAAAATAAAACGGGGCGAATATGTCCCTGTATACAGTATATACCCCCCCCCCCACCAAAAAAGAAAAAAAACGTTTTATTTACCAAAACGTCGAAACAAAATATACAATAATTGTATTTTCTTTTAAATAAAATATTGCATGAACTGATAGCATGAGCATTGCATTTTCTCATAATAATGATTTGATGCGAGTTTTTTTTTCACCATGTGCATAAGGAAAACACTCACATCAAATCATGGTAATGAGAAAATGCAACGCCCCTGCAGGTTTCGTAGTTACATTTAGATTACATTGTAGTTGACAGGGTGGGTGATCATCCTATAAAATTGCTTCGAGATCGTGTAATATCAATGAAAAGACGAAGACAGATGGGTGAAACATTTTTTAGCCTCATCGATGGGAGACCGTTGTAACAACGTGATTATTGAATCATTATCATAATTTTGGGGTATAGAACTGCTCATGTACGATTACAAATGCAGATATTTCGATATTTGACATTAAAAGAAATGTCTGAATTTTAGAATTAAAATTCCTTTATTGTTGACTGAATTTCGTGGAGATAATGTTCGTAGATTCCTATTTTTTAAAATAGGTTAATGATAACATTTCATGGATTTACTTGTATTATAAATATAACATTAATAATATTACTCATGTTCATAATTCTTTGTGGATTTAACTTCATGGATGACGAACATTAGCATTAAGGAAATCCATGAAAATTGAGCATACACGAATTCCAATGATTCCACAAATGTCAGTCTACATGTATATCCTACAGCTAGATTCAGAGTGAGGTGACGCACCATCAGAACTACCCCCCCCCCCCCGCGAAATTCATTCGATAAATGAATACATATTTATGTCGATATACCTATAATGTATACTTTTTCATTGTTCTATGTATACATTTCTTTCTTATTTTAACTAAAACCCATTTTAAAATTATTATTTTTAACTTCGTACTTTGTTAAGTCGATATAGCAGATAACAAGAAAACTAATTAATTACAATAAGGTGATTTGAATTATGTAATACTCATCTGAATATATTGCCAAAAATTTGCATAAATGAAACGACATAATTGTCTATATGTTGACAAGACGATAAAAAGTATGACAATGTATAAGTTATAACACAACAAGTGTAGGCCCCGATACGCTTCCGTTCTGGTTGCACTACAGTATTAAATTTTACTATATATTCTTACCAAAATTGCACAACTTTAGGTACAGATTAAAAATTCAAAACGAACTTCTGGAAAAAATCCTCTTGACATCTTTTTAAACAACGCTTCATTTACAATTTTCTAACAAAATTCACACGTGCATCCAGCAAGGCGTGAGACTTTGTTTACCTCGAAGTTACACATGTGCTTGAAAATCAAGCCCGGGCCTTTTCACCCCCCTCCGGAAACAACACGCATCAAAAATTCAAATGACATCGCATTATTACAAAATTGGGATAGTTAGACCTCTTACACATTGTTTTTCATCTCATAAAAAAAATCAGCTCCTGTCGCGTGCGGAAACGCCCCAAATTCAAAGGGAAATTCGGGAATTATTTTGCCTCAGCCATGTTTTGACGTGAACCTTCAGTGAAATACTGTTATGACACCTTCTAATCTGTGCTAAAGGAATATCCTTAGCCCGGTTAATTCCATCATTAATAAGTCCCATGGGGTAATTCTGTCGTCTAAGGAGTTGTTTTAACTCTTAAAGTCGACTTTGTAGGCGAAGAGAAGGGTTAATCACAATAGTACATACACGCCTAGCCATGGTGTATGGAATGTTCATTTTTGTGTGAGACGGATGACACGAATAAAAATCCAGATATTGATGGGAATCTGTCTCTTTGCTAAATAAATCGGTATTGATATTCTCGCCGTCTTTGATAATAAGAATATCTAAGAATGGAAGTTTCTCACGATCGACGTCTATAGTGAATTTTAATTTGGACTGTCGCATTTTTTTATTTATTTAAGTATATATCTAGAGAGAGAGAGAGAGAGAGAGAGAGAGAGAGAGAGAGAGAGAGAGAGAGAGAGAACAGCATGCGACAGTCCAAATTAAATAAATTGTTTACCGAAGCTCTTTCTCAGGCCCCAATAAAATTCACTATAGACTTCGATCGTGAGAAACTTCCATTCTTTGATATTCTAATATATATAACTTCATAGCAGATCTGATAGATTTGTTTTCAGTTTTTGAACAGATTGTTCTGGCTTTAAACCTTGAATAACGTTTCTCTTTGAAGGATAGTCTGACGGCGGGTGTGACCGGTCAGCAGAGGATGCTCACTCCTCCTTGGCACCTGATCATACCTCTTTTTTTTTGGAGGTCCGTGTTGCTCTGACTTCAATTTGTATTTCGTTTTATGAATTTTTGAGACGGTTGATAGTTTTTTTATTGTCATTTTTTCATCCAACTTACTCAGCCTACTTTTTCATCGGCAAAGTCTGTAAAATTCGTACTTTATAGGTCTTGGTTTTTTCAATTTTTTCAGAAATATTAATCAAATGATAGAAAAATACAATTAAAAGTTATATTTTATATTTCTTGGTATCTGTCAAGCAAACCCATACATTGTTATGATGTGCGGCTTCATTGCTCCTGCAAGGGGACAAATACGGAAGCGTATCGGGACCTACACGTGTTGTGTTTCAACTGATAAGCTGTCCTTCTTTTTTATAAAGTTGTCAACCAATAAAGTATTGTGACCTCTTATTTATGCAACTGTATTAAATTGTTTCTTGTGATTTCTATATAATTTAAATCACCTTAATGAATTTTACCAGATTTATCGCTATCTGCGTTAACGACCTCACAAAATATGAAGTTTGAAATCTTGATTTAAGAATGTAATTAAATTACAATGTATATTGACATAGAAATTTAGACAAAGAGTAATAAAGGCTTTATTGTCATGTCGATATCAATATGCTTTCATTTCTAGGGAACATATTGCGAAAATATTGATATCGAATGAACTTCGCGGGCACGAGAATTCTGATGGTTCACTCTGAATCTAGCTCTAGACGGCACATGAAGACTGCATTTGACAGTTTGATATAAATCATTCAAAAACAAAAAAACAGTAATTGCTTTATATTGATTGTAATTCATATAAGTGTTTGATATCGTAGTTAGAGGGCTACTAAATGATCTATACATGTATTTAAGCCGATCGTTATGATTTTTAATGTTTGGGTCACTCTTCATTAAACATTAAAAGTTTTGAGACCGATGTAATAACATTTAAACTACATTAATTTGCTTTTTAATGATATTATGTATGAACTGATCGCAAGAGCGTTGCATTTTCTCGTTTTCATGATTTGACGCGAGTCTTTTCACCACACGAATAAAAAAAAGACACATCAAATCATGATTATGAGAAAATGCAACGCTTATGCAATTAGTTTATGCATAATGTCATTTGATATAGATCACGTAGTAAGATTACATTGTCATTGGGAGGGTGGGTTGTCATCCAATAATTTTTCTTCAAGATCGTTTAATATCAATTTGAAGACAGATGGTTGAAACAAGCCTTGTCGATAGGAGAAAGTTTTAACAATGTGATTATTATTTTAGGGTAAGAATGCTCAATACTATTACTCATTATTCGTTGTGGAATCAAATTCATGTAACTATGATAGGATCAACGAAATTCATGAAAACTGAGCATACACGAATTCCAATGATTCCACATTGGAAGTCTACATGATCAATTACAATAAGGTGATTTAAATTAAGTTAAATTACCTCAATACAATACAAATACAAATATTTGCATAAATAAAACGGCATAATAGTTTATATGTTAATAAGACGGTAAAAAAAGTGTGACAATGTATACGTTATAACACAACAAGTGGAGGCCCCGATACGCTTCCGTATATAAAAGCTAAAATGTAAAAGTTCGGTCATGTTATAAAAATGTGTCATCTCTTCTTTCTTTCTTTCCTCTTTCTACTTTTTCTTTACAAAGATAGCATATACATGTACTTTAAATCAAAGAGGCTTTTGCTTTTATGTTATGAAATGTGACATCAAAATGATAACATATCTTATTAAAATGTTCTTATCCATAAATATTCCGTTTTGTCCAATTTTCACGATTTTCGAAATTCCTCTTTAAATTACGAAAGGGTTATCTTAACTACAGTAGCTATTTTACGGCCGTAATATTTCTATTGAAACGCGTTCGTATGTTAATGCATTATACGACAGAGCTTTCGTTGGTTTTATATACTATGAAGAGAAATATACTTAATATATTAGTATGCATGGTAGCTCGAAACATATATCAAATACTTCTTATATTTTGAAGTGCAAAAACGTTATCAAGATGCTTTGTTTGAAATATGTATTAGGGGGTCATTTTAAGATATCAACTTCAAAGTTATGAGTCAGCCGATTGCTTTCCTTAAATTTAGGTCAACACTTACCCTATATGTATTAAGGTAAGGTTTGCGACTTGCATTTTTTAGGAATTGTACGAAAGTTACATACCATTTTGTTCACTTAATAAAGTCTCTTTTTTCTTATAAAATTCAATAATTTTGCCGGACCCATTTTATAAATACAAAAGGTCAAAGTTCATGATTTCAAACTGTCATGTTAATAACAAGAAAATAATTTCGTGAAAAATATGTACATTTCATATGTGGCTATTATGGAAGTCATTTATGCTTGAAATGTTGGAAAATAGTGTCACTATTTATATCACGATTCAATTTTATTAATTTCTAATGAACTATTTAAAAATAGAATAAAATGCAACAAAAGTCTTAATATTGGGTACCATTTTTTAAAGGAAAACACCTTATTTGACACCTTTCCTAGTCCACCGATTTTAGGAAAAGTTTATCTTAGTATATGTGTAATCTGGTGTTTCTAAAACATCGTTTAAAACCACATGTTGCGGACCTCGTTTTTGTGGAAGTTGAAAAAATGCTTGCGTCCTTTTATTTTTTCTATGTAAACTACAAAACCCCACGAAATGAAAAAAACTAAAATCAATTATTACGTCATATAGTTTTTGACGGCTATCTGAAATAAAGGGTAGTTGGTGTTACGTCACAATAAAAATATGTGAGTTATTTCCCTGTAACCGCAAACCTTACCTTAAAACTTCATAAGGAAAGGTATTTACAGGGTTTTTTTCGTTGTACACGTTGGGAGATGCATTTTGTATTAGAATAATCATGATATCATATTAATATTACACAGTTTAAAGAGCATTGCGCATCAATTTTGAAAAGATAAAGAAGATAAAGAAAATTCAGCTATAAGTCGTTTTAAATATAACGTAAGCAATATAACAAGCACAAGCAAGATATAGATCAATAAAAATGATTTTAGAGCACAAATAAAGGTCGTGATTTGAGGGATCTTAAAAATTATTCGGCGGAGTTGAATACTTAATTGGCTCGGCTTATCATAAAAGCAAGCAAGCAGTCAGAATGCCAAACAATATGCAATCGGTACTTGAAATCGATTAAATGTGCAGTAACAATCGTGTTTTGTGTGTGTGTGTGTGTGTGTGTGTGTGTGTGTGTGTGTGTGTGTGTGTAAAGATTATGATTATAACAAACGAAACTGTTTCTTTTCATATAAAAAACTGACTCCAAAAACACTAAAGATTCTATTCTAATCTTAAATACACGGGTATTTAAAAACTTCCTTAATTGTCTTTGAAATTCATTCTTTCATCATTCCGATTAGCATCACGCCTCCTGCTGCAAATGCCGTTATCATTGCTATGATACTGAAGGCAAATGCAAAATGATAGTCGAAATCAATATTGGTGAAAAGATCATTCATTTTCGCCGCGTAGACTGCTACTGCTATCAAAATAAAGATCCCTGCAATATAGATAGAAATAGGTTTCATTATGGTGATTTAATACTGAAATACATTTGTTCTTGAGATTTGTTTCTATAGTGTGTGTGGATATTTTACATGTTGTCATATAATTATTTGTCTAACATTGTCACTCAAACTGGTTTTATAGATGTTTGTACCTCCAGCAAATGATGTTCCTATACCGGCGAACAGGACAGGTTTATTGTCTTTCATGACGAACAGTTTAAGAACGGTCATAACAACAGCGACAACCAACACAAGAAACGCAAGAATGCTCATAGCTTGTACGGCTTTAAACCAATCTACAATAAAGTAAGAAAGTAACTAAGAAAAAAGAGATCATCTAATTTGTTGTTTATCATTCCTAAATAAATCCTTTAAAAATACCAAACCAATATTTTGTTCTGTGTTCATTGGTGTTACGAGTAAACAAAATGCATATCAAGCACACTTGAACAAAATGTTAATTTCAGTCATACATGTATGGTGGCATATCTCTGCCCCTTGTGTGCAAGTTATTTTTCTATCAAATATGTCGACATGCAAAATAAATATGTTGACATGCAAGATAGTTATGTCAACATGCAACATAACTATGTTGACATGCAAGAAAATTGCAATCAAATAAGAATTATAAAAAATCTCAAATATTGCCCACATGTGACATCCAAGATGCTAGATGTTACTTATTTATGTCGACATGCAACTTATTTATGTCGACATGCAACTTCTTTATGTTAACATGCAACTTATTTATGTCGACATGCAACTTAGTTATGTCGAAATGCAACTTAGTTATGTTAACATGCAAGATAAATATGTTGACATGCAACATATTTATGTCAACATGCAACTTAGTTATGTTCACACGCAACTTATAAGTCGCATGTCAACATATTTATCTCGCATGTGAACATAACTAAGTTGCATGTTGACATAAATAAGTAGCATGTGAACATAACTAAGTTACATGTTGACATATATAAGTAGCATGTGAACATACATGTAACTAAGTTGCATGTTGACATAAATAAGTTGCATGTCGACATAAATAAGTAGCATCTAGCATCTTGGCTGTCACATGTGAGCGATATTTGAGATTTTTTGAGATAATTTATAAATCTTATTTGACTGCAATTTTCTTGCATGTCAACATAGTAATGTTGCATGTCGACATAACTATATTGCATGTCAACATATTTTTCTTGCTTGTCGACATATTTAATAGAAAAATAACTTGCACACAAGGGGCAGAGATATGCCACCATATACATGATTTATTTTACTTGCTGTATTTATATTGATACATAAACAAGATAAAATATATAATGTATACAGTGATATACCAATATTGATTTAAAACTTGCCAGTAATGAATTTTTAAAGAAACATTTTTTTTTCAAACAAATAGCAGACATGTGTTCTTTATACTGAGCAGGTTAAACATGTATATATGTCTACGAGGTGGGTAAAATCTCAGTTTTCAAGCATTAGAAAACACTCTAGCTAGAGCTTACAATTTAAGTACAAGTACAAAACCTGAGAAGAATTGTGATACTAGTTCATAAAAGATTGTACAAAATATTTTCCTAGCTACTTAAATCCAAGTCAGAAAATTAATTTATATAAACCCTAACAATAGCATACAAGTTGCTTATTTTTACATATTTCATTAATATACATGTATTCATTAAAGTGAGTATGGCTATGAGTAATCATGCAGTCTGCGTACAATTATTTACTATCGATTAAAACATATGTTAGTTCAGTTAAAAATATAAAAGGTATGCTAAAACTAGGCCCAAGTTGGGCGAAAATAACTCGATAAAGTAATTAACAAAATACATTTTTACATCTGTCAAGTTTATTATACTAATCAATCATAACAAATGTTTTTACAAAAGTGTCCCAAGACTAGTGGCTCGAAAATACTAACGTTTTGAATGTTTTTCACAATTTTACCAAGGTATAAGGCTAGTGAACTTTCGTTATGATATAACAGAATGCGCTTCAGCAAAAGATCCGTTATTTTCCAAAACAAAACCCTAAACCATTCAAGAAAGCATGGTAACGTTAATAAACTGCTCCATTTTAACCCGGCACCGACCGCTTTACCTTGCTTTGATATACTTGATACGATTTGATCTGAACTTTGACAGTTATTTTTTTTTAAATATTGCATTAGAAATTTTGAAGAATTAAGTTTAAATTAGCTACTAATACTACGATGTGTACACTCCAAAGTACTAATATACTTTGCTCATGTTTAAATTAGGTACATGTAGTTGGTTTTACTGGCTGATCAAAAAGGTCATTTTAGTTAAGAGCCATGCTCTATTCGTATATCTCAAACTCGTTTATGTATGATTAATGGTATTTTAAGTGTGTACACAGTGCAAGGTTTTATGATTTTAAATATATATCTGCCATTTTGTTATATTCTGTACCTTTATCGTCGTTTATGTCTTTACACGTCGCTTCCTTTAATTCTGTGCACTCTTTCCACAAACCGGAATAGAACTTGCCAGCACCAAATTCCATGTACATCCAGTAAGGGCTTGCCAGACCGATGATTTGGAATACCAATGCACATATAGTCAGCACGAGTGCCACTATTAACATCATAGGGGCGTCCATGGTTTAACCTGTTGGTCAATATTGAATACGTTGTTGATTAATCTGACTGATGCATCTTGGACATTAAGATTCTTTTTTATAACGTCCATAAATATTACTAACGAGCCGATGTACATTAACAGTAATTTAGTAATTTTCTTACTTTTTACAATTTTTAATTTGATAAAAGAGAGATGTAAATATTAATAAACAATAAAATGCTTTCTTTGATGATTCATGCGGGTTATGAAGGTGGCGATCAGTACAGAAAAAAAGTAAAATACCCCGCGGATTACGTACATGTATTTTTTCTCTGCAATTTCGTCACCTTCATATCCCGCATGAATCATCAAAGAAAGCATTTTATTGTTTAAATGTATCTAAGCTGTGCAATAACCAATATCACATAATCATAAAAGCAAATGTAATGTCTATTTTTTTTTTATTTTTTCGATTTTGATGCATTTTTATTTTTCTATTTTTAATTGCTGACAATGCTTTAGTTATGCATTTCGAATGGTCAACCAAAAGAAAGTTCTTTTTTAAGCTGATTTTTCTATCTGCTTATTCGTTTTGAACATAAACAGTTTATTTAAGATCTAAACCTAAAATTTTCATTTCAACATTCAAAATGAAAGCAAAAACATTTCAAAGAATTGTGAGCTCTGTATCTCGTTTATAATGATCCAACATTTTTACAAATACTAAACGTCTGGTTTTTTTATGATGACGAATTGAAAAACGAATAAAAGATTTTGCATCCAGGTTGATGGTTGCAGACGTTTTCAGAATTATAAATAAATTTTTAATATAAAGCTTTACGCTGTTCCCGCTCTCTTACAGTCAATATACGACGCAGATACGTGTAGCTATGTACATGAACTTTTACATTCCCAAATTTCTATCAGCTGTTCAGTTTTCCTCCGTTAATCTTTTTAGAAACAGATTTTACTAACAATACCCGTAACACTTTAAGCTGAAATTTTAAACAATTAGAATTTTGAGCATCACAGAAAATAATACGGGCTATAAAAGAAAAGATTTACTGATTCATCGAATGCAAGAAGAAGATGTGACAATTCAATACACAGGGGAGAATTTTAAACTCCCTATCTATATGTTTAACAAAATATATATACATAAACATTTTGAATTTACCTTTTTGTATGTCTGTTTCCACAGTAAACTACGTTTTTCAATGCAGACGAATACCGTTTATAGTATTGAAATCGCTATAGAAACAGTCAAAATATTTTGAAACCACATTTATTTTTAATGTTCCCCTTAAAATTTTTTGATAATTATCATTTTTTTCTAGTATTTTTTTTTTAGTGTTTGCTTTAATATGCTCGAATAAAAGAACATCAAGTAATGTGATGTAGAAAATTATGATAAAAAATGCAAATATTATGCACTATTCAGTCATGGAACATTTTTAAATTTCTGATCATTATCCATAAAATTTTAGCATACTGCTAACTTACAATGCGTAACATTTTATAAAGGTGATTTATATAGAACTATAAAGGTATTTCGTCGCCAAATTATTTTCAATAGTACATCTACTGTTTCAAAGGTACGTGTATAAATATATATTTTCCAGAAATGTACGGCACGTTGCTTTCCGGTTGAGGCATTAAGATTGCAAAGACTACCTTTAACATGCGCCATAATGTGTACGAATATACATGTATTTTTATAAAGGCTTTGTAAAAAGATAAAACTTTATTGATAGATTAAGCATAAATTGCCAAAAGCCGAGTTATTATACATGGAAAGGTTGCCATATTCCAATTGAGAACTCGTGCGTATATGTAGTTCCTACAGAGTGCATTACGTTTGTACCGCATTGTAGACCCTATCCAAAATGATGATTATTATCTTGTTTTTTATTTTTGTCGTTTTTCCCATAAAATTTTCCGATACTGAAGGGAAAGGCACGTGTAAAATCCATAAGTTAAAAAATCCATCCACACCAGACATTTGACACTAATATTAAAAATAATGTGTTTTTGTAAAATAAATGTATTCCGTTTGATGCGAGTGTGTTCATACATGAAATGTTATCCGATATTTATTATATATTTTTTCTTTCTATAAAACACCAATTACTAATTCAAGAGTTTAAGCAATTAAGCATTTGTATTTACGTTATTTTTCAAATTTTTAAACGAAATAGCTTGCGATATATCAATTGGTTTACATAAAAGTACGACAAATCTACTAGACGATTTTCCCCCTTTAAAAGAAGCATATCTACATTTACTTATGATTTCTTAATCCACTTTCTTTCTTTAATGAGTAGAAAAGTTGCACACAGGCTTTTAAAAAGAGGATATCTTACCAACTGAAGGCAAAATGGTCTTCGGTTTTGCTGAAAAGAACGATTTCAAAAATTTGGAATGTGTTGTATGACATACATTAACTCTTGAAAATTAGTTTGTTTTGGGTTTTTTTGCCGAACATAGAATTTAATTCTCACGAAATAGTAAAATAGTTGAAGTTTGAAATTCCACACATGACAAATTACACACACACATACACACACACACGCACACACGGCAAGACTGAATTACGCTCTCAAAATGATAATTTTAACCAAATTTGAGCGAAGAAAAACGTCTTCATAGAGCCATTATATCTGTATTCAGGCTCTTCAAAGATCACAGAGTTTTCAGCATGAGTCATGTCTTGATCGATGAATTATTTATAGTTTTATGGATTTTTTAATTTCAAGCAAATAAATATCCATAATGACAATAAACCATGAAACTAAAATAACCTAAAATAGAATGTCGCATTAACAGCATACGATATTGACATTTAGGATAAAGCATGACAGACAAAATTGTTCAGTGCTGACAATCCACAAGGGATACTCCGTCGTGCCTAGACCAACATATTAAGTCTCACTCAACAGAATAACAAATTATTGTATTTATGCATTTAAAGTTTAGTTGCATAAATCAGATATGGTTAAATAAGTACAGGCTTTGATAAACACAATTTTTTCATGATGGTGTCTGTATTGTTTCAAGTTTTTCTTATTTATCCAAATATCAATCAAATTGTGTTTCAGTTGATTACATGAATAATTTGTCCGTAAAATCGATTGTTTAAGCATGTACTTTAATTGGGTTTTTTTGCAAGAAAGAACGAGAAATTTGAACGTTTTCTCATAGTTCTAAATACACGATAAAACTTGTTCAAGTTTTATAGGTAAAAGCCAGGAGGTTACTTGTTTAAAGAGTGCATACTTTTCAATAAGCGGTTCAAAAAGTACAAGGTTCCTAGATAAGTTGGAAGATGAAAGTTTGGCCCATTGTTTGTGTTTTCATCCATGTATATTTAATTTCTTGTGATTTCTACATAAAACTTTTTTCCCTCGTTATAAAAGCTTTTCTCATTAAAAGGCTTATTAACGATCTCCGATCCTCAGCTAAGTTCGATAACTCTAAATTATCCGGATTTCCTTTATTCGTACCATAAATCTGACTTTTATACAGACAATTTAATTTAGTATTTTACTTCTAGTATAACTAATAATCATAGAACTACATGCTTGGTGTAGTGGATCCGCGGAGCTCTCCCATGTAGATACATCTTGTTAGAGTTCGAGCCATCGATGCATCGGCATTTTTTTTTTAAAACTCAACTTGTTTCTTTATTCCATTATATCCATCGTAGGTAAATTTGCAATAACTTTGTAAAATGCATGGATACCCTCTAAAACTTTCATTTTATATCAATTCATTTATAAATGTTAAAAGAAAAATATCATTCTTATGATGAAAAAAAAATTTGAGGATGAGGATCGGAGAACCTTAAACTATTTCTTTTATGTGAATTTGAAGGTAGATTCGTGTTCATTTGAAATTTCTGACAACCATTATACTCTGTCCAAGGTTTAAGAAGCTGGATGCTTGTGGCCATTTTTAGACTGTATTAATCTTTTTTATGGCGAAGAGATCTATATACACCATGGTATATACAGATGTATGAAAACATATTAGAACTTGAAACCTAAACTATTTGAATTTTTTCCGTATTTCTACATTTGTCTATTTCTCACTGTTTATCATATTGATGGCTAGCGAAGATGATACACCCATAAATATTTTCGGCTGAACAGTTATATAGGGCAAACAGTGGAATGCATTTACTTTATTAAGCTGTTTTTGTTATCTCAATGGGCTTCTAGCCTTCCCCGCTTTTGTCTAGACGTCATAGTACAAACTATTTGGGGAATTGCTCTCTCTCTCTCTCTCTCTCTCTCTCTCTCTAATACATGCGTTGATGTATTTGGCGGCATGCATTTGACTCTAGGGAAGAGTAAGGGCGAGTGAATTACTTTAATTTATCTTAGTACATAGAAAGAATTTTATAAATCTAATCCCGATTTTTCATAACTTAGGTATGCCGCCGAAAACTAACACTTAATTTGTGTTGAATTTTATGCGCTTTGTGTAAATGTCTATAAATGTGCAATCGTGACGTTATAAAATGAATGATAAAACAGAAAATTATTCACCTTTTATTTGTGTAAACTAATACCTATTGGGTTTAACTGCGTGACTATTTTGTGTAGCGGAAGCTTCTTCTTTGACGCTGTTTGACTTTTATTTATTTTTGCATTTAATTTACTAGTATCCAGTTAATAGTAAAATTTGTTTGCTTTTAGCCAATTTGAAACTTTTTCATAAGCAAAGCATATAGCTTATATCATTTATGTAATCAGGTTTTAAAGAATTATTTTATTTATTTCATAAAACATATTACTTTTATTTCAGAACACACTTCTTTACCCACGTGGAAGAACAATAAGGTGGTGGCTTCTGTTCAAAGAAAAATAGGCCGAGCTTATGAACTGCCTTAAAGTAAAGCTCGGCAAACATGGCGCAGGGTCCCCGAATCAGCGGGTTTTGAATTTGATTGCAGGTCTTCTTCATGTTTTCTTTGAATTGGTCATCGCAAAACGCTCTTGTTTTCAGGAAATCTGCATGTCTAGCCTGTCAAATAATGATCATTATTAGATTATATTTAATTGTAGAGATTACGGTTTATGTAAGTTTTTTAATTCAAAGAAATAATGTAGACTGATAACATAGCTTATATGGAAGTGGTTTGAACTTATTTTATTGTAAAGATGGTATATACAAAAGGATCAAGCACAAGTTCTGGAAACTTAAAACGCCTTTCCTAAGAAATTTTGACACAAAATTTACACTATTACAAAAGATGACATTATCAAAGGTCATAATAAAATACCATTGTTTGAAGTTATACAGAGTAGATATACATCGACAAAAGTAAAAGAAAATTATAATGAGTGTTTATATCTAATCTTATACATGTGAAAACCGTCCAGATCTCTTTAAAAATAGCTGAACGCTAAAAATTAAATTTTCATTTTCTGCAATACTGATGGAGCTATCTCCCCATAGCAAAACATGAGTGTCGATAATATGTAAATTTTCTATTCTAAAGATAACATTGAATAAATCATTTCGTGGAATATTATATTTTGCACAAGAAAAAAAGTAATGATATGCATCTTCTACTTTACCACATGAACATAAAGGACTATCAATAATTTTGCATCTATATAAGTCTTTTTTCAATATACAATTGTGTCGAAGTCTAGTGAGAATTACATTCCAGTAACGTTCTCCATATGAAAAATATGATGGAGGTTGAGATTTAGAAGACAGAAAACTTTTCTTAAAAGATTTTAATATTGGCAAGTTTCTCATTTCTAAAGGTATACCATTCCACAAATGTATGGCTGTTGGAACAAAAGATGATTTATAAATATTTAGTCTACATTTTGGAATACTGTAATTTTGCGATTGCCTTGTAGTATAAGTAGAGTCATGCGAGCGAGTGCTTGGAAAATTTTTAGTGAGATAATTCGGCACTAAATTGTGATTTATTTTATACATAGTTGTTTTTAGCTTTTCTTTTCTACTATCAAGAAGTGATTCCCACCCAGTTTCTTGATATAAAGAGTCTCGCGATGCTATTGAAGTCAGCCCTGTAACTATTCTCGCTGCTACTAACTGTAATTTTTCAAGCTTGTCCGAATCATAATTTGAACAGCCACTCCAAACTTCGGATGCATATTCCAACTGGGGTCTAATAAAAGTAGTATATAATAAGGATATAGTTTTGCGACTGACCTTGAATTGTAATTTTTTTAGTAATCCTAATTTTTTGTAGGCATTTGCTATCATAGAATCGACGTGTGTTGACCAGCCAAGATCTTGTGAAAAAGTAATACCTAGATGTTTATATGGAAGTAATCCCTTCCTATACAAAGCATTGTTAATAAACTGCTATTTAGATTATTTGATGTAGTACTCTGTAGGCTTGACGAATTTACATGCAACTCTCGAACATGTACAATGTACATGTATATGTTTAAAATATTGGCCATAGACATTCTTTTGCAAATAACATTGAAATATAGGGTAGACCAATATATATATATATATATATATATATATATATATATATATATATATATATATATATATATATATATATATTATCTGAAGAGCAATCATCCATCTTAATACATATTCAAAGAGCCAAAGGTTACCGGTAATACACCTGTACGTGACCAAAAGAGGTAGATTTATTTTGAGATCTTAAAGCAGTGATCAAACTTAAAATAAGATGAAAATAAGATGAAAATAAGATTTTCAGGTCAATAGGCCGTATACCTGTATAACTGTATCTACATCTATCTGAAAGAAAGGGGGAGACGTAATTCATAAACAATTCTCTTTGAATATTGAATAGCTCCCGGATTCATTTATTACAAATGACACATAAAACTTACATCAGGTAAACATATACATGTACATATTATTGTACGACTAGTTAATTTTATTGCGTTGATTTTTTTTAATTTCAGTGTTTGAAAGCGATACAAGAGTAAAAAAGGTACATAGGAATTCTTACACAATTATAGCAGTGATCGTGCTTGTTACAGGCTAACTTGAATCTCTCTTTGTAGAAGAAGTCAATTCCAAATGGAATGGAACACCCGTTAACCCAGCCCTCGATTGCTTCATTACAGTTTTGTCCGACAACGATGCAAGAAAACAGACACGGGAGAGTGAAAATTGAAAGAATGGTCACCATTGCCTGAAACAACTGGTTGGAACAAACGACAAGACATATAAGTCTGAAGATTATCACACTTAAAATTATAACATGATTATTTCTCGTAAGGAAAATATTATAACTTTACAGACATCGTACAAACCTGTGTAATATATGAAGAAAACTTCGGACACTTTCCTTTCCTTCAATAAGGGGGTTACGTTTCGTATTGAGGGAATAAAACAGATCTAATACCAATGAAAGTGGCATAAAAGTCACTAATTGGCAATAAAGTGACGGATAATGTCTCTTTATTCGATTTACACATGGGGCGCTACAAAAAAGAATACATGCATAAAAAATCGCCGAGAATAAATGTGTTACAGTGTATATATACATGTATATGCATATCGGCTCTATAACATGCAAATGGAATCACTTTAAGGATCTTCTCTACACATCATTTATTGTACTGAAGAATAATAACTCCCAGTGTTCTTCATTTAGTAAGCCTATAGGAAATGATAGTTCTCGTATCTTTAGGGACATTTTTTAAAAGATATAAATGGCGAATATTTTGGTATAACGTATGATAATATTAATATGTTTCGCAATATTTTGTCAAAATTGTCGACTTTGTGGGGTTTTTTTTATTTGTGTAGGCTTAGAAAATATACAAATGGTGATATATGTAGATGTAGTAACTTTTTGTAGTTGCGTTGATACAAATACAGAATATCAAATGTTTTAAGGCTGAGGTGAAATTACTACATATCAATATTATTTAGGTTTTCTCATGCTGCACAATCTTACCGCCGCTTGGTTTTTGTTGAGTAAAACAAATTAAATCAAACACCCATGTTGATGTGAAATATATCATTTACTGCAAATGACGAAAATGATGGAAAATAACTATATCAAATAGGGGATCAGACTCCAAGCTATTTTAACACAAGCTTATCTTTTAAAAAGATTGGTGAGCTAGCGCTGTAGCCATCATATAACACAGAAGTAGATTTCTAAACCATTGGTTTAATTTTATGAATCGATTTATTAATAATAGGAAGATACAGTGGTGCACTGGAATTGTGTTGCCCAGGGTGGTTGGGGGTCTCAATTCAGATCAGTGAATCTAGAGTGGGTTTCACATCGGCATTAGAATAGCTCATTAACTGTACTTTAATCATTCTGTATTTACTGTAATGTATTTACTGTAATGTCAATTTTGAGGCGAAAAATAAGAAATGGTACTGTTTTGTAGCAATCGTATCTTCTCGAGCATTTCCGGCAAGCTCGGAAAACATCCGAGATGATTTTACGAGCTTGAAGGTACATGTAGTTACGCTATTTATTATAATTTTAGAAATAACTTGGCATTATCAGACCTAAGCTACTTTTACTTTTTGGCATTTACAACAAAACATTAAACTTCAGATCATATGTAGATGATAAAACGAAATTGACATGGTACAGTTTATCTACAGTAGTATTCCCAGAATGCCCTACCGTGAAGTCGAGCATGCGTATTCCAGTAAAAAGGACTAACGTAGTTGCTAGCGCTCGAGAGCGCTAGCAATTACAAAAGTGACCTATCCATTTGCTGATGCCCTTAACTTACAGAATAACAATACATGTATATGTCCAATACTAATAACAGCACATTAAGTAACAGCAAAAAGATGGCACCAAAAATTATTTGACACAATCTGCAATCAATTGCAAAGATAAATGAATTGTATGTCATTCTAATATAATAATTGAAGATCAGTTGTATGTAATATCGAATTAGCCAAAAATAAATTACTTAATACCCTCTTCACATTGTTTAATATAATATAATACATGTATCTGTACTTCCTGCATTTTGCTTTATTGTTACAAAAAATTGGGGTTCAATGTAACTTAATGTATATCAAAATGTTGAACGATAAGTAATATAAAAAAAAAATCTGAGATATAGAATAGTATTGAAAAGATCGCGTTACAGTGCGGTTTCAGATATCATGCGCGGATCTATTGGGGGTCGGTGGTCTGAAAAATGGAAATTTAAAAATTTCACATGGTAAGTTATCGGAAATATGCCCGGACCCCCCTGGCAAACACAATCATCACTCGGACATTCTGAATCCGCACACCGCGGGAAGCCCTTTCTGTCCCCACCCCACTCCTTTTTTTTTTTTAAACCGACGGAGCCACTTCTGAAACACACACTCATAATATAATATTCAATTATGGTAAAAGCTTGACATGTGCTTTAGTTTATATCAGTTTCATTTTTTAATGGAAAGAACGTTATTTACCATATTTTTGTTTAGCATATCCATTTCGTTAAATTCACCTCCACGAAACAGTATTTTAAGACTATTTCCCACCATTTGGTGACTTTAGTTTCGTTTAATAAAAGCATAATGTATTACTAAATTTTCGAAATTTTGAATAAAAATACAACACTTCCATCACCAGAAAAATGATTTATTACTATTTATCTTGGTCACGTACAAGTTTATTTTGTAAATGATGGATCGATAAGCTGACACAGGCGATATAACAAAGTGGGTTAATGTATACGGAGAACGAATTAATCTGTTCTCGATACTAATGAATTTCCTTTGAAAATAAAACCAACAGTAACAATATTCGTTTCATGTAACTCTCTGAAACAATTTTATTGATAAACAGTATACTTTAAAGAGACCAAAACTGAAAGCCCTGCTGCAAAGGCGCTTTAAAAAAAATGTTTTTGTGATAAATTCTTGTAAAATATTAGAAGACACAATCCCTGACCCACGATTGCTTGCAGTAATTCTTTGAAGGCCTCACAAAATACAAACTCCCGGCAGTTTGTACCGCAGTAAAGTACGTGTCGCTCACAGTCAAGCACGCAATCCTCCCGATGAAAGTCTTATTTGTTTTAGCACAGATTCTCTGCATATCCCTCCGGAATTTCAGATCGCAGTGACTTCGATCCAGGTTAAAATGCAAGGCCTTATAAATAAAGCAAGCAAGAGGAACATTCAACGTTTACTCTTAATAAATAATATTTTAACGTTTCAAGCTTTTTAACAATTAATCTAATGAGTAAATTGAAATACATTAATATATATATTGCTCAATAACGCTATACAATAAGAAAATTAGGTTTTCCCATATATATATATATATATATATATATATATATATATATATATATATATATATATATATATATATGCTTACACAGTTGTAGCAATGATCGTGCAAATTACAGGCAGATTTAAACTTTTGTTTGTACAAGAAGGTCATTCCCAAGGGGATGCTGCAGCCATTGATGGCCTTGTGGCTTTGACACGATTGACCCTCAGTCTCTAATTGACATGTTGTGAAAATCACGACAGCGAGAATAAACGCCCAATTCATTGTTCAAACCTTGATAGAAAAAAATGCACCTTATAATCGTGGATTAAGAGGCTATGGGTAGAAAGAATTATCATTAACACAAACATATATTAAATACTTCCTTTTGATGACTTTCTTTATATACGATTTCATAAATTTTGACAAATTTACTTTTTTTGAAAACGTGTAAACTATCCCAAAATATTAGTTCAACAACTATGTGCCTTAGATAAATTTAAAGTGATGTTTGAAAGACTACTAAGACACAAAAAGGTACTGTAAATTAATCTTCATTATCAAACACTAATAAGTTCGTTCTAATGTGATTCATTTTGTTTCGATCTGTTGCAAAAACAAAAGAGTGCAATTTCTTTGCAATTTCTTTAAAATTGTCCTGAAGGTTTATTAATTTGAGGAAACTATAGATCCCATTTTGTATTACACAGAATAGGCCATATACATATGTATACCGGTAATTGTATATGTACACGATATAAAGATTTATATAGCATATTAATTTGGTATAATGCAGAGATCGGTACATCTCTTAACATTTTCATCTGCATCATACATCCGATCTAAAATACGAACTTGTATTTTCTACTCTGGATATCAAAACGTTAATTCTTCTAAATCGTTCATGATATATAGAAAAAAAAGTGCATATAAAGGCTTTGAATTCTTTGAGGTAAAATCATTTGAACAATAGATTGTACTTACATTCTATTTTACAAGTTTATATATCGCTGCTTCATATTCTTTCTCTTACCTTGATGATTGAAGCAAGCCAAAGCACTGATATCATATTTGCGACACATTTATCATATACACTGTGAAGTCTGCTTGTAATAATTATTCGTGAACTTTCGTTTCTAATTTTCATTCCAAAGTTTGACATTTATTTTGTAAGGACCAACGAGTGTTTCAACATGTGATTGAAGATTGATCTTTTGATTAAAACGAAATATTCATGCAGGCCTTACAAAGCCGATTTAGTTTCTCTTTAAGAATTCTGTGTTTTACGGTCCACATACACAGCACGTCTAAAATAAAATGTACCTACGGGCTATTGATTTGTACATTCAATCGTAAATTTAAGACACGAATAAATATTCAATGTAAGAATCAATGTAAGTATTCTGAACATTATACATGTAGATTGCATCAAGATGAATCGAAAAATTTGATTTGTATGCATTTTTCTCACTAAAGTAAATAAACACAACTCTTATTCATCCGAACTTGTTGTCTTTGAGTGTCGTACATGTAACTTCAATGGTTGAAATTGCGAGCATCCTATGTTGAAAACAAAACAAACTCAAGATACAAATGTATATACATTATATACCATTATAATATGTATATGTATATATACTCATTATATAATATAGTCAATTTAGTTTTTTTTTAAATTACGAGAGCCTTAAACAAATAATGCCGCATTTAGTTTTTTTGTTTTAAGAAATAGAAAAATACGGGATATAAGTTTAATACTGACAAATATATTTTTCACGTTTTGCTATAAGAATTTGATAGACTACACGAATGTTCTCGTGATCTTGGAGACACTTTAAGAGCATTGAACTTGTTTTTTTTTTTACGTTGAATCTACCATTGGATAAAATCTCTTCTTTTCCAGAACACTTACATTACAAAGTATTAATAAAAATTACTCAACGCATATATAAATTTTGTCTTTATAATGTAAAGGAATAAGAAAACAATTATCTCGCGTAATACATGTATATTCTCAAGAAAATTTTTGAAAAGCGGATGGTTAACATTGGCTCTATTGGTGTATTTTTTGGTGGGGAGGGGGTAATTACTTTCAAAAATTTTCAATTATAATACAGTTTTGCTGAACTTTCAGTTAATCATTTATAGGACACAATTTTAAGCCAAATGATTCTTTACTTTCTTGGCCAGGATATCGGAAGTTGATACTCTAAAGAATTATTAGAAACTTTGAGGTCACAAAATCTTACCAAAATCAATAGGATCAAACGTACGATTTTTCAACGCTTTATACAACCATTCCCCGCGACAAATGAAAATCTAGACTTTTTGATATCATCGACAGTTGTTTCTTTAAAAAAAATGGAAGTTGTAAAAATGCTTACTTTGTCATTGGAAATCTAAAAAACTATTTTGTTAAAAACCATTCTGATTGCACACACAAGTACTCTGAAGTTGACATTAAAAAGATGCTTGTTTCTGATAGACAACATCTATGTAGTTTTTTGAAATCAAGTCTTCAAACAATCTGTTGGAATTTCCATGGGTACCAATTGTGCCCCATTGTTAGCAGACCTATTTTTGTATTCTTATGAAGCAAAATTTATTCAAAAACTTGTACGTGAAAAAAATAAATCACTCGCTGTGGCCTTCAACTCAACATTTAGGTATATTGACGACGTATTATCAATTAACAATTGTTATTTCCATACTTACCTCGACTCGATATATCCCAGTCAACTTGAAATAAAAGATACCACAGAGTCAGCGTCATCTGTTTCATATTTGGATACTGTACTAGAAATGGACATTGATGGTAACCTAACAACAAAACTTTATGATAAACGCGATGACTTCAATTTTTCTATAGTCAACTTTCCTTACTTATGTAGCAATATACCTTCACCTGCATATGGTGTTTTTGTCTCTCAGTTAATTCGATACGTAAGGGCATGCTCTTCGTATGAACAGTTTCTAAGACGAGGCAAGCTACTGACAAACAAGTTGATAAAACAGGACTATCAACAGTCTCGTTTAAAGTAATCTTTTCATAAGTTATATGGTCTATGCAACGACCTTGTCAGCAAATACAATCTTCCACTGAGTCGCATGCTGACTGACTTTTTTCATACTAATTGTTAGTCCATAATTAATTACCTAATTGTCTACGGACTTTTGCTGTTTTTATTTTCCCGACTACGACAAAAAGCACACGGCGGGTGTGACCGGTCAGCAGAGGATGCTCACTCCTCCATGGCACCTGATCCTATCCCTATCTTGGAGGTGCGTGTTGCTCTGCTTTGAATTTGTATTTCGTTTTATGGATTTTTGAGATGGTTGGCGGTTTGTTATTGTCATTTTTTCATGTATACATATAAGACAGCTATCCGCCCCAACCTCTCCCTCCTAATTACATATAGGACATGTACAATTAGGATACTAGAGTTCGGTAAATTTGCCGGGTTTTTTTAATAAAAATATTGCTTGTGGAGATAACGCCCAACCCCCTCCAAATTTTAAAATGATGATACCTGTCCACAAACAACACCTTCAAACCAATTAAAATTATAACAATGTACACACATTTCATTTCAATATTGCTGAGGATTGGGGGTATAGTATTTGTAGGCAATCTAAAAAATATAAATATCATATATCCAGAATATTGTTTGACTGGGTTTCGTTGAATTCAAATTAAATGTCATGGGATCTATTAAGGATTTTGCTTATACATCTCCAGGCCCCAGGATCATGATGCAAACTTAGACTTCAGACTCCTAATTGAAAACACTAACAAAATTGCTATTAAACGTGTCTTGGTATAACGTTGTTACTTACAAATTTTAATTGTCATATCACAACAAACAATCATTTTATAACTTATTAAAATTTTGACTTAAGTCTGAAATTGCTTTATGATCATGAGGCCAGATCAATCTTTACCATTACGAACTTGTATGTGACAGAATGACCAACATCTATGTACAATCTTGATTTATGTATTTTTACAATCTTAACCATTTAAATAACATTTATGTAAAACAAAAACATCTACTAACAACAAAATTGGAGCACATTCTACTGAATCCGTGATTCTTAATATTTTGAGATCAATTTTGACCATATGCACTTAGTTTAAAACAGGTGATTAAATACATAAATTCTAGATAGTAGACAGGTGCACAGTTCTTATTTTTTTAATACTTCAACAGCAAAAGACCTTATAAACCTCAATATTCTGTCAATGAGGGCAAGGGTTAAATTACCATATATAACATTGGGGAATCATTTGTGACTTTAAATTATTCTAGATCATCCAAACAACTATTACTGTGTTTTGAAGACTCTGAATGCCACATAAAGTATACATACTCACCGATTTTTTTTTCATTTCTAGAATTGGAAAATATCAATTTTGACACCCTTTTGATACAATATATTATTTTATATTTTTCCAACCTATATTTCAGCTCTCTTATGCAGTTTTTAAAAAACTGACTATAAACAAACCTAACACAAAATGAAGATAACATACAAATTGGAACTCCTCATAATAAACTATTCTAAACACAATTTCAAAAGCTGGAACACAATGACCAAAAGCAATGAACAATACAAATTCTGAACAAAATAAGAAAATGATCCTGAAAGCACATCTAAATATTCATAAATATGCATGGAATCATACATGTAGATAGATACATTTAGTCATGTTGTGCCCTGTGTACTTTTAAGTCAGACAGCATCAGAGTCCTGATGAGTACCCCTTCCAGAGTCATGAATTTCACATCCAGGGTGGGCCTTTTTAATGTGATTGCGTCTGCTAACGTTGTGATTAAACTTCAACCCACAGTACTCACAAGAAAAAGGTTTTTCTCCAGTATGCACTCGCATGTGTGACATCATGCCGTAATTTGTCACGAACTTTTTACCACAGAATGTACACAAGTGGTTTAAGATATTCTGGTGAGTCAGCTGATGTCGGTAAAGAGACGCCCAGGCTTTGAACTCTTTCCCGCATTCATCACAGATCAACCTCTTTCCGTCATGAGTAAACTCCATGTGCTTTTTCAAGCCCAGACGATTGACATATTTCTTCTCACACAGACTACACTGATAATTCTTGACGACCGGTAGATGGCTTTTGACATGATACCTGTATTTTGCTCGCTTCATAAACTGTCCACAATATTCACACAGCTTTAGCTTAGTATTGTGATATTCTTTGTCGTGTTCCGCAAATTCTGGCAGACTAGAGAATTTCTGGCCACAGTGACAATTCCATTCTGTACAAACTTTATGGACGAAGTAAACTGTCTGAACTCTATTCCTATTGTCTTCCTTTTCTTCATCTTGGTTTCTCTCTTTCACACCATCACTACTGCCTAAATCCTTCTCATTTTCTTGACTTTGCTTTTGTCTTTTTTTCCAAGAATTTCTAAGATTTTCTATTCTTTTTAGCTTCTTATAACTACAAAATTTCCCAGTTTTTGGATGTCTGAACTGAAGCTGATAATTCGGAATCTTTTTCCTGGCACTGTTGTCTGCCCCTGTGTCTTCATCCATTTCTCTTACTGCTTGCAATTGGTGCTTTGCAGCCTGTGTCTCCTCTCCTGTTGTCTTTGCTTTCAAAATTCTGCTTTCTATAATTATATCAATAAGTGGTTTGATTTATCTATACATACAATTCAAATTTACATTGACAATTTTGCCTATTAAAAAATCAGTTTTCCTTGTGTAGCCAAGTTACCATGGAAAAAACCTTATTCATTTACACAGCCACAAATTATTAATTTTTGGCACTAAAAAAATAAATAAGATTTTTTTTTACCTTTGCTGTTTAAGGAAATCAATGAACCATGTTTTGGCAGTAGAAACATGTTATTTCCTACAGTGTAAACTCCAGTCTGACTTATATCACCTGTGACTTTTCTTTCTGCTATTAAAAAAAATTAATGAAGTATTCAGGAACTTTCTCAAACATTTTCACAAGTTAATTGCATTCAAACAAAAAGGAACAAAATATTTCCATTTGACAGCAGTACTATCGATTTTCTACCTAACTCATCTCTATGTCCAAGTTAAAAAAAGAACAAACAAAGCATATATGTTGGAAAATAGGTATTTTACTCTTAAATAATTTTAAATAACTTTTAATCTAAATTAACACTTTTACATATTGAAAGGGTTGGAAGATTTTTCCATTAATTAAATCAAGGGTCATTTTTATAATAAAACATTATTTTCTACTTTATTTTAATAAATATGTTAATTCAACAAGGGACTTAGTATATGCTTTCCTGGTTTGACCAAATAACTGATATTTTATAAAATTTTATATGATTTTCCTCATAAGAAGACTGATTCCAGTCTAAGGAATGTGTCAAACAAAAACAAGAACAAACTTATCTTTACATTTGAAAACTGAGTTATTCCCCTTTTCCAACCTCTCACAATATCAATTATCAAATTGATTGCCTAATTAATTTGGCATAATTGGATTCTCACATAAATAGAATTACCTTCACTCTCATTCAGCATTTCATTGTTTTCATCAATCTCCTCTTCATCTGAACTGTTTAAGCCATCCTCATTGTTCTCTTCATATCCTTGCAGCGAGCCGTGCATGTCTTCATCATCTACCCCCACCCCCTCTTCCTGGTCATCCCAATCAGGCTCCTGCTTGATGACAATGGAATCAATGACCTCAGTGCTAGGGCTGTCTACAGTTTCCGTGGTGATATTATTCTTGGCTTCTTGGTGCTGATCATTTACATCACTGTTATCGGTATTCGTTTCTGCAAAAAAAAACAAAAAAACATCAAATTGAAAGTAGAAAAAACAGAGACATTAAAATAAACTATATAAGCTCTACATCTATGCATTTCAATTACAGGCACCAAGTATTAAACACTGTACAATTTATTTTAAGGTTCTCCGATCCTCAGCCTCAAAGTTTTTTCATCATAAAAATGTTATGTTTCTTTTAAACTTTATACATGAAAAGAAATAAAATGAAATTTTTCGATGGTATCTATGCATTTTACAAACTTATTGCAAATTTGCGTACGATGGATATAATGGAATAAACGAGTTTGAAAAAAAAAGTCCTGGTGCACCGGTGGCTCGAACTCTTTACAAACATGTATTATATATAGTAGTTCTCCGTGGATCCACTACGCCAAGCATGCAGATGTGTGAAAAGTGGTAATTCTAACACTAGAATACATGTACTAATTAAAATTGTCTGTATAAAAGTCAGATTTATGGTACGGATAAAAGGAATCAGGATAATTTAGAGTTATCAAACATTGCTGAGCATCGGAGATCGTTAATTAAGATCAGTCTTCTATGTTGTATGAAAAAGCAAATGGCTTTTTAGAGAGTCCAAAGAAATTTTTCATAATTTTTTTTCAACCCACATTAAATTGAAGATGAGTAATTTAGTTTACTAGTAAAATTTCATGTAGTACTAGTAACTGATGATTGGCATGTGAATACATTACTACACATGGTTGCTGAGGATATCTAAAGATTTTCTGAGGCAAGTAAATTAAAAAGATATATAGTGTCAAGGCACAACAATTCTAAGTATAAAATATTTCCCAAAGCTGTGTAGAATAATAAATAAATTAACACATGTTATTGTGCACCAATAATTACCAGTTTTATGCATGCAAGTTTATATGTACAGTAACTGTAGTTCATGGCCTGTCAAACAGAATTTTCCATACAGCTTCACATCTGTGGAAGAATAGTGGAACTGCAGCCCAAAATTTGAGTATTTATTCCTCACTGACCTCACAGTATATATTTCAGCTCATGAGGCATGAAGATTACCTGTTTCATTCCTGCTGTGATCCTTCTGGCCTGTTGTGATTTCTCCATTCCCTGCAATGTTTCCACACTCTGAGATATCCATCTCAAAATCCACTTCAGGTTTCACATCTGAAACATTTTTAACAATAGATCTACAAAACATCAAGTTATAACATTTTCAAAACAACAGTTCTTGTCATTTAAGATTTTGTAATTTCCTTTTGCAAATATAAAATATCCTAACATGAATATAAAATTGTTCAAAAAAAAAACAACCGCAATTTCCAATTTTTTCTGATGCATATATGTATGTTTGCAGTGCTTCCTAAACATACTTTGAATTATAGAAATATAGAAGTAAAAATCTTTGAAAAGCAATGAAAACAAGATATCTGTGAGCCATTGCTGACTAGAAATACCCCAGCTCTAATGTGAATATGCAAAATAAGCAAAGTCATCATTTAAAGGAAGTTGATGTCAGATTGGTACAAAAATATATCCCACCATATGGCATGCCTAAACAAATAGTGTGTTAAAATTTCAAGCATCTGGGATCAATAGTTGCTGAGAAAAATGCAGAATTTTTTGTTACAGACAGAAAGACAGAAGGACAGACAGACACACAAGGGTAAAACAACAATATACAATCCTCCATCAAGATTATGTATGACACAAATAGATATATTGCTTGTAAAAATAATAGACAAGTACTATTTGATGAGGCCTGGGAAAACTGGGAGAATTTATTCAATATCTAGAGCAATTCTCTCTCTCTCTCTCTCTCTCTCTCTCTCTCTCTCTCTCTAAATATTTATCAAGTTAATATGCAATTTATTATGATCTATGTTGTATTATGAATACTTGAATAGAAAAAAAAAACAAAAAACAATATACAACCTTCTCCTTTGGAGTGGGGGTATAATTTTTAGAGTAAGAAGAAAGCTCAACATATGTAGTTCTTGTACCTTCTGTTAGTTGACCAATGTCCTCAAGTTCCTGTGAAAAAATTGTTTGATTCTCTTTTTGCAATGACCAACCATTGCTCACAATACCTGCACTGGTCACATTGCTCTCTAAGTCAGATGAGTCAGTACTTTTCCTTTTGTAATCTGCAGCATCATGTTGGTGAGTCTCATTGCCACTCCCAGTTATTTTTTTACCTATTCAAAAGTTTTATGACTTATTCATAGTAAAGGTATTTCATTTAAAAAATATTTCACTGATAACTTTCTACTAGGATTTTATTGTACATGGTAATGTTTTGGGGTTTTTTTCAATATTTTCTCAATGTTATCATGGAAAGAAGGCCAGTATTCTTTCATTATATAAATATTTATGTTTCAGTGTAAAAAAAAAAAACCCACAAAACATATACACATGTTGTAGCAGCAGTACCTGTTGTTTCCCTTGATGAAATGTCTGGTGTTACTTGTTTGGATCCAAAAACTGTTTCTTCTGGAAACAAAACCTTCATGGTTTTTGGTGACTTAGAATCTGCACTAGGTTTTGAATTGGAAAGACTTTCCTTCATGGCAACTATCTTTGAATCTGGAAAATTACAGCTACGTGTATATCATACTATTTGATGATTTCTGCATTTATGAGAAAACAGTGCTTTATTTCACATTTGTCAAATAAATCATTGATACATGTACCATAATCAACAAACTTTCACCAACAACCTAAAAATAAACTGCACATAAGTGCAGTTCTCACATTGCTCTCATGATGTTAAAATGTACTAAAAGCTGAAAAGCTCTTTGAAAATGGAGTACACATTTATATTTCTTGACTATAAATCTAAACTTTCAAATACAAGAACTTTCATTGTAAAGAAAAAAAATCAAATATGAGAATCTACTATAAAATTCAAATAGATCTTATTTTGTACATGTACCTAAAACATTGATTGAATTTTCAATTATGATTTCATCACTATAAAATTTTCAAATGCAAGTATATACCTATCCTTTTCTCTCGGCAAAATGCAAGGAAAGCAGAAAAAATATTTGTTTTGGCCATTCTACTGAGGTTTTCAAGAAGGAACTGTTTTCCCAAAGTTGTTCCATTGACAAAAGTTACTCCTCCAGCAACATCCACTGATACGGTGAAGAATTCCTTCACAGGTTGCATTGTTGTTTCCATCTGTCAGAAAGAGGGAGATGTCTAACAATTCAGATGGTTTGGCAATAATGAAGAGAAATTTCTTAAGTATGAAATTAGTTTCATTCCTAAATATTCAAAAATATATACATGTAAAAATTTGAAAAATAAAGATATACATTTTTATCACTTGATAAAATATTTGTATACACTGCATTTAAACTTTCTTTTTGAAATATTTATATTGTTGCTTAAAATTATTTGTATTTAAAAAAATATGTATGGTTTAATTCCTAAGACAATCAACTTTTTATGCCAAGATTCCTATTGTGATGTCAGCAAACTCGCAAGCTAGCTACCTTAATCCTGCAACCACCCATTCTACTATCGCAATTACTGAATATACAGGTAAAAGGTATCCAATAAACCAAAGCCACTGAAAATCACTTTTGTTCAAAACCCACGAACTTCATTAACCTGCACTTTTGTCAAATGCAACTCACAAAAATTAAATTTCTATAAGCAAAGAAAGTATTTCATCCTTTAACATTCTCCAATCCTCAGCAAAGTTTGATAACTCTAAATTTTCCGGATTTCTTTTATTCATACCATAAATCTGACTTTTATCCAGACAATTTCAATTTAGTTTTCTACTGCTAGTTTAACAATCAGTCACACAACTACATGCATGGCATAGTGGATCCACGGAGCTCTCCCACTTATAAACATCTTGATAAGTTGATATAGAGTTCGAGCAATCAATGCACCGGAACTTTTTTTTAAACTTGTTTCTTTATTCCATTATATCCCTCGTAGGCAAATTTGCAATAACTTTAATTGTAAAATGCATGGATACCCTCTAAAAATTTCATTTTATATCATTTCATTTATAATGGTTAAAAGAAAAATATCATTCTTATGATGAAAAAATTACTTTGAGGCTGAAGATAGGAGAACCTTAAAATTAAAGATTAATTTACACAGTGATCAGTAATAGCAAAAAATGTGTAATATGAATTGATTAATAAATGTATACACAACAAATGAAGATCTTATAGCAAAATACAAAATAAATGCCAAATGAACTTAAACAAAAATGCACTCAACTAACCAAAGGACAAAAATGTGCTCAGCTCAATATATCTTTATCACCAATCTGTCTATCATCTAATTTTTGTAATCAAGTACTTTGTATTATATCTCTTCTCTATAATAAATCAAAATGGTTAAAATTCATTTTCTGCATATAACTTTAAAATAAAATCCCTTTTATATCTACCCAATGGAGAAAAACATTTTCAAAAAAATTTTCTTAAGGTAATTTACCGAATTACTGCACATGTGATTAATTAACTTCTATCTATACTTTATTTTTCTATGCCCTTTGATACCATAAACTTTTGTTGGAAAATTTAGTAGTAGTTTTTATTATAACAATAGTGCATTGACACAGCCTTTGGTCGACTTTCCTACTGAGAAAGAACCAACTCTAACTCATGAATAATACAAAATCAGGTTAAAAAAAATAAAAATACAACCTCCTTGGTTTGTGAGGGAATTTTTCATTTTGTACGTTTCCTCTAAGATTAATGATTCTTCAAATTACAAATATTGTATAATGTATAACATTCATATATGCATCAAGAGTAAAACAAAATGTGTAGCAAATTAACTTTTTTCCAGTTACCTTTGCTATTTATGCCAATATTAATAGTTTTTCACATATTTATCATATTTATCAGATATTTCTGTTTACAGCTCCGGTCATTTTCTGTATCTCGATCCCGATCATATACATTTCATCATCAATACAGAAGACTTTCCCTTTAAATTTTCTATTTTCTATCAAAAGAAATTCTTTCTGAACTCGATTGAAAACTTAGATTTCAGCTACCATCTCTCTCTCTCTCTCTCTCTCTCTCTCTCTCTCTCTCTCTCTCATATGAAATTTCATGCTAAATAGAGCCGTAAAAAGGGATTTCAACTATAAATGTTTAGTATTACAAAAACATTTATTTTAAAAACAACATGATAATTTAAAAGACTGTTTATAAACTATTAAATTATATTTTTGCCATATAAGAACATCGGTCAGAACGACTACTCGGATCGGTAGATCCTTATGTTGATTAAGATTGTAGTAGTGTCCTTTATCATTTTTGTGAGCTTTTTTAAATTATATTTAACCACGGAACAATTTTAATATCATCATCACTAATAATTAGAGAACACACTTTTTTTTTTGCAACGTTAGATATAACCCATACTAGTATATAACTACATGTATAATCCTTTTTTTTTTCTTTTTTTTTTTCTTTGCTAGATTTCAAGATTTCTGATAAGTCTAGCCCCCCCCCCCCCGCCCACTTTCAAAATGCTTCCAACGCTACTAATGCCTGAATACTACAGTAATTTCAGATATCACTTGGTTGACAAGGAACGTACATGTACATATACGTATAAATGTTGTAGCATATATAAAAAAAAAAGTAGTAATTACGATATTGACAATAATTTTATTGTATTAGGGCGAGGACTGAAAAAAAAACTTGTTCAATCTATTGTATAAAATGTTTTATACAATAAAATACAATTTGTATGTTCAGATCAAAAATGGAAAATGGGGGGGTAGACTGACTTCGCCATAAATCTGGACTGGGTAGTTTGCTTGGAATAATACTTTTATATAATAATATGTAAATTTGAAGGAAAAAAAATGTTCAATTTTCCAGAAAAAAAAAAGAAGACAAAAGTTAAAACGTACCAAACCCCCTCCCACGGCTTGCTTAATTCTTACCTGGTAGAGAAGAAAACCGACATCTCTTGAAATACAAATTGTAAAAAGTGTTACGATACCCTAATTTGATGACCTATAAAATTTTCGTGTTTGAAAGCAGACATAATTTATCAAATAATGCTTCAACATTTCCATATTACAAAATCCCAGTTTATTTGTTCTTTTTCACTGTATTTTGAAAATCAAAGTGCATAATGAGCTGCTGAGATCTACAAATAATTCTCCAAAACACTTTTTGGTCCAAAGTTGTAACCAACATAATCCGTCTCGGTGTAACCATATTTTACATCGGTTTTGATACAGCAAATCTTATTTCTTCTGTACAACGAAACTTCTATAGGGTAATTTTTCCAAACATATGTTTGTTGTATTTGTTTATTTGTTCGGTTTTTTTTTAGTTTTTTTTTTATAAGAAAAATAATTTCTATAAAGTACTGACCCTTTCAATTGTTTTCAACAGTGAAGACGATTATAGGGATAGATTTTACATCTAGAGCAGTAGTAATTAAGGTGACATAGAATCATAAAAAGTATACACACTGAGGTAGATATAAAAAAAAATTGAACAGAAGACTTAACCCCCTCCCTCCCCCCACCGCTTAGGATTTTGTAATTGGGTTGTTGGGAAAGGTCTGCCTGTCCCTTTGAAAACGATGTTATGTACATGAAAGTCATTGTTGGCTTAAAATGATAATTAATCAAATTATAAAGACAAGGTTATATTTCAACACCTACAATTAATTGCTAAATGAAAGTGTTCTCAAGATATGATTATTGGGAAGGGGGTGGTCTATCATCACCAGATAACCATAGGTGATCTCAATATTATAACAACAATCCATAGGTATCTGATGACATTAGTCCTGTAGCATTTGAAATCAAAATACAACATGTAATAAGTTCTTGATTACTATGAAAGGTGTCTGTATGTAGAGTTGAATACATCCATAGTGATGTCTCTGAATTTGCAAGAGCATACATGCAATGCATTTTGAGATTTTGAGAATGTTTTCATTTTATTTAACAATTTATTAAAAAGCACCTTGTCTTAGAACCATTTTAACAAGAGCTTGGACTTTGGGTAGTTGTGTCAAACAGCAATGTGACGTAGGCATGTGTATTTCATTGCCAGTCAATCAGCTATGGCTCTTTGAAATCAACACGATTTGTCTGGCTTTTGAGCTTAGACTACGCAATCGGTGCATATTTCGCTTCAAACAGCGTCATTTTTAACTTGTTTTGACGCAAGAAATAGATAGCTACGTCCTAATGAAAGTCCAAGGTCTTATTAAAATGGTTCTAAAATGAACAATGAGATTCATCATTAAATATACATGTAGTACAATGTACTTGTAATACAGATTTAAAATAGCATTAACGTACATGTGTATATGTACCATATTTCTATTACACAATGCTTTAAATTTTATCTTATATTTTTTTTTTTTATCAAAGTTTTAAAATCTTTGTTTCCCTTTTATAATCAAAATGAACAATATCAAGATCAAATGTATGTAAAACATGTAATTCTGAAAGAACTGTAGCAAAGTCTGTGAACAAAATTTATCTACATATATGTCTGTATTTCTTCCATCTGTCTCTGTAACTCTGTTCGATACAAAGAATACTTGATCCCTTTGGTAAACTAGATGAGGATGACAAGTCAGAATTTTCATTTATCCAGCCATTGTTACTTAAAAAGTCAGCTAGCTGAATTCTCATGTTACTTCCATAGATTTCTAATTCCACATAATTTGAGCCGTTTTTACACTCCAAACGTTCTGCTGCCTCTTCACCTATGATATTCGAAGGCAATGCCAGTAAATCTTCTTTTCTTCCGAGCAAAATTGTCTTAACTCTAGAATTCTTTGAAGGCATAGTTGCTGTAGTACCAGTTCTTACTTCTACAATTTCCACATAATGAACTTCCAAATTCTCTTTATTTTCATGCTGTCTAGCTGTCACAATGCTTGAAATTAAAGGCTGAATTTGAAAGAAATCTGCCTCATTTTCAAGTAAATCAAACTCTGAAAAATTTTGTGGCAGGCATAGTTTTCCAGACCTACAGAAATTAAGAATGTATCTGAACATTTGTCCATCACGGTCTATAAAAAAATTCCCATCCTGGTCTGTCTTGGACGGAATATCGCCTTTGAACATCACTCCCAACATGGAGTCTGGGTATTTGACAAGAGTGGATCTTGTAGTTGTGTAAATGTAACCACCTACATTTAATCTCAGAATTTGGGATTCTTCCATAGAAAAATTTCTATAAGGAAAAAAAGAAAAATTGTATTTCTCAAGAAAAAAATCAAGAGTTGAAAAATAAGTGCAACAAGCATTAAAGAAAGGAATACAATTTTCAAAGCCTTTTTATATTAGAGGTTGAAACACTGAAATTTAAATTATATAAATCATGGAATATTTGCAGTAGTGTAATCCTAATTTGCAAAAAGGGAATGATGTTCCTTAGTGGGGTCAAACTCCTAATGGTAAAAAGATAAAACATCATTATTCCTAGTACAGGGTTGCATGCAAATAACATTTTCAAACTCAGGGGCCATGTGGGCTCCCAACTTTTCAAGTTATATAAGCCCACAATAATTTTTAGGGGCCCAATGATATTCACAATGAAGTTACTTTATAGTATAAAAATATATAGAATAAAAAGAGAAGAAAAGATGTGGTTTTTCTTTATAATACATTGTATGTTCAAAACATTTGGGGTTTTATTTTATTTCATTTTTCAATGAACTGAGTGTCCAACCCCAGGGCAATAAAATACAAGATGGTATTCTTGCACAAAGATGTGAGATGAGAGTCAAGGGCCACTTAACTTTTGAAAAGTGTGGGGATGAATTTCTAGATATCTTATATCATTCTGCGCATTGCTTTCTATACTTTCAAGATCCGATTCAATTTCAAGGAGAGTAAAGAAAAGTGTTATTCGACTCATCGATGTACATATACTTCGACATAAAATATATATACTATATACGTCCCTGAAAATATGCATGTTTATGCGCTTAATAAACTATCAGGTATAATTTGAGCGGCCTTACTTTTTCTGGTCTGGAGAAAACCTTAGGAAACAAATTGTGCACGCTAATCTTGGAAATGAATGACAGATATTTAAAATCCGGAATGAGCTCGACTTTTTGAAATAAGTTTGATCTAATCACAGCCAGGGGCTTGTGTAGAAAAAAAACATCGTTAAAACAGTGGGTACCTTTCCTCCGAGGTACCCATTTTTTTTAACGATGTTCTTTTTTTTTCTACACAAGCCCCTGTGATCTAATCACTAGCGGATTCAGAGTGGGATTCCGCTTCCCCCTCCCCCTCCCTTGTGATCAAAATGTTTAAAATAGTAGAACTTTAGCAAATAATGTTGAATCAGTTTTTGTATGATTTTTTTTGAATGATTTTAATATTTTACTTTCCAGGAAAGTTTTCCCAGCAAGTAAAATATCAAAATCGACTTAATCGTTAAAAAAAGGCCAGGAAAACGTCAGATATTTCGGACTACTATCATGTATGCTTTTTATGCTCAAGCATGCACATTTTGTCAAAAAAAGACAGGCTATCTTCCTTGACTATGCTGTATATTCACAGGGGAAAACAGTCCCAGCAGTCGCTGACAAATTTATACATTCCAAACAAACATTAATTAAGGCGTCTAAAATATCAATTATATACATGTAGATGCAAACCGTATAGAAATTGCTTAAAAGAATTTAATAGAAGTAGTTTATTTTCATTTGTTAGAATTCGTTTAGGTTTTTTAAAGCTAATTATTGACAGTATATAATATATATCTGTTATTAATTCTTTCCAAGTCATGAGCACTGACTTTATGTAATTAAATATAATATACTTTAGTAACCAAAATGATTAGTGCATTTTTTCCATGAGATTTTCTTAAATCAATTTTTACCGACTTGTATGATAAAACAATTATTTTCTTAAAAAAACATTCATCGTATAAGAACGAAAATTGTTACGGTAGCTTTCGTATGAAAAAAAAAATGTTTTTTTTTTTAATTAACATTGCATTCTCAAATCATTTTCAAACCAAATTAAATGGACTTTATGACGTAAAAGACCAGGTCTTTTAATTAGATTTGCAGGACAATTTCTGTTTAATTTATTACCTTTGGTGACCTATGTTCTTTAAAAATTGTCCAATATGAGATTCAACAGACTTGGGTACTGGATATGGAAGGGAATTACCGCCAAAAGTCTATGTATCTTGCTTTTATTCTTATTGTGCTTACTTCTTTATTCTTCAGTACATTTACACTTGCATGTCACTTTATTGTTTTCATATTCATGCTTATCCAATTTCACTTTGATTCTCTTTGATTCTTCATTGTTTGCTTAGTTCTATGTTGCAATATTCTCTTCTTATTTGTGTAAATTCTTACTTCTATCTCTGTTACAAACGTGAATTCAATCACGCAAACCATAAGGCACTTTCAATAAAGACGAATACAAGTTGCATGAATTTAATGCTGCATTATGACGCCAGGCGGCAGTGTGTGGTGGCAGGGGATAGTTTCGAACGAAAGACCCGGTCAAAATTTTGAAATAAAGGGAGAACCTGAGGTTTGGCTGGTTATTTGAGGGGTATAAATTGCTAGAATATTTATTGCATTCATTCTGTGGATAGAGGAGCTAATGTCAATTTTATTGATATATGACACTTGAATACTGGTAGCACTTTTCATCAGATACGGAATGAAAATGCGAAACTGTGGCCAAAATGTTCACTTTCGGTTTTGTGCTTGAAAAGTGGGGTGGGTTCAGAACACGAAATGTCACTCGAAAAGAAGGTGATTGACCCCCCATTAATTGGTGATTATTTGCATAGGTATACATTAAGCAACAAATTCTATGGTAGTTTATGGCAGTTGCTCGGGACTGGAGCGTGGTGCTGGACCCGTGAAAATGTGAAAAAAGGGTAATTTTTCAGAAAATTTTGAGACCGTCCCTAGCTATTCTATATAGTGCTATATGTAAGTTGTACTTGTTTTATTCTGAAGTGTTTAAAAATTCTCAAGAGTCGGGACCATGTGTCCCGTGCATGCAAACCAATTTTAGCAAATTTAAAAATCGACTGAATAATTAGATCAAATATATGAGCAGTATCTGCCTCACATTTCCTCGACCAAAAAAACTATCCCCTGCCACCTGTGCGCTACAATCAATAACGTATATTTGTTTTGCGCGATGAATTGTGGGATGGCGCAGGATCGATCGTTGGCGGGAAAAATGGCGAAGCTCCGCCTACTTCAAGATCATTTTGTAAAATGTCGACATCAAGATCGACAATTTCTTCCCGAGTGACCTCGGGCACATCATCAGACAAGAACAGATTTCTGTCATTATGGGATTGAACTCCCGCAACCAAACTGTCGAAGACAGCATCTTATGAAAACGATTTGGTTTGTTGGCCATGTTCAGCCCTCGATAAGGGTCAAAGCATTTAACCCTTTTTTGGGGATTTTTTTTCCTGGTATACACCTACATGTTTTTTAAGATCAATTACAACTTGGCTATTTCGTCGGATTGTCTGATGATTTAGTTCATACATATATTAAGATCAATATTAGGTAGGTGTATACAGGAGTAAAAGATCAAGATCATGGCTACTCCTATTGAGGTAAGCAAAGCAGCAATGGAAGAGATAAAAACAACAGAGTCTAGCATAAAAGTAACAAATTTATTGGAAAGGATTGAGAGGTTAGAAAGAGAGCTTGTTGAAAAGGAGAGGATGATTAGAGAAAGAGAAAATATTATTAGAGATTTAGAACATGAAATTAAACAAAGAGACCAGACATTAAAGGAGAAAGAGGAAGAAATGTCTCTATTGTACAAAATCGGAGAAAAGAGAGATGCATTTGTGGATGATGTGCACGATATTGGTGAAAGGAGAGAGAATGATCTTAAAGAAAAAATATATGCTAGAGATTTGGATGATCAATTAGGCAGATTTGTAGAGCAGAAAGAGAAAAGACTAAACAAGAGTGATCAATGTCATATCATGAGACATCAACTTCAGGAGATCAAACAGAAGACACATGAAACTCTTGAAGAATTTGCGGAGAAGATAGAAGAAATATTCACTGAGGCTTACCCATACAGCTGTCCAGAGTTTTTTAGAAGCACCATTACCATTGATGCATTCTTAAGGGGTTGTATGGAGAAAAGAGCTGCAATATTTACAATTGATAAAGATCCTAAAATACTTGACGAAGCAGTTCAACACATGAATACTGCAATTATTAACCAAAAATTAATCATGGGACCAAAGGAAGATGTCAGAAAAGTCACATTTGATGATAAAGATGAAATACTACTTAGCACAGATAACAAAAGGTCAAGATCTATTAGTTCCAAAAGAGAGAGTGAATGTTTCAAGTGTGGGGAGATAGGTCATTTTGCGAGACACTGCTCAAAACAGTAACATACATTTTCCAGATCTAGATCACCATCACAAAGCAGATCACCCCCACAATCACCATCAAAGTCACAGGGAGATTTAAACTCTCACGAGCTGAGGAAATAGGCCATTCGTCAGCTCGACTCAATGAACCAAGGCCACAACCACATACCAGATTTAAATATTAGAATTAAATAAAACCATGTACCAGTATGAGAGAGAATGAAGGATGTTGTCCAGTTAAATAATACTTAAAATTAATTTATGTGATTAAGTTCTGCATTCAAAGATGTCGGATACTCTGATATCATTGTCAGATTTTATTAAGATCTTGAAACTTCAAGTAGTTTAGTAATTAGTAATAGATAACAACAATTTACAACATCCTGATAGAAGGTATGGAGAAAGACAAAGTACTTCTCAATGAAATCTTTTAGATAATCAAACCAATGTGGTGTTTTAAATAAACAAATATATTTTAGGACTGAACAACCAATGTTCATTATCTTTTAAATACATGTATTGGTTTTAAATTATTCCCATATTTTTATGCCTCTTGATAACAGTGTTATCTGTTTTTATTTAATCTTAACATATATGAAACATCACACTTTTGGAGTGCTGTATTTACAGTCGGATTGTCTGATTGTGAACAGCTGTCTAATAGTGTGTTACTTAGTAAGTTAGAAATAATACATGTATGTTTTCAAGTTTACACGCCAGCCCTTTTAAATATAATGGGGAGGAATGTAGTGGATTTTACCATCGGGTTCGGGATTCCATAAATAACAACTTAAATATAGATCCATTGTAAACAAAGTTCAGTTGTTACCTGTACCTTACCCGAGTTGGACGTAGATTTTATCCGTCAGACTTTTGAGGTTTATAACAACTCATAACTCATATTTGTGAGTATCATTGGTAAATATATACCTTCACAACACAATGAGGGAAAAATGACACGAAGTGTCACAAGCAATAAATAATTCAAATATTGTTGACGTGTAAACACAAAATTAGATCGGAAAAGTCCGAAAAAATCCAATAAAACTTGCAAAAATCACTGAACGAAAATAAACGTGTCTTCTTGGAATCACATTACACTAAGCACTGATTGGTTAAAAGGAATCACGTGACCTAAGTCATCTCATATGATCCCTCAGTGATTTGATTTGATAGAATCCATAACTGGATGCGAGAGGATGGCGGTATTACTAATACATTTACAAGTAATAGCTTTCCAAAAAGCTTGCCTGACTAAACATATTTATTTTATTTATTAAGAACTTGGTTCTATGAATTTTAATCTGTCTTTGATTTGTAGTTCGTTCTTCTCGCAGTCTTCCAAATACGCGTCTCTAAAGTTGGACCATCCTCACAATGTCAGGGGTCCTGAGTCCATGGCCACGAGTGGACTCAAGACCCCTGACATTGTGGGGATGAAGTTGGACTGTTTCAAATTATCTTTACTAAGGGGGGGGGGTTACTTTAAATGAATTTTACATATTATTTATTTTGAACCTAAAATATTTGGCGTACATGTAATTTTTTCTTAAAACTTTATTTTCTGCCAAAAAAATAAAAATACATGTATAGCAATTAAAACTTAATTACGAACACAATACAATTGTTAGAATGATACATAGCTTTCTATTATATAAATAGTGCTTGCTTGAGAAGGTATCAGTTGAAATTGACACCCCGAGAAAACCATTGTCAACCGACGCGAATCCCAAACAGGCATTATTTATTTTATTATACTGAATGTCTTAATTTTGTAGCAAATTTTACTGCTTTTATATAGAAAAGACGTGAGTTCTACGGCGAACCGTACGCGCATAATTTACGCGCATGTAACAATTCGTTCTATTGGCCCGTTGCCAAGTGTGTTGCTAACGCTGAGGGTATGGGAACGGATTGTCAACTGCGTCTAAAACAATCAGATTTCAGTATTTAACATGAAAGTATAATAACATGGATTATTCCACTATAGTGACGCGTAAAATTATGGACTGCTCCTAAGAATTTGACAATATGGCGCGGAGTAGAATTAATCCTGTGTCTCCTTTTATGCAGATTGGAATTGCCCACCGAGTTTCATAGAGGGTGTATTCCATAATACCCGTATCTGTGGACTCAATAAAACTCTTTTTTGGCATTTGTTTCGTAACAACTTTTACTTGTTATATATTAATTTTACTTTAGTTTAGCAAGAATCAATCGATAACTATGCACTTATTATTTACATTGAGTAAAACACGGAAGTTAAATTACACCCTTTTTACAATGAATGAAATCCCTCAAAGCACAGTAAACGACCATGCCCGCTTCGTTTCTCTAATGAATATTAAAGCTAACGTAACAATACTTAGTAAATACTTTAATACAAACTGGCAATTTTGTTTAGAAATGATCACCGAACACAATTATAGTTTACATTCTACCGTGTAATATTATAATCATTAGGTACAACTTGTAAAAAATTGCGATCCCCCCCCCCCCCCCATTCACCGTTCAAATTGCCTCGTTAGGTAATAACTTGTTGTGATGACACCCCTCCCCTTTAACCGTTCAAACAGTGCTATCTATTTTTAAGCATGACAAGGTTAGCTTTTTAACCTCCCCTTCAACCGTTCAAACAGTGCTATCTATTTTTAAGCATGACAAGGTGAGCTTTTTAAAAAGCTAAGAAAGTCAGCCAGCGGAATTTTAATTTTAAGGCAAAAGTGAATACACAATCTTTAAAAATACTAGGTGATTAGTTTCCAGAACACTAATAATAATATGCGGGTGCACATTTAGTTTGCAGCCTTATTTTTATGACTGTACATGTAGGTGACGAGATAATTATAAGCGTGTAGCGGTGTACATGCAATGTATGACTGCACACCTACTTAATACTTGAAGTTGTAATTTTGTTGACATAGCTCTTTGAATTTCATGGTTTGGTGGCACACTACTTCCAATATATTTACTTTTCAATCTCACTGATATACGCGGACTCCGGACTGTGGCTGCAGACGATTCCCAATGACAGTCTTCCAATACATTGATGCGCAGTTTGACCTAGAAACTGACCGGTTTCATAACGTCTTCGAATATTTCTAACACGAACTGTCTAATTTCTTCCCAGAATTCCAATTTACGCAAGCGCAATTGAAGTTTCATTAGTCAGCCCGCGGGCTGACTATATTAAGTTAGGACAAGATTAGCTTTTTAAAAAGCTAAGAAAGTCAGCCAGCGGAATTTTAATTTTAGGTCAAAAGTGAATACACAATCTATTAAAATACAAGATAAATAGTTTCCAGAACAATAATAATAAGCGGGTACACATTTAGTTTGCACCCTTATTTTTATGGCTGTACATGTAGGTGAGGAGATAAGCGTGTAGCGGTGTACATGCAATGTATGACTGCACACCTACTTAATACTTAAGTTGTTACTTTGCAGACATAGTTCTCTGATTTTCATGGTCTCATCGCAAACTACTTCCATTATATTTACTTTCCAATCTGACGAAGAGAGTTGGGAAGATATACGCGGACTCCAGCTAGAATTCGAGCTAGAGTTGGAGCTGGAGTTTACAACCTCCTAGCCAGAATGTGGCTGCAGACGATTCCCATTGACAGTCTTCCAATATACCGATGCGCAGTTGGGCTGACTAAGTTAGGATGAAACTTCAATTGCGCTTGCGTAAATTGGAATTCTGGGAAGGAATTAGACAGTTTGTGGGAGAGAAATTCGAAGAAATTATGAAACTGGTCAGTTTCTAGGTCAAACTGCGCATCGGAAGACTGTCAATGTGAATCGGCTGCAGCCACAGTCCGGAGTCCGCGTATATCTTCGCGACTCGATCTTTAAGTGAGATTGGAAAGTAAATTTATCTTGTATTTTAATAGATTATGTATTCACTTTTGACCTAAGAATTAAAATTCCGCTGGCTGACTTTCTTAGCTTTTTAAAAAGCTAACCTTGTAGACATTCCTATACTAAATCATGACAAAATACTGGTTTTGGCACGTGCGACATTTTGAAGTCATAATAGCGAAATCAACACCAATAAATTATGAACAAAATATATTACTATTGTACGCTTGAAGAGAATAAAGAGAATTAGTTTTTAGCTCACCTGAACCGAAGGTTCAAGTGAGCTTTTCTGATCACCCGTTGTCCGTCGTCCGTCCGTCCGTCCGTCCGTCCGTCCGTCCGTCTGTCCGTCTGTAAACTTTTCACATTTTCGACTTCTTCTCTAAAACCACTGCGCCAAATTTAACCAAATTTGGTACAAAGCATCCTAATGGAAAGGGGATTATAAATTGTTAAAATAAAGGGCACAGCCCTTTTTAAAAGGGAGATAATTGCGAAACAGTGAGTATAGGGTGTGTGTCTTTAAAAATCTTCTTCTCAAGAACCACTTCACCAGAAATGCCAATATTTACACAAAAGCTAGTGTATATAGTGAAGATTCTAAATTGTAAAAATCGTGACCCTCGGACCAAAACTGGGGCCCTAGGCGGGGTTCAAAGTTTAGCATAGAAATATACATAGAAACATGTTTACAAGATTTACAAGATTTTTGTTCCATTTAATCAACTAAATTGTGCACCAAAAAACCCAACTGTGTCTCCCTGATTATTGACAACTCATGGCATAAGTATATAAGTTTGTTTAATCAAGAAATGACGGATGAATACGATAAGGTGTAAAAATTCACTAAACATTATTTTAGTTTATCGCTTATAGTTTATTTGGAGACCGTGCCCGATAAAAATAAAAATTAATATGTAAATTTATTTGTTGTCGGGCACGGTCTCCAAAATGAATGTAAGCGATAAATGTATCTTGTGATTTTGTTGTATATTGGTTTAGCGTTATTGATACGGCATAGACTGGTTCGCCAGCTTATAGGAAATATCAGTGACGAGAAAAATTTATTTTAGGCCCACAAGTTATCTTCACACGCTTGCGATGGAATGCTGAAAAAATCTTTCGGAGAGTCAATAGATTTATTTTAAAAGTAAAACGGCTTTAATAGTTATAAACAAAGAAAGAGAAACATCTTTCGATTAAGTAAAACCGCTACAAAGTGTTAGCCTGAAAAAATCTCTGGAAGCCAGGCAACTGTATATTTATTTTACCTACTGGTTATGGAAAGTTCTTAGCTTTACAAAAAACCAATTTCTACACTGACACGATCCCACTCTCTAAGTTAATAACTCCATATTTTATAAACACATAAGATAATATGTACAGACCATGTGCTAATTGTGTGTAGCCTGTGTGCATTCAATTTATATGTGTTTACTTATTCTTATCGGACCTTTACGAGAAAACGGAGCTAAATCAGATCGTTACCATCCTCAGCAGCCCCATAAATCAAGTTATAATGGGCATGGATTAGAATGCTACGAGTAGTCTAGTGCCAATTATAACTTACTCAACAATGAAAATATTTAACGTTATACATTTCCGATGTAAATTAATATTTACAATACCCACATAAACAATGTATTGTCAACGGTGTCAATTAATTTGTTCCTGTTAATTTGATATTTATTGTCAAATTCATGTTTAGTTCTTCTTAAACCTTCTTTCTTTGATCCGCCTCAATCTTCTTTCCGATTTATTTTAAGTGTGCGCATTTGCTGTGCGCGAAGCTGCAGTGAGTTTTCCCACTGTTTACCTGTCCTTGAATTTCCTAGCGGCAGCGTTTGGAATCAAGGGCAGGCTATCCAGTCTAAGATACGGCAGATCTACGCACGTGGTGTAGATTTATTTGTAAACAACACTACATAGGTAATCTTGTTTCACACGGATATTGAAATAAATAAAAGTATGTTTTATTATAATTAGGGAAACACTGTTAATGTGTTACACTCGTATACTAATGATGAACCCGTGAAATTTGTTCAAAGACTGTTTAAAGCAGAAAGAAGTTAATTTATTTTTAAACTTTGAAATTTCTTCGATTTTTCAGTGTAACCATGATGAGTTATGATTCATTGTATTACAAATGCATCACTACGTATTTTATAAGAAAATATACTGAGTATACAATCACATGGTAATGTTAAAATTGCAAATAAAAATATAGTTGCATATGTGCGAATTTAGTTACACAAACCATTTTCATATACTGATAATATTGGATATACGACTATTGGTACAGAAAATTAATGATATCTATATTAAAGAAAATGTCAGCTCGACACCTTTGTGACCGTTCCGGCCTTTGATATGTATAGGGAAGATTCTAAATTGTAAAAATCGTGACCCTCGGACCAAAACTGGGGCCCCAGGCGGGGTTCAAAGTTTAACATAGAAATACATAGGAAAAATGTATAAAAATCTTCTTCTCAAGAACCATTTCACCAGAAATGCCAATATTTACAAAAAAGTTTGTATATATAATGAAGATTCTAAATTGTAAAAATTGTGAGCCCCGGACAAAAAGTGGGGCCCTAGGCGGGGTTCAAATTTTAACATACATGTATATAGGAAAATTTTTAAAAATCTTCTTCTCAAGATCTATAATGCAACAGTTTGGAATATTACTATGCATACATCCTTAAATAATGTAGATTCTAATTTGTAAAAATCGTGACTCCCGGACTAATACTGGGGTACCAAGAGGGGTTTAAAATTTAACATTTTAAAAAATATATAGAAAATGTTTAAAAATGTTCTTCTTGAGAACTACAATGTTACAGGTTGTGGAATTACTATACATGCATCCCTGGCTTATGTAGATTCTTAATTGGTAAAATCGTGACCCCCGGACTAATACTGGGGCCCCAAGAGGGGTCAAAGTTTAATATAGAAATATATAGGTAACATGTTAAAAAATCTTCTTCTTGAGAACTACAATGCTACAAGTTGTGAGATTACTATGCATGCAACCTTGGATAATGTAGATTCGATAGTTTTAAATAAGTGACCCCTGGACTAATACTGGGGACCCAAGATGGGTTAAAAATTGAATGTAGACGTATATATGGAAAATGTTTAAAAACCTTTTTCACGAGAACTACAATGCTTCAATTTGTCAGATTACTACGTAAGCATCCTTAAATAGTGTAGAAGCTGTGACCCTCAATCTAATACTGGGGCCCCAAGAGGGGTTCAAAGTTTAACATAGAAATATAGAGGGAAAATGTTTAAAAATCTTTTTCTAGAGAACTACAATGCTTCAACTTGTGAGATTACTATGCAAGCATCCTTGATTAATGTAGATGCTAAATTAATAAAGCTGTGACCACTGGACTAATACTGGGGCCACAAGAGGGGTTCAAAGTTTAACATAGAAATATATATGGGAAATGTTTTCAAAAAGTTTTTCTTGAGAACTATTATGTTACAGTTTGTGAGATTACTATGCAAGGATCCTTAAATAGTGTAAATTCTAAATTGTTAAAGCCAACCATAAACCTCGGACCAATACTGGGGCCCCAGAAGGGGGGTTCAAAGTTAGAAATAGCATATGCTACGAAATAGAATGTTACAAGAAACTGTTGTTCAGGTGAGCGATGTGGCCCATGGGCCTCTTGTTGATTTATTATAATAAAACAAATAGAACCTTTTGATATCGACCAATACATGGTTTTATAGACCTGATGAGAGTATATCAACCTCGGAATTTGTCAATTATAATTGTTAAAGGTTTGTAGATTTAAGACCTGCAGTAATTCCATCAAAACCCTCTGCCTTGCAGAAATATAAGAAACATTAACTTTTATTTTTTTCCCCTTACAATGGCTCAAGCCGCTGTAAATAAATCAGTTTAAGAAAATCAAGTTCAATGGGACAATATCAATGTTGCCTCATGAAGGAGAAAGGGAAGGGTTATGGATGTGCATCAATATTTCTAAAAAAAAATTTTTAGATTCTTTAGAACCTTTAAATTCTTTTTTCTGCATTGTGTGTAAATTCTTGAAATCATAATAAACTAAAGAATAAATATTTTAATATTGGCTTTTCTTTCATAACATAATAGTACATGTACATACAGTAAAAATGTGCATAAAATGTAAGTTCAGAAAGCAATTAGAATGCAATTAACACTAAAACAACTCAAGCAGAAGATACAAGGCATGTAATAACAGTTAATTGCATGAAAATTACCACAAAGTACCGGTTATAAACTAGATTGTCAAGATGAGATTTTCAAAAAGTTTTCTTAGATGATGTATATTCATCAATCTGATTAAAATCAGCCGTTCTGATACGCTACCGCTCTCGAACATCTGAAACAAGCCGCTTAGAGGTCACGTCCGAACGACCCGACAATCTAAATATTTAAATATAAGGTCGTGACCTTTTTGACCAATGAGTATCCCCGTCTCATAAAGACTATCAGGTGAAGTAACAGCAAGGTAAATATAACCGCACAGATTTATGGGAAATTATCTGCTGGCAGAGTTTTGCTAGCCACAATTTGATTGGCTTATTGTAAGGTCGTTCGGACGTGACCTCTAAGCGGCTTGTTTCAGATGTTCGAGAGCGGTAGCGTATCAGAACGGCTGATTTTAATCAGATTGTATATTCATTATCTTTGTTATTCAGCAGATATCATAAAAGTTCAGTAACTCTTTCAATCAGTCCAAATTACAGATTTGTAGTGTACTTTCTGTGGCATGAAAATGTCTCAAATTTCTGCAAGAAAGAGCTTTATTAAAAGCCCAGTAAAATGAAGTGCTAAACAACAAATGAGGTTAACAATGTTTTTCACATCGTGGGTTTTAAAATAAAACAAAACCAAGTTAACACCAGTACATGTATTAAGGCCACCTCAAATTGTATGTTTGCCCTCTCCTAACTCAGTGATTAAACTTTGGATCATTAGATAAGGCAATTCATTATTTTTCAAACTTTCACAAATATGAAAAAGAGAATAATAAAAAAACAGCTTGAAAATAATCTTCGCTTAGTCTCTAGTTAGAATAAAAATATTTCCTGACTGGAACTTTCTTTTGTTACACGTAGTTATTTGAAAGAGGACGAACAATTAATTTTTTAAAGGTGGCCTAATGACTTAATGTTATATTGGCACAACCAAAAAATATATGATTACACCACAACCCATTGATTCGCCCTTGTTTATTTATTCATTTGGATGCATCAGATTGGAATACACATGCTGACGGTGATCTTCACACAGAATAGGATCAATGACGCCTTTTACTTCTTCTATTCTTCTCTTAAATCTTTCTCTATCCCGAGCATACTCTTCCCAAGGACCTCTTCTGTTCCAGTCATCGGCTATATGAGTTTCTGTGAGACTTTCTGGTTCTGCAAAGTGTACCTATCAAAATAAAAATAAAATTTAGTATATCTATAAATGTAAAATTAAACAGCTTAAAAAAAGCAAAGTAGATAACAAGATATTGATTGAATATTTGACTTACTTTTCTGTCACTCTGTGTTGCTGTAGTACTGGGCTTTTCAGACATGATTTCCCATTCACGATTAGCGGCACTGACTGCTTGACTGACAGGACTAGATTTGGCAGAGCAAATAATGTTCATGAGGAGAGGTGCAGAGTTCATTAGGAGAGGTTCAGAAAAATGACACACAAAGTCAATGTCATCTTCAACAGAGTCGGATGAATCTTCATCACTATCAAAAGAAAAATCACTGTCGCTTTCCAAAGATGAATGGGGATCAGAATCTCCCATGATGAAGGCTATTGTACAAGCACCAGATTTGGAGGAAGTCCCTTCCCCAAATTTTCTTTTTTGACCCTGTTCAATGTTGTTAGACTTGGAATGTTTGCTGCCTTTCTTTCTGCTTCGTTTTTTGTGAGAAGGACGCCCCTTCTTATTCATATTACGCTGATATAGTACAGCATGAGGCTCACTGTTTTGGCACATTTGGGTGACCACTGCATTGGTATCTGCAACATTTTCTTGGCTCTTTGACTCCTTGGGCACTTTTTCATCAATGCATAAAGTATCACAATTTTTCTCCACATTTTGAACAGAGTTGTTTTTTAAAGGTTTGGTTGAAATAATATTTTCGACTGAATCTGTCTTTTCCTCCTCATTGGCTAAAAGGTCAATCATATCATTCTGAAGCTTAATATTTTCTGACTGAAATTCTTCGGATATTTCATCATCCCAATTATCTAACACTATGACCGTGTTTGATGGTGAAAGTTTAGATTCAGAGTCCCTTCTACCAAAACTAAACCAGTCTGGTTTAGGTTTTTCAATGTCATTGCTTGCTGAACTGGACATTGAACATTGATTTAAGGCATTTTTTATTGCAACACTTTCCCCGAGACTCAAATTTGACAATGGACTAGATAAAATATCCTTTCTTTCGTTATCAGTTTTTTGCTTTGTATCGTATTTTCTATCACAATGTTCACCATTACTGACTTTCTTTTCCACTTGTTTATCACATTCTTTGCTTTCACATTTTTGTTTCTTGTGTACAGTTGTGTTTTCAGACTTTTTGGGAGTATCATTTTTTATACCCTCAGGGGACTGCTTTCTTTGAGGAGCATTCCATCCATATCTGAAATAGCGGTTACTCTTTTTGCCGGTTCTTTGGCTTTGACACTTAGTAAACTGTTTCTTTGCTGAGTCACTTTGCTGTGGATATGCACTGACAACTGCTGGATGGAACTGAAGGTAAGGTATTTGAAATTTACTCTGATGCAATCCTGGGTGTTGAGAAATAGAACTACTTGTATTCATTCCCTTGCACCCAGTAAGACTCTGAAAACTTCCAATGCATGAAGTTTCAGGTCTCATGTGCACTATAGTACTATTATTTGCTGCCATTTTTTTATCACATGCTCTATCACAAGAATTTTGCAAAATAGGATAATCAGACACACAATCAACAATATTGTCACTGACAATGTCAGGTGATCGAGAACTGTTTCTTGATGTCATGCCACTGAAAGTTTTTACTATACACGAAGCCATACTTTTTTGAATTGAGGAATTTAAACCTTTCTCACAACAGGTATTACCCGTACTGTCGAGTCTTAGTAGACTAGGAACACTTCTTCTATTCACCGGAGTATTATTACAATGTTCTTCCCTCCGACAAAACCAATTTCCATATGGGTTCATGGCAGTTAAGTTTATCTCCATTTACATGCACTTAAGTCGCTGCTGTCGCATCGTCTTGCTCTTCGGGTATAAGGTCTCTAATTCGTTCACTGTATTCAATTGGAATAAATTCGACACACTCAAAGGGATTATGAAATGGCCACCTTAACATGGACCTAGCAAATCCGGGCGGAGTTTCGCGATGGTCGGTTTCCTTTTTCACAGGCAATGTGGCTGATACGTTTTCTTCAGAAACTGTATTTACACTTTGGGACTCTTTCCTTGATCGATTCATTTTCTCATTCCTTACTTGTTGACTTTGTTGATAGGTATGATTTGGATTTCATGTTGTCATATGTTTTCTACTATATGTCTCATTCGAGGAAGTTCCGGAAAATTCCCGCTCTAAAAATACTTCCGCAAAAAGAGATCTGCTACATATATAACCCAAAATCTTTCTCTTTCTATGTGTTGGCGATATTTTTCAATTCATCTATTCAAAAGAAACACATAGAAATATTTTGGTAAATAAACTTTGCATATAACTACGATATTTAGGACACAAAACTAAATAACATATGCGTAGTGATATTAAAGTATTTTTAAATCTAAGGTCAATGTCATATTAATGAAAATTGCATCATTCTCTTCACAGCCTTCTGAATCAATCATGGTAGTGAATTAATTAAATGTAAACATTTTAAACATTAAATTTAACATTTAGATAGTGAAATTCAGTAATCATGGTACCTTATAATTGGGAAACACGTATAGTAGTTACGTAATGCATGGGGTTTATTTATAGTCAAATGATGGGTCCTTGGAAAAAACGCGCGACATTTGAAATTGGTAATAATCACTTTTATTTTTAGATTCACAATGACATAATACAGGGGTATTTGTTATTTATCATAAAAATTCTAAGTTTCGTTTCGTTATCTTTTTTCTTAAGGATATCAATCAAAATTACGTTACTGATAATGCATAAATGGTTTTATTCTGTAAAATGCTTACACTTGTATATGTCTATTTATAGGCCTATTCGTTATCAGTAAAATTTTACAACTAAACTATTTGTTCTGACTGAACAAATACTGTAAAAGTGGTTATTTACGCGTGGGGGAAATGTACATTATAGTTACGCAATAAGCTTAAAATTGCGTAAAATACCCCTGCGTATATGGTAAAAAAATAAACACTTTAGAATGGTAAATACCGCATCCACGTATTTAATACCCACGCGTATTGTTTGACCATTGAAAATGTGTACTTAACCACCAGCGTAAATAACCACTTTTACAGTAGATAGAAGTCAATAGGTTAAAGGTCAAGGTCACTAAGTCTTGAAAATAGTGTGACGAGGTAAATTAAAACATAACGTATATATATATATATATATATATATATATATATATATATATATATATATATATACACACACCCTTTTTTTTCTATCTTTGAAATACATTCAAACACAGGTTTTTTTTTATATGTTTCATATTTGAAAAAAAGTTTAGAATTGATAACAGTCATATAAAAAGTAGCAACATCAATAAATGAAAAACACTATTTTAGCTTGATTAAAACATAAATTATTTATTTAAAAAATAATGTAAAACATTACAGTACATTAATATGTGTATATTCTTTTACTATGATACAGTATCTATATAATTAACTAGGGTAAAACAAATGTTTCTGATTTGAACAGGGGAATATTAGGTTTGGTAGCCAAGTCAAATAGATATTCTATTAAATTTGTTGTTGTTTGACATTTGACAAGTCAAATGGCACCACAATTTGCATCTAATATACAATAAACACAAAACTATAAATTTAATGAAGGTATTCAAGAAGTCATTTTTTTCAACATGGAAAATCATTTTTATTAAGTTACATCCATTTGAAGATGATAAACTTTTGAAAAATGTTGATATTTTAAAAACTCTATTAAGCATGAGCTTTGATAATATCAAAAGGGTTGGTCGAGGATCTAAAAACACTCTTTATCTACATGTATTGTTTTCGCCCTGATCAAACTTGTTCTAGCATTTCTGTCAACAACCAAATTGTTTTCTGTATAAACAAAAAAAATCAAAGCATAATTTCAAATACATGCATGATGATGAAATAATAATGGAACTTTACAAAATATTAGATTTTACCCAATAAGTTACTTCACATTAATAGACCGGATTCACTAACCTTAATTGTCACATAAGTGTACAGATAACCAAACATACAACATTATCTGGTAATAACCTCATTACACTTTTTGCTGACTTTCTACATACACAAAGAATAAACTACAACTCTGGATTATATCCCTGGCTTATTCCTTGGGTACTTGTCAAATGGCTAGGATGAGTTGATGTTTTATTGTTAAGGTGACTGTCTCCTTCTTGTGGATACCCTTTGTTTATCAAATCTTGCCTCCATTTCTTCTAGAACTCTTGGATTATAACGAACCACCAACCGCACAGTTCCTGAAATAATTGTTATAAATTGCATGTATGATTGAAATAATCCTTAATCATAAAATAATTAACAAAATGTATTTAAAAATGTGATTTTGAAAGTCAGATACCTTAAATAAAAGTTGCTTAACTTCAAGAAAATAAGATAAAAAAAAAAATGTTCTGATAATACTGTAGATTCCTAATTAAATGTGAGGAAGTAATATCCATGTAAATTAACGAGAAACACCCTCACTGATTTTAAAATCTCGCTATTGTTTTTTGAGAGTTGAGAACTACCGGTAAAAGAAATTGGGGGAAAATATCTGCGTTTCCAATTTTGTATTCTTGCCATATGATACAAAATGACAGGATTGCAGAATTGAGTAATCATGTGAAATAAGGAATCTACAGTAGGTAGAAAAAAGAAAGGCTTAATTAGTGTTTTAATATTACTCATTCTAGACTTTTGTCCATCTAATGTAATGATGAGCTGGCTTTTAGGATACCAATACAGCTCATGTACACCTACCTTTGGCCTGTTTCAAAAGTTCAACAGCTTTTTCATGGTGTTCTCCCTCCACACTCTAAAATTTCAAATGTACTTTATTAAAAGTATGTGTCATTGTAAAAGGATTTTTTCTCATGACTTGTCTAGAACTTTTAAATCCATGTAAGTTGTCACCCTAAAGTTGGGAGCTGTCTGAAAGTCAATTCCCCATGCACTTATATATCTAGCACAACATGAACCACCTCAAATAATCAAAAGACACATTGCCTGAAATCAAACTTTATTACATCAAGATCTTTTTTAATTATATGCTAATGTAGAAGAATGGGATAAAACTTCTTTGTGATCTAAATTGATTTTGAGAGGATTTAATTTTGATATTATTTGAAACATAATCATAGAAATATATAATCATAGAAAAAAATACTTTTGAGTTCTGTGATAAAATGCTATTGGCCTTAGTACATGTATATTAAAAGAAAAATAATCTCGATTCTGGAACAAATATACATATATCTGCTTTTTCAGTATTTCAAAATCAGGCATTTTAGAAGCATTACATCAAATCAGAATTTCATTTGATTATAAAATGAGATGGTGACTGCTAGTGTTACATGTAACATATGTGATTTGAAAATAAATGATTTGTTTTAAGTGTTATGTGTAAACCCTAATCTTACTGACCACTCCATTCACGGAGAGCAGCTGATCTCCTCGTTTCAGACCTCCATGCCTGTCAGCAACTCCGTCCTGAATGATTCTGGATATGTAGATGGGTGAATTCTGTTCTTTTCCTCCCATAACATTGAATCCCAATCCCTCTTCAGTCTTTGGTAGTTCAACAACCCTAGGGTGGGCATGCCCTTCACTTGCAGCAAAGGCAGCTACTGTGGCCTGTAACAAATAGAGAAGGATACATTAAAATTATATTTATGTGTTAATGATTAAAGATTTCAGTATTAAAACTAAATATATTGTACTAGTATTAAAATGGTGTGGTTCATTGTTGCAATAAATTTCCTCCATTTATTACTGTAAAAGTGGTAATTTACGCGTGGGGGAAATTTACACTAGTTACGCAGTAAGCTGAAAACCGCGTTAAATACCCCCACGCGTATGGTAAAAAAATCAAATTTTTAGAGCGGTAAATCACGCCTCCACGTAATTAATTCCCACGCGTATTGTTTGACTATATAAAATGCCTACTTAACCGCCAGCGTAAATAACCACTTTTACAGTTTTGCATGTTATTAACACTAATGACCATTATGCTTAATGTTTGTTTACTGAGGGATTTAAAAGATATTATAATAAGGCTGATAGAGAGGGAGGATAAAATCATTTCAATACATGCATATTGCACATATTTTTTAAAAGACAATGATTGCTTTTATATATCATACAATGTTGTCATTTCCCCCTTGCTTTAAATTCACCTATTTTTTTATGTTGATTTCCAAAATGTTTAATAGATCATTCTAAGGGTTTACATGTATGCATTATTGTAGAGAAGTATAACATAACCTATTTCCTCAGACTGAGAATTATAGGCAGCAGATTAAATGATTGAATTCCAGTTAGACTATACATCTTCATAGATAATCAGTACAAATAAAATTCCAGGGATAATTTCCCTGGTTTAAGAACAATCCAAATTAAATAATTTGCAGGTTGAGTTTAAATGCAATACCTTAGCTGTAGCATTCGCTCGGACTTCCTCATTCCCTGTTATATCAACAGTCTGGTACACATGTTCATAGACTTCTCTCACTGAATTCAAAAAGTCGCTCTGAAGCACTCTTTGTAAGGCTGCTAACTTCTGGGATGGAATTTGACCACCTGAATATTAATAGGTACAATTTTATGTGACGCAAATAAAATAAATAAAAAAAATTCACTTTATTTATGTTAGTACATGGCACTGGCAAGCGAAATACACCTAATGAAAAAAGAACACAAAGTTCTGTGACTCATCTATATTGGGTGCATCGTTTACCCAAAAGAACTCAAATTTAAAAACAAACAAAATTTAAACCCGGGATGTAGAAGTTGAGAAAATGATTTGACAGTGAGTTAGTGTTGAATTTTTTGTGATATATGTGTGTATATATGTTAAAAATTAGGAAATCATAGGTCTGTTACTAAAATTCAGAGAAACTGGGGTCGAAACATGGGTCAAAGCATTAACCGTCTTCAGTTCCAACATTTACACGTTTTCCAGAATCAAAATATGAGGGCTTGCGAAGAGAAGTGGATGTAGGCTATGAGAATAACCGGTATCCATGCCCAATATCACCATTATTATACAGACGGTAACCCTAAATCTTATATATTTTGATGCATCAAAAATATAACAACATAGAATAAACTTTTTTTTTCAATGGAAACAAAATTGTAAACAATATGACTTCCTTTCAGAGAGATATAATCAGATTAAGACACCGCCATGCAACTATAATGGAAAAATTGCATACATGTAGTATGATACAAAAGTTTCAACTTACTTTTCTGAAGTGCATCCAAAAGGTCTATTGCTCTATTGATATCTGAAATAGTTAAAATTAATATAAAAGTTTTACATTTAATTAAAACGCTGTCGTGAATAAAAGGAGTTTCATTCATATGACTAGATTTTGAAAAGAGCAATCGCGTATTTTCACAAGTGGTCAATATTGTGAATACGCAATATATCTTATTTTTCAATAAAAGCCTTTTTTGGTGGCTAATAACACTAGTGCTGATCAACAAACCTTTCTCCAAATGTAAGCCTTCTTCCATGGTCGCCATCTTGGCTTTATTTCCGGGTTTACACGAAAAATGTCGATCCCGAACTAATTAAGGAGGCTAAAATTCTAATGAATCTGATGGTACAGAAGATAATTATTGATGTAGTCCTTCAAAAGAAAAGAAAATTAAAAATACGTGTATGAAAATATTTTTTTAATTAATAAATAAACATGCAATTACACACAAATAAACTAAAATACCACATCCCTCTAAAAGCATGCATTTTTAATTAAAGAAAAAAATACCTGTATGCAAAACTTTTTTACATCATTATATTTTGAACACCTTGACAAAACAAAATATCACGTGGCTTTGATCACGTTGGCTATTGAACAGAATCCATTTAAATTAGAGTGTTTGAAACTGTTTGTTTTATAGGAATAATGTGCATTTATATTTGAAATAAATGGCCGCGGAATAATCGTATATCAGCAGTGTCACTATTTTTTCTGAATTGTTGCATTGCTAAATATGACGCTTGTAAATAAGAGTTAATTTTAGTGAAGTGATCAAAGGTAACCATTACATGGTTCTTTTCTGTAAATATTCAAATAACAAATAGATGCCGGAGATAACTTAATATGAAATATCAAGTGTTCTTCGGTGTTATTATGGATAAAGACATAAGTGGGTTAATTATGTATTTTTTTCTGCAGATGCATAGTCTTAAAATTTTGCACATGTTCAGTATGGTTTACATGTAAAAAAAAAAAAAATTCATGGTATTCTTGTACTACATAATTTTCGATATCCTTGAGATTGAAAAATGAATGTATATGGTCATTTTCATCTAAACGGTATTTTTAAAAATTTGCAAATGCATGATCATTATTTTTGTGTGTGTTTCATGCGGGTAAGAAAGCAGCTAGCAATTCAGAAAATCAGTACAAAACCCGTATAAGCGGGTTATGTTATTTTTTTTCTGCAATGCTGCTTCCTTCGTTGCCCTATGAAAAACCATGTAAATCATTTTACTGTTTATAGTTTCATAAGCCTCTGAATCATTTAATCAATTATCCATAAAGAGTTATTATAATACGGTGTTTGTTTTAAAATATCAATATTGTCGACCAGAACATAACACAGAAGGAACTGCTGATTTCTCCATATATGCATGTGAAGTTTACTATTGTACATGTACCTACAATGGTGGCATATTTCTGCCCCCTACATGCAAGATAATTTATGTCTACATGCAAGATAATTATGTTGACATGCAAGTTACATATCTTTAAAGAGAACCTGATTTTTATATGGGTAATTTGGTGGCATATTTATGCCTCCTACATGCAAGATAAATTATGTCAACATGCAAGAAAATTATGTCAACATGCAAGATAATTATGTCGACAAGCAAGATAATTATGTTGACATGCAAGTTACAAATCCTTTTAGAGAATTTAATTTATAATTTTCTTGCATGTGGACATAATTTATCATGCATGTAGGGGGCAGAAATATGCCACCATAAACTACAACTCTGACTTGGAGGTCTGGTCGAGTATGGGGTCCGTGGAGTTCGGGGTCTCAATTAATGTAGTTATAGTTTTGATCGATCAAGAAATAACCCATGCAAAGTCAACACAAAAATACAAAGAAGACATCGTACGAAGTAAAACTTATGTATTATAGTTACTTAAATTATTGCTGACATTTAATTACATGTAGCTTAAGCAAATCCATCAATTCCATTCAATTTTCATCTTCGCTAGCCAAGGGTTTCTGATCCACTCTAGCAGAGTGGATCGGAAACCCTTGGCTAGCGAAGATGTTCAATTTTCTGCAATGTATGTTTCAACAAGCTTCTATGCCGTGCCGTGTAGATCGATATTTCTATACCAGGAACGCTTTAATGGATGTAGAGCAGACGACTCATCTACTTAGTAATGGATCACGTGATTCCCATTACTTTTAATGATTTCCCCCCGAGGTGGATGCATGTTAATCTATATTAAGAGAAAGAGGAAAGAGGAAAGAGGAGCAAAGATTGTCATTGCCTTCCGTTATTGTTTTTGACATTCGATTTGCCAAATCCAGGTCAGTATAAATTTTAGCATATAAGATGAGAAAATTGGTATACTAGCGAACAACACTACTGCAAGTGTGCAGTTTAATGACATCCGTGTATGTTGAGCATGCCACACACTCTCTGTGTCGACGAAGGCTCGGCCATTAACGTGCGCGTAAGCAGTCTTTGTGTAGTTTTTAAGCGTTAACGATCATTTAATTAATATTAATGAAATTTGATCGAAAAGTAATCGTGGCGCGAAAAGTCATGCTTATTTTGAATTATGAAGGATTTTTTTTAATTTAGATTTTTTAAAGAGTGTAAGGGTGGAACGAGGTTTATTTTTAAATTAGGAGTTAGGGGGGGGGGGTGGATATATGTGCATTTAGGTATAAACATATCTCTTTATTATTAGCAAATTATTAAATACATGTAACAAGATATATATATATATATATATATATATATATATATATATATATATATATATATATATATATATATATATATGTTGTTTGATATTTGGATTTTGACACATATGCTTTTATTCATATTATTGTACTTTAATTATTACTCCTTTTCCAGTTAAGGAAATCGCTAGGTAATGACCATGTCCGGATTACAAATTAATAATTTGGACCCCAACATGTTAAGTAATCATCTAACCGCACGTGGAATCAGTCTTGGTGGAGCTCAAAGTGTCAGAGGTTAAATCTCTCTCTCTCTCTCTCTCTCTCTCTCTCTGCATTTCCTATCACTGTTGTGTTAATATATGGCACCCATAACTTTTATAACTGACATAATAATCCTTCATATATTGAAATTTTCAGACAATGGGATTAATGGTGAAATGCTGGTGGAATTTTGTGAGGAAGACATCCACGATGCGTTCTCTGTATTTAAGGACAGGTTCATCATACGGAAGATGTTACGAGAACACAAATCTCAGACGGGAATCCACGACAAAGTATTCTCTCAAACTACTTCTTCGTCTTGTAAAAACCAAAGGGATACAGCAATTAAACTTCCGACAAAAGCACCGCCACGCAACCCACAGCATTCAGTTTCCCCAACTAGGATTTCTCATGTCTGTGCTAATGTTAATGCAGGACATTCTACAGTACCTTCTACAAATCAACTTCACAAATCACAACATCAGTTACTTTTCAACCAGTTACGAAGAGAACATCCCAGAATACCAACTTCACCAGAGATTAAGTTGGAGAGCATTCCCAGACCGGGTTATTCTTGCGCAACAGGAAGTGGAGTATCGCATTCTTCACAACCAGAAGTCCAGTCATTTCCACCTCCGGTCAGGAGTCCCTTAATGCACCACGTGGTGTCCAGTTCTGTTGAAGATCGCTTGTCTGGAGCTAGATCTGAGACGGTACCAGGACCTATGGGAGAATCATCTCAAATTGCTTCTCAAAATCAAATCGTTCGGTCTTCTAACATTAATATTACAGTCGAAGAGAAGCAGAGGATAAAAAAGTACAAAGCAGACGCCCTTCTTGAGAAAAAGTGCATTCGCAGCAAACCAAACGAAGCACAGCATCTCGGATCACTGGCTATCCGTAACGCTGCCCAGGCGGCCCAAATATGGGATAACCCTCCTGTAATGAGGGAAATTTCTGTGGCCAAGAAAGACCAATTTATCAGGTCTTTATTGGCATTCGCTCCTCAGCTATCCGAGAGAATGGACACTGTGTGGATCAGACTTAGAGAAGCGTTACAAAACCGACGGAAATATTTACTGGACAAAGAGTCGGGGAAAAGACAAACCAAATCACAGAGGTCTGGTCCATATGATAAGAATGAGTCAAAACCGACTCTGATGAAAGTTAAGGAACCGAGGACGCTAATAGACCTAACAGACTAGTTTACTTAGTTCTTTAAAGAATTCGTATCATTACCATTTTCTAACAATTTGTTTTTGACAGCTCATATTGCTTTAATGAAACTTATTTCACTTTTTTTTCCAATAAAAAAAATGTTTATTAAAACTTTTATCAAGTGGGGAAAATGTTGATCTGACAGGAGTTTGTATGCAAATCTCGAAAAACAATGACTATTCATTAGGCGTTGATAACTGATTTCCTTGGTTTTATCATTTTCTCTTTTGAAGCTAATTATCATATTTTGGACTCTCAATTTAATTTAGATAGAATAGATTCTCTCTATATCAATTTGCATTATTTGCCTGGAAGTGAGTAAAAAAAATACATGTAGATTGCTAGCAGTCTCTGACAGTAAAGATCTAGAACTATGGTATGGTAGTGACGTTTAGAATCGCTAATTGTATTATGCCTGTACGTGTATTTAGTCAAATGAGCAAGCCTGTTTTAAAAGAATGCATTTTTCGTGAAGAAAAATGCAATGTTTGCTATAAAACTGACTAATTATGACTGTCATTGTCTGAAATCAAAACTCAAAAAAAGTTATGGTACCAATTAAATTTTTTATTAGTAAAGTAAGACTTTAATAAATATCTCTCTTTGTACAACGATTAAATATACAACGTTATATAAAATCAGGGAAAATATAATGGGAATTCTCACATATCACACAGAGACCTCAAATAAGAAAAAAAAATCATACACGAAAGAAGCGCGTGTTCACAAGATACACCTAATCACTAAAGATGAGACTACCAATGATAAAGTGCACTCGAAGCCAAAGCTTTGGTTACATGTCAATGACGTGATGATGGCTGCAAAGTAAAACTAGAAGTGGGACACAGTATTATTGAAAAAAGTATCTTCTATAATAATGATTTTTCACATAAACATCCCGAATTTTCCCTTGTCGTTTTTCCTCAGTCGCCTGAGCTCTTTTTCGTCCTCCACCTTTTCTGCGGAGTACATGACGTCGGTACGGAGTGCGTACTTCCTTCCGGAAAGGACGGCCGAATCTTCGTGTAAGATGTCGTGTTGGTAAATCAGAACTGAACCTATATCGAAGAAATTTCAAAACGTTTAAAGTATAGTTCTTGGGAAAAATTGACATCGTAAAAATCAAGCAAGTGACTGTTATACATGTATGTTAAAAAGACAAGTATTTTGTTTTTTCCGCAAAATAACCAAAAAACACTTGTCTTCTGAGACTTTTTTTATCGCTTACCGTTTATACTTGCGTTTCAATATTTATATTTAGAAAAAAAATGTTTACCTGTTCTGGGTTCCACTTCAATTCTCTCGGATTCTTCAAGGTCTAAAAACGTTGTGTCGCCTCCTAGAAAGTCCTGAAAACAAAAACAAAAAAATTAGAAACATTGTTAACGGTAACAATTACCGTGTACAATAACACCACAGTTTATGGTTAATTTTTGCACAGACGTATGACCAGTGATAAATTAACAAATTAAAAAACCCAGCATCGATATCAACTGTTTTCTTACATCATTAAGGAAAATCTGCACACTAAGAAAACTTTTCTCGCCATTTTCTCTGCGAAATCCGGCATCGAAGTGAGGCTTGAAATACTCTCCTGAGTCATAGCGCTGAACACGAAGTCTAAACGAAAAATGTACTTCTATACACGTATACGTTTATCTACTATATACTATTATTTCAAAGTTTTCCTATATTTCATACCGAAATGTATAATATTCAAACAATACATTTAAAAGTTCCAAACGACATTCATCAGATTAGCAAGATTTTAATTTGGTCCAGAAAATATGAACAGAAAAATACTTTTTGATTTCTTACCTTTCGTTCAGTCCTACAATTTTGTGATTTCGCCAAAGTTCTGGAATGTATTGTCTCAATCTCTTCTGTATTTTCTCCATTTCCTCCACAGAATCCAAGAAGTTCTGGTAATTATTTCTTGTATCAGTCTTTGTAATTTCTCTGCAAAATTATCATTCAGAACGTAATGAAGTTGATTAAAACTTTATATCATGTATGGGCATATAATTATACATAGTTATTGGATTAAACATTATTTCAGGCATACAGTGTATATGTACTTATCAATATTCTAGTAACACACTGTCCAAGAAAGATATTATACTTACTTTCCATCAGCAGTATGGATCATAGCAGGACTGAAACCTCTCATTTCAGATTCCTTGATCAATTGCAAGCATTCCTACAGATAAAGATAAAAATTAGGTTATATTATTTCTTAACATATCATTTAAACTATCATTATGAGTTTCAAGAATGAAGGAATCATTGGTTTAAGATATAAACTAAAACAAAATATCACAACGTAAACTTCTTTCACACTGTAGTGTGAAATGGTTTTGTGCGATATTGTTGCTTTATGCGCAAAATCAACGCTTGCCTTCTCGGTGAAGACGTTGTGAAGAAGGAAGACCAGCTTTCCCTCCCAGCATCTCTGCAGCTCAATCTCCTGTCTCTGGATGACTTTTCCAGGTTCCATTTTACCACTTTCCAATTCTTTCCGGGATTTACTCTTTCCTCCGTACCGAAGTTTTTTCAAAGTAGAACTGATAACTTTGGTTACTGAAGCCGGTCCTTCTGGCATTGTTGTTGTTGATAAGGTTGTACTTGAGAAGTGATGTTCTGAAGCATGCTTGGATCCTTTTTATATTAATCCACCTGCCGTGTCGTCATACCGGCTTAAAGGATGACCTAGAGGTTAATTGATATCTTAATTATCAAGCTATCGAATCATAGGCGCCTGTATAGAACAAGTATCCTTTGGGGGTCCCCTGATGTTTATGACAAAGACAAGTCGACATTGTTCAGACTAACTAACCACTTTCCTTGTTGTATTTATTAACATCAACATGTTCTGAGAAGCGCCGTAATTAATTAATTAATAGTAATTAATGAACAAATCACGCCAATCGAGATTCTTTTCACCTGGATGGAGTATACAGGTAATCGCCCAGGTATAACCATTTTTTCTACTGGGCAGTCCTGATTGTCATACATTAGCGATAGTCATACATGGAAGTGTGGTAGATTTTGACCAATAGCAGACCGGTGTGAACCGTAACACACTTTGATACACTTACTATGATATTTATGAATGATTATTGTGGTACCATGTAATAAGCCGTCGTGATGAATTTTACAATATGTTTCCGGTTACTCAAGCAATTGTAAATGAATTTTGTGACATGAATTGTTTTAGTTATATTACTATTTTTAAGGTTTTTATATTAAATAAAGTTACAGCGTAATTCAAATGCATAACATGATACATATGCACTACATTTATTTAAAGCAAGTTACACTGCTTGACACAATATAGAAATCAAATGTAACTGAACATAACTGAACTTGCGAGGTCAGTTTACCGAGACAATAAATTCGTTCAAATAAAAGAGATACTTGTAAATAAAATCATGAATAAAATGCATTTGTCTGAAAGTTGTGTACATGTACTAGTAAAAGATTCGACCACGTACGCCAAAAATTAAACTTTTGCACTTATCAAAAATACTCTAGGTTTGTTGATACAGATAGTTTTCGTCTTTGCAGAAAACACCACAATAAAGAGGAAAGACGATTAAATCGTATTGGGTTTGTTATTAAAATGATGCACTTTTGTTTGTAAATAAGGCCCAGGTATTTTGTCTACGCACTTTCTACCGCGAAAATAAAGAAACCATTGAAGAGAGCATGGACATACAATAACAATTGTTTACTCAGCTTCTGAGCACGTCTTTGGAGTCTGTGTTTATACAATTGTTAGTTGTTGATATACGTATACAGATTTTAAAATATTGATTGATATGAGCAATACGATTGTTAAAATCTACATCTTTTTTTCGAATCAACCGTGCGTACCGGTCAGAAAATAATAAATAATAAAAAACTCAATTTCGTACAAAATAAAACACATATAGGACCTAATACATAATAATTGCATACGTTGTAAATTTATCAAATATATATGATTTACTTTTCAAGTTAAAAAAAAAACATGTTTACAATACTTTACACGTGATGTGTAATTTCGGCATTGGATAATATGAAAAGTTCGATGCAAACAGTTTGCCAGTAGAAACATGCATAAATCCTGATAAATGCGAAACGAGACCATAATGCGGTCACGTGCTTTTCCCTCACAGAATCTGTACTTTATAAAACAAGAGTGATACTTTAAGACATAATTATATTTTAAAAGTGTAGTCGAACTAGCACAAACTACTAAGGTGAGAAAAAGTATAATTGATTTATTATCTATTTTTCTTTTCGATTTGATAACTTTACAATAATATTCATACCAATATCACGTGTCTGCATTCGGACCCAGTGTTGTGGTAAGAAATAAAATTGTTGTAAAAATGGTGGGTTGAATATTTTGAATGCTTTAGCACAATTAAATGTTTATTCCAGTAATGTAAGTAACGTAAATAAATTGAGTACTATTATATGTTACCAGATTTTTTTTGTTTACATCAATCCGTTAATTATTATATAAGAACTAACACCATCCTTCTATCCCATGCAGGTAATAGGTAAGAGAAAATGGCAGTGGATATGACACGTCTGTAGAATGCACCCAGCATCCATCCCAAGGGTTGCAATGAGGTGGACACCAACTGGAAAGAGAAAGAGAGGAAGACCAAAAGAGACCCGGGGAAGATAAACAGATAAAGAAATGATGGACAACGACTGGACAGGAGGACAGGTCAAGAACTGGACACAGGACAGACCAGCATGGAGATCTCTGGTGACGACCTAATGTGTTGACAAGCACAAAGAGGACTTACTAAGTAAGTAAATGATTAAGTAAGACTGGTAAATAGGTCAATTGTTTAAGAACTGTAAATAAAGATATTCTTCATTTGACATTTATATTGAAAATAGAATTAGCTTTCTTTACTATCCATTTATTTAATTGTTTACTTTCATTATTGTTGTGATGTAAACGTGCAACTGATGGTAGAAGAAAGCAACCACTGGTTCAGTAGTTTTGAAAATAAAAGGTTCTAGTGTATTTCACATTTAATTAAGAGGTCTGGACTTTCAGTTTCGATACTTTTTTTTGTATTGTTAATTGAATGTAACATTCATATGATTGATAGAGAAACAATAAACACTTTATTAAGGATACGGTATGTGCTCTTGAATGTTTGTGTAAATTCATTCAGATATTTACTATGCATGAAACTTTTATAACTCCTGTATGTAAAACGCAGTTCTTCGATTTAATCCTATATCAACCACATTTGCAAGCTTTAGTCAGAGTCCAAAGTACTAATAATGTCTAGTAAAATTTTTAAGTTTGAAAGTAAAACTATAGAAATGTAAATCGTTATACTGTATGTTGATATTCTTTTAGTATATGGTTAAAATCCAAATAATAACCAAAACTCACATAAAGCAATTATTTAATTAACAATCCTCTTTTTTTAAATGAACCAAAATTGTTTTTAGAAAATTTGCAATAATTCAATTTGAATTTATCCTGTTTAAATGGAATGGATCCAATACTGCAATTCCCATCGAGTAATCATTATGCATCATAAAATCAATTAATCTAAAAAAAAAAAAAACAGCAATTTTTCCAATAGGTAAAAAAAAACAACAAAACAAAACAAAAATTAAAAAAAGATACTTCATTGTTACAACAAGTAATCTTTTGATGTGTCGATACACTTTAAAAGATTGATAATGAAGCAAACAGTGATAGTTTACTGTTGCCAAGAAAACAAAAGTTGCGTCGGCCGGGAATTGAACCCGGATCGACTGCTTGGAAGGCAACCATGCTGACCATTACACCACCGACGCTGATGTGCATTTGAAGTGGTAAAGGTATATATATTTTTATATATATTTTGTAAAGACATCCCCCAAGGCTTTTTTGTGACAGGTATCAATCAAAATTCTTGTTAGTATTTCCTTTGCTTTTGATTATGCACTTCATCGTGATCTATATAGTATCTTTAAATTGGATAGAGAATAAATAATATATGTTTATATTTCAAAGTGGGAATTTTTTTAACCTTTATATTTATAAAAAAATCATTATTTTAGTGTGCTTTTTTTTTTATCCCTTTAGTGTTTTTGTTTTGTTTAGGTTTTTTTATTGGGGGGGGGGGGGGGCTTTAGTGGCATTCGTCGATTTTGTCTTTTGTGCAAAATATACACGTATATGTATTGCGAGATAACGATCAGATCTGGATAATGTTGTTGCTAAAAAATAATCAAAGAAAATTTAATTTCTGTAAATTGACAGTATTTCAACGCCTACACTCTCGAATAACTGGGACTATGAATCAGGAACGTAGGCAGGCTCTTATCAAAGAGCCCCGCATCACATGGCTAACTGCAAACTGATAAATGGACGGAGAGAGAGAGAGAGAGAGAGAGAGAGAGAGAGAGAGACTGCAATTAGAATAATTCGACAAACTGTTAAAAAAATTAACAGTAAAATTAAAAGACACGTCATTAAATCAAAGGCGTGTATATTTCAATTTTACTCCTGTATTAAAGGTTAATACATATGATAAGTTAAATAAAATCCAATTAATAAAGATACATTTTGCACCATTTATTTTTCAATGTTTTATTTTAATTTTCATTAAATAAAGAAAACGATGCATTTATTTTTCCAATTCTTATCAAGTTCAAAACATGTACTTCTTCTTGCTAAATAGGTCATGTTTCAGTAAATAAATGTCATTTATCATATAAAAAAAAACAGGGAAAAAGGAAGTCCTTTTTTCCTTTAATGTGACTGATGTTTTGCTCTATAAACGTTTTAATTAGACGCAGTGTTTTATTTTTCTTTCTTCAGACGTTTTACTCTACTTTTCTTACCATAGTTGACCTTCTCTGTCATGTAAATCAATCTGGAGCTAGAAGTGAACGACCTAAGAACGGAGTATGGCATATTAATGTAAATAATTAGGGTTGCGTAGGAGAGTTTATTATTGTAATTCATACAGGACTATAATGATTAAACATTATAAATGTTGTAATCAAATTAATATTGTTTTTGCCATATTTTAATTTATCATTTTTAAAAGTGCTTGACACGTCCAATAAGTTAATACTTATTTCCGTTTATTATAGCTTTTCTATCCATTATATTAACGAATTGATACATACACTTATTGGATTGTTTTCAAATATGCAAGTATTACTAATATAAAAGCATAAAATATCAAAGGCTTAAGAAAATAAATCATCAACTTTTATCAGAAAATAAATTACACTAGTAAGGAATGAATTGCAAAACTATTTTTGTGCAGGACGACAATAATGACAATATATGCAATTTGCTTCAATCAGGACCTCTGATTTTTCCTTTAAAATATGACTACCAGAAGTTTAAAAACCATAATTATTCTTATCATTTAAGAGCAAGGTAACAATTTTACAATGAACATTTCTGAAATTTACAGCGCCCTATGATTACATTAAATTTTTCAGTAGTCCATTTCAGTCATGTGATAGGATTTTTTGGTGATGAAACATTATAAAATTGATACATTTCCTTGGAATGATGCAAACGGAGCTGCGGTTTTCGATTAACGAAAGGTATTATATACCAATGTAGCCAATACTTATACATATTGAAATAATATACAACAGGGTGTCAGAGTTCAGGTTACCTACCAGCAACCACGTACGCCATGATAATTTGATATAAATCATGCGCGGATCTAGAGGGGGGTCGGGGGGGGGGGGGTCCCGACCCCCCTGGAAAATGAAAATTTATTAAATTTACATAGTAAAATTATCGCAAATATGCATCGGACCCCCCCCCCCCCCGGCAAACACAATTATCCTTCGGACCCCCCCCCCCCCCCCCTGGAAAAATTTGCTGGATCCGCGCATGTAAATAATGATTGTAGATGGTACATGTATGTATAAGCGATATATATACAGTGTATTTTCCACGTTTTTCTTAAGTACGCATAAAGTACAGGTATTGCGATCACTACTTTTTGTTCACTAACTCGTAATTTTGAATCTTGATGTAAAAGTTTTGTTTCATTTACCTGTTATAGTCCTCAGCTTTCTTAAAAATAAAATCTTGTATTAAACGTGTTGCAATCTTTAATTTATCTTTTCCTAAGTTGTTATAATATAAACATTACTCGATACCAAGTTTAAAGCAACGATGACAAACTAATAACACAATACGATACTGTCAGCCTTTTGTCAATTCATTGCCTTCTCCACTAAGTATTGCAAAGCATATACTCTATCCTAAGATATTTATGCAGCATATTTTCTTAAATTATTCGATATACATGTTTATATAAATACTTCAGGGTTCAAATGATTTTTATTGGATAGTATGAAAAAATCCCAAGATTTCTACTTTGAATTAACGCCCCCTCTAGCTTGTCAGGTTTCAATACATGGCTGAAAATAAAACGTTTACGGGGATTTTGCATTGCAAGCGAGATGAAAGTACCCGGATGATAACGTTAAAAAATTGTGCGAGGTATTCCGAGTGACTTCCAAATGGAGAAAAGATGTTAACATTTCCCATTATAAATATCTGTAAGAAATCTGTCTTCGTTCCTGGGAATTTTATCGAGTGAAAAGTGATGAGTCAATTTAAAAATACATGTATCTTGGATATTTTCCCTTACATCGATTTCAAATGCACTTCTTCACAAGTATGTGTATATATTTTCATTAAAAATCCAATCTGATTAAAATCAGCCGTTCTGATACGCTACCGCTCTCGAGAGCGGTAGCGTATCAGAACGGCTGATTTTAATCAGATTGTTAAAAATCGTTCAAATGTGCTGCATGAATATTTTGGAACAGACTATAGGAGGTTATCAGGGTTATTTGAGAGGTAATATAGTCAACATGGTTGCTCCCAGCAGTCGATACGGGTAAAACTCCTGGTCGACGCATATTTTGGCTACGGATATCCATTGTATAGGCCAAACAATGTAAATGTATTTGTTCTTATGCACCGCTGCATAAGGTCTAATGCTGCCGCGTTGAATAATTTTAATGCCATATTAATAGGGGTATAACTCAATTTTCAATTTTATGTAAAAATTTGAAAAAATTGAGATTCCCCTTTACAAATCTTGCATTAAAAAAACCACTTATTTTAAAATACAAAAGCATTAGCTTATTAATCTTTTTGAAATTGATGTACAAATAGTAATAATATATATTGCACATACCATTATTAGTAATTAACACTAGATATTTTCACCATTACATGCATATCTTTGCAAAAAAATAATTGCGTCGGCCGGGAATTGAACCCGGATCGACTGCTTGGAAGGCAACCATGCTGACCATTACACCACCGACGCTGCCGTATAAAACATGTGGTAAAGGTATATAGATTTTTATATATTTTGTAAAGAAGCATGAAAGAAATAGCACATTCCCCTAAGGCTTCTTTGTGGCAGGCATCAATCAAATATTCTTGTAAGCATTTCTTTGCTTTTGATTATGCACTATATCGTGGCCTATACAGTATCTATAAAATGGATATATAGAGAATAAATTACAAGTTTTTAACGTTTATCTTTATTAAAAAAATACCCTTTTAGTGGGTTTTTTTTATCCTTTTAGTGCAAAATATACACGTTTATGTATTGCGAGATGATAATCAGATCCGGATAATGTTATTGCTAAAAAATAATCAAAGAAAAAGTAATGTATGTAAATTGACAGTATTTACGCCTGCACTCTCGAATAACTGGGACTATGAAACGTAGGCATGCTCTTATCAAAGAGCGCCGCACCACATGGCTAACTGCAAACTGATAAATGAACGGAGAGAGAGAGAGAGAGAGAGAGAGAGAGAGAGAGACTGCAATTAGAATAATTTGACAAAACATTTACAGTAACATTGAAAGACACGTCTTTAAATTAAAGACGTGTATCTCAATGTTAACTTATGTTTTAAAGTTTAATACGTATGTTAAGTTAAATAAAATCCAAATAAATTAAGATACATTTTTTACCATTTCTTTTCTAATTTTTTAATTTGATTTTATTAAATGAAAAGACCGGTATAATTATGTTTCCAATTCTTAACAAGTTCAAAACATTCCGATGTACTTTTTCTTGATATCTAGGTCATGTTTCAGTTAATAAATGTCATCTATCATATGAAAAAAAACAATGAAACAGGAAGTCCTTTTTTTCCTTTAATGTGACTGATTTTTTTGCTCTTCATATATGCAAACGTTTAGAGTAGACGCGTGTTTTTGACTACAGAAGTTTTACTTTAGTTTTCTTACCATAATTGACCTTCTCTGTCATATAAATCAATCTGGGGCTAGAACTGGACGATCTAAGAATGGAGTATGCCATACTTAATGAAAATAATGAGGGTTGCGTAGGAGAGTTTATTATTGTAATTCATACATGACTATAATGATTAAACATAATAGTAATAAAATAAATTGGTTCGCTATACCTATGTTTCATTTTCAAAAGTGTTAGACATTAAGTTTGTTTCACTATTTTTAAACGTAATCTTTATTCTTGTTTCCAGCTTACCTGTAGCCGTCCTATAAGTTAATACAGTTTACTATATCCCTGTCTTCATTGAACAGGTTTTACACTTACTGGATTGTTTTCAAATCTACAAGTATTTACTTATATAAAAATCATAAAACAACAAATGATAACGTATCAGAAATGATTTAAGATAAGTACTAAAATTAAAACAAATCATCAAATCTTATCAGAAAAAAAATTCACTACTAAGGAATGTATTGCAAACCAATTTTTATAAAGGATGATAATAATGCAATCTGCTTTAATCAGAAACTGTGCTTTCCCCTTAAAACTATAAACCATAATCCTTCTTGTCATTTTAGAAGTAAGGTACAATTTCACATTAAAGAATTCTGAATTTTGCAGCTCACTTTCATTACATGTAATATTTTCAATAGTCAATTTTAGTAATGGAGTTTTTGGGTGATGAAACATTATAAAAGCAATTCATTTCCTCGGGCTGATACGAACGGTGCTGTGGATTTTGATTTGCGATAGATATTTTGCGATGTAGCAAATACTTGGACATATATTGAAATAATTAAAACAGGGTGTCCTAGTCCAGGTTACCTGCCAACAACCACGGGCGCCATTGTCCTTTACAAAAATTTAGATTATCGGGAATCAAAATTTGTACATGACAATTGTCATGTACAAATTTTGATTCCCGATAATCTAAATTTTTGTAAAGGACACCATGATAATTTGATATAAATAATTATTGTACATCAGCGAAATATACAGTGTATTTTCCACGTTTTTCTTAAGTACTCAAAAAATAAGGTCTTACGACCATTGCTTTTTGTTAACTAACTCGCAGTTTTAAGTCTCGTTGTAATAGTTTCGTTTTCTTTACCTTTTATAGTTCTCAGCTTTCTGAAAAAGAAAAACGTGTACTAATATTTCATGTGTTCAATCTTAAATAGAAACCTTACTCGATATACCAAATTTAAAGCAACGATGACAAACTAATAACACAATAAGTTATCAACCTTTTGTCAATTCATTGTCTTATCCACTAAGTATTGCAAAGCCTATGTGTTGTTATCAGGGTTATTTGAGTGTAAATATAGTCAGCATGCATATGATTGCTCCAAGCAGTCGATACGGGTAAATCTTCTGGTTGGCGCATATTTTGGCTACTGATAACCATTGCATAGGCCAAACAAAATAAATGTATAGGTTCTTAAGCATCGCTGCATAAGGCCAAATGCTGCCGCGCTGATTAATCTTATTGCAATATTGAAAGAGGGAATAACTCAAATTTCAATTTAATATTTAAAAAAATATGAAAAAAATAAGACTCCCCTTTACATATCTTGCAATAATAATAAAAAAACACTTGCCTGCTTCAGTATATTTTAAAATGTTTAGCAAGAGAACCAAAACATTCGGGGTTTTTTTTTGGCGTAATTGAATTAAGTGTACAATTATATACCAATACATCTTAAATATCCCATGATAAGTAAATTTTTTAAAAAATAACTACAATACGCATATCGTATATGCGTCGGCCGGGAATTGAACCCGGATCGACTGCTTGGAAGGCAACCATGCTGACCATTACACCACCGATGCTTGATATTTGAAAGTGTGAATAAAAAAAATAAATCACTGCACCCCCTCAGGCTTCTTTATGACAGGCAAACATTAATATGCTTGAAAGCACTTCTTTGCTTGTGGTTATGAAATATATTATGATCTATTTAATTGAAACAGATAAAGCTAGTATAGACAACAGGTTAATGTACTTTTTTAGCGCGTTGAAATCCATATCAATCACAATTAAAAGTTTGTTATTATATTTCATACAATCATGTATATTTATCATTTCAATATTATTTTTGTGTATTTTGTCGCAAAATACACAACATTTTTCACATAATTGTTTCGATGTATAGACATATATTTATGTTTTATTTGATTTGCTCTCAATTTAAAGAGAAATTTAAAACAATTATATTATACACAGTCATACTATTTGTTTATTTTTAAAAGATAATTTATTTGGTGGAAATTTTAGTATATAAGCAAACGACGTTTGTTAATGGCATGCACGCGCCACTTATATCTTTGCAAGATGACGATCGAATCCCGATAGTGTTTTGATTCTTGAAAAGAATCAAAGAATACATAATTTCATACATACATTATGCGTGTTTTATATATCAATTGACAGTTTCCTTTATATTGTACATGTTTAACGCCTACGCTCTTGAATAAGAAATAAACCAATAAAAAAGTACACCACATACTAATAAATCTTTGCATTCAAAGAGAGGGGGGGGATTTTACCACGGCATTTGAATAATTACCTATGAGACACGGTTCATTTTTCTTGATTTATGGTCAAACGTGCAACTTTAAAGCTGAGAAAATGTATAAATTTTGAACAGTCTTGGAAAGGAAATAATAGTTTAAAATTACGAAATGATTTGTCAGCTTAATTTAAGTATTTTGTCAATGCTTCTGTTCCATTTGCTTTTATTTATAGAATAAGTATTGTATCTAAATGAATGCTGATGGGCTGTAAAACCTTAAGTTGATAAAGAATGAATCAATCAATCAATTTTGTTTCATAATCATGTAAAAATAAGTTTAAAATAATAATTTTAATAAAACGAAGCATGTTTCTAATCATTTACAAAAGCAAACATTTCTTTGTACTTTTTCTTACACAGGCCGATTTTCGTAAATAAGTTTCCACATTTATCAAACATTATTAGATGTGTCTGATATTTTAATGTTCAAACGCTCTGAAAAAAACATTGTTTCTCCAACCACGTTCTACTCTAGTTTTCTTATGATAGGTGACAATTTCTGTCATACATGTATAGATCAATCTGTAGAGGTGAACGACCAATGCATGGAGTACGGTAAGATTAGCCAATGAAGATAAATAGGATTGTGCAAAAGAATTAAATTTTATGATTGACTATAATCATCAAGAAAAAGGTTACTCATTTTTTTATTATTCGATCATTGCACTGAGTTGTACCTATGAACAAAATTGAAAGTTATTGTCATTATAAATGTGGCGTTCGAAAAAGCTTTATCATTAAAAGGTATATGTGGCGTTTTTTTAGTGAATAACAATAATAAGATCTGATTATTTGCTTCATTTCTTTATTAAAGATAGGACTTTCACACAAATTACGCTTTATAAGTCAATCGCATAACAAAGTTACAAGAAATCAAAAAAATATTTTTTTATTTTTTACCGGCACGGTAAAAATTACAAAAGATTTGAATAACCCCGCCTTAAATAGGTCACGTGACGTCCATCTTGGTCTATATCAACAAGAATGGCGACGACGAGAATGATAGGTATACCGTTAAGTTTGACAGATTTGGCAATGAAAGAAAAAAGAGACAGACTGACAATGATAGGAACAAAGGGAAGATTGTTATCGGAGACCATGTAGATTGATGGAACAGGAATTAAAGCCGAATTTAACTTAAGTTTCCATGATGAAGTTGTAGGGGTTTTGCTAGTCAGGTTCGTGCTCCATGTGTTCCGTGCACGTGTCTTTACTTTATAAGTTTTAATCCGCAAGTGGATTTTCGTTTAGAGGAATTTTTGAATAAAGAATAAATAAACACTCTCAGTACATGCATCCCTCAGGGAGAGGGGTATTTACTCCGTTTACCGTGTCGATGATGCTAAAATCGTGTTTCGTCTTTATTACACATAATAAACAATTTACATCGTTCTACATTAATGAATATCGGAATAATAATGCTTCGAGTATCATCTGATATAAGAATTGTCTAATTTAAGACATGAAAAACGTGATTCTAATTTGTAAACACTCTTCTTCCATCGTGTTTTCAATGCTAGGTTTTCCCGCACTCAGCGCAGTGGCGTTATAAATGGCGGATCACATTAATATTCATCAGACGTGTAACAAAGTTTAGAGACAAATAACTATTGACAGAACATGTTTCATGGGCCTAGAGTTTGTGAAACCTCTAATTATAAGAAGCATGATGTATATTTTTACTCAAACTGATGTCAAAAATTTTACTCCAAATACGCCACATATACCTTTAAGAAAAAAAATTTAAAAAGAACTCGGGTGGGCTGTAATAATGTAAAAATATATACCACGAATTATTATTTCTAATATGTATGTGTGCATTATTTGTGAAAACTTAGTAAAAATATGTTTTTGGTTGCTTTCTTGTTGATTTTAAGATACATATATGAGTAAACAATAGAGAATACAACTGTGAGTAATACATATAAATACTAAGATAGTTAATGACTTGAGGTCACCTTTTTAACTATATAGACATAGTTGTGTATGCAACGTAGTGCAAAATTACTAGCAAGGAAATACTAACTATCATTTTTGACGTCCGCTTGTCATAAAGAAGCCTGGGGAAATGTAGATTGGATTTTTTATCATCAAAAAGTATATCACTATACAGAAGACATAAGCGTCGGTGGTGTAATGGTCAGCATGGTTGCCTTCCAAGCAGTCGATCCGGGTTCAATTCCCGGCCGACGCATTTTTTAACACATGAGTCAAATATAATCACATATTGATTACTATTTTTGTCTGCCGACGTCGTTCGTTTGTCAACCTTTAACTTTTAAATATTGGCAGCTTCTCATAGACTTCCTAAGCCAACTCTACTTCTGACCAACTTTGTTGTAAAGCATCTGTAGTAGAACAAAACGTAATTTTTCAGTTCTTATTATCCGCCTTTCTGACACCAGGTTCCATAAATCTTAGCTTTGATGAATACTGTAGATAGTGGTACAATCGTTAGAAATAAATATCTAGCAGAAAAATAAGGTATATTGCCTATATCAGAATTTCAAAAGCCATTGGTTTGTCAGAGAATCGTGGTTCTTGTGAAACGGTGGTGCCTTATTTGATAATAATGAAAAATGCATCAATTGTTTAAAAATAGTATCTTCTACAACTACTTGTAGCTATACATCTACCTGATACTGAATCACTCAGTCAGTTAGATGACAATACTAGTTGGCTTTCTTTTTTTCGCCCGTCTTCGTGCGTCGTGTGTCGTTCGTTAACATTTAAACATTTTCAGCTTCTTTTCTGAAACAAATACGGTTATCACGTCCAAAGCATGTAGCATTTAGGAGGGGAACAAAACGTAAATTGTCATTTCCACAATTGACCACCGAGGGCCATAAATTTGGGAAAACATCTTTAAACATTTTTAAAAATATTATCAACTTTTTAAAACTCTTCTTCTTTACAAACTGCGCATTCAATAGATATTGACAAACAAAGCACATGGTTATGAGAAGCAAGGAAGCCTCAACCAAAGTGAAGTTCATGGCCCCAGAATCAGGGGTTCTGGCACTAGTTTGGGGCTCCAGTAATCATGCAGTGAATATGAATTATTTCTGTAAAAATCTTTTCTACAATTAGGCATCAAGCAGTCAAACTGAGTGGACTATACATGAGACCTCTACCAAAATTGTGAAATCCATATCCCCAGGATCGCGGATTCTAGTATAAGTGCAGGGCTCTATAGTATTCTTAAAGCTAAATTTGTTTGGGTTTTCTTAATCTTTCTTTCTTCAACTAGATATCAAGCAGGTAAACTTAGTACATGATCTAGATGAGCCGGGAGACGTCTACCTCTGTGAAATTGTCAGATGCTTTGGTATTAAAGCGGGGCTATATTGGTAATGTTGTGAACTACTCCTTAATGATAGATCTTATTCTCTACTTCTGAACAATATAAGTGCACGGTTATGGTGAATAAAGACTCTTCTAGATTTGTGAAATTCTTGACCCAGAGTCAGGGATACTAGTTTTATTAATTGGGTGGGGCGCTTGATTTTCATTGTTTACTTTACTTTTTGACATCTAAAAACAATTTTAAAAATAGCTATAGATGCTAATAGCAAAATCGTGATCCCTGAGCCATGCTTCTTATGTTTGTAGGAAGTGGATCAATGGTAATTCCTTCCCTATTACGGACATTACTATTAAGTAGTCAAACTAAGTGCAGCATAAATATATGGATGAGCACATTCTAGTAAATATAAGGATGAGCAAAGAGGCAAATTGTTAAATTGTGGACCATTGGGTTAGAGGTATCATATAGTGTTTGAGCGAGGTGGGAAGGGGTTCAAAAAGTCTTATAGTGAATAATCGAAATGCCCAATAATGTTTCATTATATTTTTTTAAGTTTTGGTCATCTGGCAAACTAAGCGCATGCATTTTTGATAGAGCGAGGTGGTCTACCAAATTGTGAAAACCAATACCCCTCATTTGTGTAAGAGGTTCTGATTTTAGGATGTCGTTTTACTGATTTTATAAAAGTAGGGAATAACGCTTACAATTTACATTTGCTTGTTTTTTCTGTAAGGTAAATCGGTAACCCACGGCCAGTCTCGCACACGCTAACTGGCCGTAGTTTCCTACTAATTAAGTCAAAATCTTAGCATGCTTTTTGTTACACGAGGCCCTTCTAATTAAAATTTTCTCCTTTTCACGAATAATTCATTCTCTTTTTTATTGAATCCTTCAAACTTTCGAGGAAATCTCACCAATCCTATTTATGCACTTTGTCATTTATCGAACAACAACGGCAGTTTTTCATAACATGATATTCATTTTCATCCCTTCAAATTAAAAGAGTTTCGCTTTTCTCATTAGGAATTCTAGAATAACAAATATTCATGAAATCGAGCAAAGTTCATCGAGGTGGTCCATGGTCAGTATGCGTATGCGAGACAATTTCTTTGCTTCTGCATCGTACAACAACTGCATGATAACTCGATCGATAGATACTAGTAGTGAATAATTAGTGATTTAATAAAATGTTCGCCACTGTGTGCTGTCTGAAACAATCTTACGGTCTTCTCAATGTTTTAAGCTTTTAAATATAATATATATATTAATTACAAATATTTACATTTGCAAATATGCTTCCTGATATGAACCTATACAATAGCAAAAACGTTCAATTCTGTATGAACTTTTTCATGACGTCACATTGCTTATCGCACGCGCTTATCGTCTGACAGTTGTATTATTGTAAACGTAAAAACTCTGTAATTAATGATTCCGAACGATTTGCCTTTCTCAAATGTATAATATGTAAGTATTTAATAGCAATGTTAAAAAGTTCACCCGGATATGAACTTGGTTGGTACGTGATCAATCTTCTGAAAAGCCCTCCGGGCTTCACAGGATTTGATCACGTGACCAACCAAGTTCATATCCGGATGAACTTTTTAACTTTCTGTTTATTTCTTAAATACATCCCTGTCGTTGTGCTTTTATTGAAGACTGAATATCGAGTGTCATTGTACAAACAAAAGTAACAAATCTTGAAATAATCTTTAGTAACATTAATTTGGCTCCCCACCCATGCCTTAAATTTTGCTTTAACCTCAAGAAAGTAAAAACAATTTTATTCACATTCACATTGAATTAATTGAGTGAAGATAACAGGTTATAATATCATGCTGCGTACGAAGAACTACATGTAGGTCGTGCTATCAATAACAAAAAACATAAAGTACACATATTCTTGAGAGACGAAAAACCGTAAACAGATAGAAATAAATAATCAACAAATTTAAAAAAAGTGAAAATTTAATGCGAAATTGCATGCGCTCTGATAAAAATTGGTTCATAAAAAAATTAAAATACAACGCTTTTATACTTTGCAGCAAATACCCTCGGATTGATATTTCACTACGTGATATACACGGCTGCTGAATTCATCAAAGAAATCAGGATTAGACAGAAATGCCACAAAGTCTTCCAGGAAATCACTCATGCTAAATGGCGCTGGAAAATGTTTGATGTACATTTTCTTGTAGAATTGTTCATCAGAGTTGCCGTCTAGAATGGCCCAAAACTTGACGAAATCTCCTCCTACTAAAAGCAGCTTCCTCTTCAAGTACTCTTCCGTCGTGAAAAACTCAAACCAACTTTTGATTACTGGTCTGATTTTGCCGGCTCTGTCATGAGGCGGTCCTGTACCTAGCGTTCCTTCCACGACATTGATATAGTCCTCCACTTCTATGTCCTTTCCAGGTCCTCGCTTAAATATATTATCATCCCACCATTTCTTCTGATCTGTAGAGGACAATGCTGTTGTTCTGGCGCCAATCACTTTACGAAGCATTTCTAACTTTTCATTTGTTTTCCTCATGTCGTCTTGACTGATGACACCATCTTGGTCTGCATCTAGAAGTTTGGCCCATCGGCGGAGCTTACGATAAACCATTCCTCTGTGGAAAGTAATGCACAGGTATAGTATACTAATGCTTGATTTGCAATGAATTAGAACCATTATAACAAGGCCTTGGACTTTCAATAGGACGTAACTATCTATTTCTGCGTCAAAACAAGTTAAAAATGACGCTGGTTTCAAGTGAAATATACACCGATTGCGTAGTCTTTGCTCAAAAGCCAGACAATCTTGTTGATTTCAATGAGCAATGGCTGAGTGGCCTACGATGAAATAGACAGGATTACGTCACAATGCTGTTTGACACTAACTACCCAAAGTCCAAGCTCTTGTTAAAATTGTTCTATTTAAGAGAACTGATAGTCGTCGTCATGTTTTATAAATATATATTGATCTCTCTAGAAAGACGAGATTTGTACGCGGATACAGGTGTATATAGGAAAATATTTAAATGAAAAAAGCTGAAATTTTTCTTTCCCTTTTTTTTTTTTATTTTATTTACGTTTATCAATGAATTATAGCATAATAAAATCGGATTTAATATTTAAATTTAGATATGGAATGTAATTTATTGACCATCCAGCTTCCCACTCGTGATTTAAAAAAAAATATAGTTGCTTTCTGCTTTCTATACAGTTATAGTTACATGTATATATTTACATTCAATGAGTATTTTGCTATTTTTTCCTATAAATATTTCTTTAGCAAATCGTTTGTAATTCACTGCGCTCTAGAAACTGACAGGGCTGAAATATACATGACCCAGTTCTAACAAGTTTATCTATTGATCGAAACTCACAGACTGCACGATATCATTTTGATGATGCCACACTCGAATTCCCATAGCCTGCAGGAAGACTTGCCTATTTTCTTATTTAACGTACTGATGATTTACTTACATTTACTTTACCTACTGTTTATTAATATTTCAATAATTTATTATAAGGAAGATGTAAATATAAACAATAAAATGCTATCTTTGATAATTCATGCGGGTTATCTATTTTTTTTCTGCAATGTCGCTTCCATCCTTTTCCCGCATGGATCACCAAAGAATTCAAAGTATTTTAATGTTTCGGTTGTTTGATTATGAAACATATTAAAATTATGAATAAGTAATTTACACTGAAAACGAGACGCTGTCAAAGTACAGCAGGTACGTAAGTTGAGCTATAATTGTCAACAATGGGTATTTTTCACTCTCATAGACAAGTTTACGAAAGTTCATCTTAAGCGATATATGTACATACTAGAAATTCCAATCATGAAGACAAAACAAAAAATGATGTAGAAAGCGTAAGGCATAAACACAGCGAGCTGCCCTATCTTGGCGTGGTAGTAGAAATCGTAGAACGCCGGGGCACACGTGACTGTTGTATTGGTCTCCGGGTTGTACAAGGGTATGATTTTTGTCGCTCCTGAAAAGTGAAGGGATGCAATAAAAATATTTTGTAAATATTTATATGTGTTGATAAAATAAATTACCTTGATATATTACCAAACTAGGCAGAGATTAAGAGAAATTTGTAAAAAAAATTTACCTAAAAACACTACTATGTTTCATCGTGTAAATGGATGAGAGAAAAAAAATCAACGCATTTTCTTGGGTGGGGGTAGGGGTTGATAACTTACCTGCAATACAGAGACCAAAAATAGCAATGTATAGTGCTAATCCAAGGAAGAACAAATTCCCACCACATTTCTTCTGTCCCTCTAAATCGCTTTCAGGTTTTTGGTGCGTACGGCGGAGATCCGAAAGTACGAGCAATCGAATAAGAAAAGCATAAAGAATGGTTGCACAAATGACGCCCCCTTCTGCCTTGATAAAGGCAGTGAGGTCGTCTTCATTAGTTACGTTTCCTTTCTTGTCAAATCTCTTTTTGATGCATTCTCCACTGTATTTTGTCCCTAAATACATATAACAGGATTTTTAACAAAATACCATGAAAAAGATTAAGATGTTATATACTAGTATTTAATTAGAAGGTATTTCAAGCTTTAATGAAATAGTCTTATCTGGTGGAATAATTATGTGTTGTACATGTAAAACTTGATCTTGTTTTAGCTACTTACCATAATAAATATATGATATGGAAAAGGCTAAAACGGCACACCAAATAATCTGTTGAAGAACTAAAAAAAACATGTAAATCGTTAATATATACTTCAAAAGTGAAGTATTTCGTACATTTCAAAGAAATAGTTCTATAGTTATTTCGTCCAGATCTTTACTTGTACATGTACTTAGATATGGTAAAAAGTTAACCGGTTTCCCACTGTTGGTTTTGGGTTGTCAACTTGATGATATGTTCTAAAGAAATCGTGCAAGAAATTGGAATAATTGTCTTTCTAACTCTATAATTGTTGTCCACCTCTTTTATGAACCAAAATTTTGAATAACCAGTCGGCTGAAAAAATGACTTTTAAATAAGTATTTCAGTCAAATAATCAAAACCTCATACAGTGATCATCAAGCTGACACAGTACTTTCATGAAATAGTTTATGCTTGTACATTTGAAATTTTAATAGTTGGGTTTTTTTCGCGTTTTTTGAATACAGTAAACCAATTTTTATTCGCGAAAAATATTGGCAATGTTAGCGAGAGCCTCATCGTCGCGAATATTTTTCGCCGCGGACTAGTCCTTGGCGTATAATAACAAAACCTATGTGGATAAGGCTATGTCGCGAAAATTAGTCGCCGCGAACCGGTTTACCTCCGGTTAATTGCTAAATAGAGTCGTCACGAATAAAAATAGGTTTACAATAATATCTCATCAAAGAAGAATAGCGCCTTTTCCCATTATTTCGCCTACACCTGTGTCTGGACCGAAAGTATCAGTTACTAAATATAGTTTCATGTACCTGTCCTATATGATTTTCGTAACATAATGGCGATTTGTCATTAATTCGGGAAACCTGCATCGAGAAGAGAATATATAGAACTCTGTGTATAATGTCAGTTGGTATTCTGAACCGTGATAGCTTCCAGCAAAATGCAATTCATGAATCTAAGCGTACAGTTGTATATAGAATACATGTATAGTGTGTCGCAACGCACTTTGAAAAAAATACGCACTTTGAAAAAAATTTCAAAGTGCGTCAAATTTTGGACAAAATTAACGCACTTTGAAAAAAATTTTCAAAGTGCGTTAAATTTTGGTCCAGATCAACGCACTTTGAAATATTTTTTCAAAGTGCGTTATGAGTGTAGACCAACATTTTTTACATCATGACACTTAAACGCACTTTGAAAAAAAAATATTCTAAATTTTGTTTTAAACATTTAGATGTATAGCTGTGTTTATATATGAAATATTGTGGTATTTCGTTTTCGATGAACCGATGCGGCGATCCATTCTTTCAGCAAGGGAGATAATAGCGTCAGATGGTATTGAAAAGGACGTTTCTCATGCGCTGATCCATACTGAGTGAGCTTCCTACATAGAACATTAATCATTTCCTCCCAGAGGCCTGATGAATTGTGTTTGCCAATTTATTAGAGATCAGATACAAATATATAGATTTATGGAACAATTCTTTGAAGGGGATTATTGCACCTGCCGCTGCCATTGAAAAGAAAAAGAAAGAGATTCAATAGGGCACATATAAATGTCATATTTCTTCCCCTTCCCAACTTCGCGGGTTATAAAGCAATGATTGTTCAAATCAATTTAACACCACATAAAAGTATAAACAATGAATTTTAAATTCATTTTTAAACAAACTAAGAATGTATTAATAAACGTTAAAAACGTTGTTCTAAACCAATTTATGATGTCTAAGTATAATGTCGCTAGCTTTTGAATTTAATTCAGTCGTTATTGTGATCGGCTTCGGCCGATCACAGTTGTGTCCATATGAGGCATCCGGCAAATTTTACTATTTGCGCACGCATTGCGCCTTGCACTACTTTATTTTCTTTGCAATGACAGCCTCATTTAAATCTTTAATTACACGTAGAATACTAAATAAACGTTACTCTTATCCGTATGCATTGAAATTAAAACATTTATACAGTTACATACAAACTGATTCTAATCACGTTTGTCTTCACATATGCGTAAGAATATTCATCGGAAGTACAAATCGCCTACTTAAAGTAAAGCATGTTCATGCCTTTCTATTTCGGAACGGAGTAAAGTGAAGTCGTACCCAAACTGACTCGTACCTAAACAGACTCATACTCCATTTGTCCGGGGATAAACAGGATATTTGGATTGTAAATAAAAAGATAAGCTGTTAAAGTTAGGTTTTGGATTAATTACAATTTAGAAGTTACAAGATACGGTAATTGAATGTCTTCAAACAAAGTTTAATATCATCTCCTTTAAGTTTGCCAAATAGTTTCCTATATCAACATTTGATAGACAATTTTCGTTTACGTGCAATCTTATCTTTTTTTCAAAAAATGTTAATTATATTGGAAATCAACAAAACATGTAGCGGAATGCTTTCGCATTACATTAACAAAGCTGACCAAAGATAATAGCCAACATGCCGATCATTCCTTTAAAAGGAATACTTGTTTAAATTTCAGTTCTTATGTGGAGTAAAGAAGATCTAGCTTCAAATTATGAAAACAAAATTATAAAATGGATAATTAAAAGGATTTATTCATTTTTGAAATCCTATTTTAACATTCTTTATACTGAATATACATTTCAGCCAATTATAAACATATAATTTAAAGGTATATGTGGCGTATTTTTAGTGAATAACAATAATAAGATCTGATTATTTGCTTTATTTCTTTACTTAAAGATAGGACTTTCACACAAATTACGCTTTATAAGTCAATCGCATAACAAAGATATAAGAAATCAAAAAAATATTTTTTATTTTTTACCGGCACGGTATGGTCTATCAACAAGAATGGCGACGACGAGAATGATAGGTATACATACTGTTAAGTTTGACAGATTTGGCAATGAAAGAAAAAAAGAGACAGACTGACAAGGATAGGAACAAAGGGAAGAATGTCATCGGAGACAATGTAGATTGATGGAACAGGAATTAAAGCCGAATTAAACTTAAGTTTCCATGATGAAGTTGTAGGGGTTTTGCTAGTCAGGTTCGTGCTCCATTTGTCCCGTGTCTTTACTTTATAAGTTTTAAACCACAAGTGGATTTTCGTTTAGAGGAATTTTTTAATAAAGAATAAATAAACACTCTCAGTACATGCATCCCTCAGGGAGAGGGGTATTTACTCCGTTTACCGTGTCGATGATGCTAAAATCGTGTTTCGTCTTTATTACACATAATAAACAATTTACATCGTTCTACATTAATGAATATCGGAATAATAATGCTTCGAGTATCATCTGATATAAGAATTGTCTAATTTAAGACATGAAAAACGTGATTCTAATTTGTAAACACTCTTCTTCCATCGTGTTTTCAATGCTAGGTTTTCCCGCACTCAGCGCAGTGGCGTTATAAATGGCGGATCACATTAATATTCATCAGACGTGTAACAAAGTTTAGAGACAAATAACTATTGACAGAACATGTTTCATGGGCCTAGAGTTTGTGAAACCTCTAATTATAAGAAGCATGATGTATATTTTTACTCAAACTGATGTCAAAAATTTTACTCGAAATACGCCACATATACCTTTAAGAAAAAAAATTTAAAAAGAACTCGGGTGGGCTGTAATAATGTAAAAATATATACCACGAATTATTATTTCTAATATGTATGTGTGCATTATTTGTGAAAACTTAGTAAAAATATGTTTTTGGTTGCTTTCTTGTTGATTTTAAGATACATATATGAGTAAACAATAGAGAATACAACTGTGAGTAATACATATAAATACTAAGATAGTTAATGACTTGAGGTCACCTTTTTAACTATATAGACATAGTTGTGTATGCAACGTAGTGCAAAATTACTAGCAAGGAAATACTAACTATCATTTTTGACGTCCGCTTGTCATAAAGAAGCCTGGGGAAATGTAGATTGGATTTTTTATCATCAAAAAGTATATCACTATACAGAAGACATAAGCGTCGGTGGTGTAATGGTCAGCATGGTTGCCTTCCAAGCAGTCGATCCGGGTTCAATTCCCGGCCGACGCATTTTTTAACACATGAGTCAAATATAATCACATATTGATTACTATTTTTGTCTGCCGACGTCGTTCGTTTGTCAACCTTTAACTTTTAAATATTGGCAGCTTCTCATAGACTTCCTAAGCCAACTCTACTTCTGACCAACTTTGTTGTAAAGCATCTGTAGTAGAACAAAACGTAATTTTTCAGTTCTTATTATCCGCCTTTCTGACACCAGGTTCCATAAATCTTAGCTTTGATGAATACTGTAGATAGTGGTACAATCGTTAGAAATAAATATCTAGCAGAAAAATAAGGTATATTGCCTATATCAGAATTTCAAAAGCCATTGGTTTGTCAGAGAATCGTGGTTCTTGTGAAACGGTGGTGCCTTATTTGATAATAATGAAAAATGCATCAATTGTTTAAAAATAGTATCTTCTACAACTACTTGTAGCTATACATCTACCTGATACTGAATCACTCAGTCAGTTAGATGACAATACTAGTTGGCTTTCTTTTTTTCGCCCGTCTTCGTGCGTCGTGTGTCGTTCGTTAACATTTAAACATTTTCAGCTTCTTTTCTGAAACAAATACGGTTATCACGTCCAAAGCATGTAGCATTTAGGAGGGGAACAAAACGTAAATTGTCATTTCCACAATTGACCACCGAGGGCCATAAATTTGGGAAAACATCTTTAAACATTTTTAAAAATATTATCAACTTTTTAAAACTCTTCTTCTTTACAAACTGCGCATTCAATAGATATTGACAAACAAAGCACATGGTTATGAGAAGCAAGGAAGCCTCAACCAAAGTGAAGTTCATGGCCCCAGAATCAGGGGTTCTGGCACTAGTTTGGGGCTCCAGTAATCATGCAGTGAATATGAATTATTTCTGTAAAAATCTTTTCTACAATTAGGCATCAAGCAGTCAAACTGAGTGGACTATACATGAGACCTCTACCAAAATTGTGAAATCCATATCCCCAGGATCGCGGATTCTAGTATAAGTGCAGGGCTCTATAGTATTCTTAAAGCTAAATTTGTTTGGGTTTTCTTAATCTTTCTTTCTTCAACTAGATATCAAGCAGGTAAACTTAGTACATGATCTAGATGAGCCGGGAGACGTCTACCTCTGTGAAATTGTCAGATGCTTTGGTATTAAAGCGGGGCTATATTGGTAATGTTGTGAACTACTCCTTAATGATAGATCTTATTCTCTACTTCTGAACAATATAAGTGCACGGTTATGGTGAATAAAGACTCTTCTAGATTTGTGAAATTCTTGACCCAGAGTCAGGGATACTAGTTTTATTAATTGGGTGGGGCGCTTGATTTTCATTGTTTACTTTACTTTTTGACATCTAAAAACAATTTTAAAAATAGCTATAGATGCTAATAGCAAAATCGTGATCCCTGAGCCATGCTTCTTATGTTTGTAGGAAGTGGATCAATGGTAATTCCTTCCCTATTACGGACATTACTATTAAGTAGTCAAACTAAGTGCAGCATAAATATATGGATGAGCACATTCTAGTAAATATAAGGATGAGCAAAGAGGCAAATTGTTAAATTGTGGACCATTGGGTTAGAGGTATCATATAGTGTTTGAGCGAGGTGGGAAGGGGTTCAAAAAGTCTTATAGTGAATAATCGAAATGCCCAATAATGTTTCATTATATTTTTTTAAGTTTTGGTCATCTGGCAAACTAAGCGCATGCATTTTTGATAGAGCGAGGTGGTCTACCAAATTGTGAAAACCAATACCCCTCATTTGTGTAAGAGGTTCTGATTTTAGGATGTCGTTTTACTGATTTTATAAAAGTAGGGAATAACGCTTACAATTTACATTTGCTTGTTTTTTCTGTAAGGTAAATCGGTAACCCACGGCCAGTCTCGCACACGCTAACTGGCCGTAGTTTCCTACTAATTAAGTCAAAATCTTAGCATGCTTTTTGTTACACGAGGCCCTTCTAATTAAAATTTTCTCCTTTTCACGAATAATTCATTCTCTTTTTTATTGAATCCTTCAAACTTTCGAGGAAATCTCACCAATCCTATTTATGCACTTTGTCATTTATCGAACAACAACGGCAGTTTTTCATAACATGATATTCATTTTCATCCCTTCAAATTAAAAGAGTTTCGCTTTTCTCATTAGGAATTCTAGAATAACAAATATTCATGAAATCGAGCAAAGTTCATCGAGGTGGTCCATGGTCAGTATGCGTATGCGAGACAATTTCTTTGCTTCTGCATCGTACAACAACTGCATGATAACTCGATCGATAGATACTAGTAGTGAATAATTAGTGATTTAATAAAATGTTCGCCACTGTGTGCTGTCTGAAACAATCTTACGGTCTTCTCAATGTTTTAAGCTTTTAAATATAATATATATATTAATTACAAATATTTACATTTGCAAATATGCTTCCTGATATGAACCTATACAATAGCAAAAACGTTCAATTCTGTATGAACTTTTTCATGACGTCACATTGCTTATCGCACGCGCTTATCGTCTGACAGTTGTATTATTGTAAACGTAAAAACTCTGTAATTAATGATTCCGAACGATTTGCCTTTCTCAAATGTATAATATGTAAGTATTTAATAGCAATGTTAAAAAGTTCACCCGGATATGAACTTGGTTGGTACGTGATCAATCTTCTGAAAAGCCCTCCGGGCTTCACAGGATTTGATCACGTGACCAACCAAGTTCATATCCGGATGAACTTTTTAACTTTCTGTTTATTTCTTAAATACATCCCTGTCGTTGTGCTTTTATTGAAGACTGAATATCGAGTGTCATTGTACAAACAAAAGTAACAAATCTTGAAATAATCTTTAGTAACATTAATTTGGCTCCCCACCCATGCCTTAAATTTTGCTTTAACCTCAAGAAAGTAAAAACAATTTTATTCACATTCACATTGAATTAATTGAGTGACGATAACAGGTTATAATATCATGCTGCGTACGAAGAACTACATGTAGGTCGTGCTATCAATAACAAAAAACATAAAGTACACATATTCTTGAGAGACGAAAAACCGTAAACAGATAGAAATAAATAATCAACAAATTTAAAAAAAGTGAAAATTTAATGCGAAATTGCATGCGCTCTGATAAAAATTGGTTCATAAAAAAATTAAAATACAACGCTTTTATACTTTGCAGCAAATACCCTCGGATTGATATTTCACTACGTGATATACACGGCTGCTGAATTCATCAAAGAAATCAGGATTAGACAGAAATGCCACAAAGTCTTCCAGGAAATCACTCATGCTAAATGGCGCTGGAAAATGTTTGATGTACATTTTCTTGTAGAATTGTTCATCAGAGTTGCCGTCTAGAATGGCCCAAAACTTGACGAAATCTCCTCCTACTAAAAGCAGCTTCCTCTTCAAGTACTCTTCCGTCGTGAAAAACTCAAACCAACTTTTGATTACTGGTCTGATTTTGCCGGCTCTGTCATGAGGCGGTCCTGTACCTAGCGTTCCTTCCACGACATTGATATAGTCCTCCACTTCTATGTCCTTTCCAGGTCCTCGCTTAAATATATTATCATCCCACCATTTCTTCTGATCTGTAGAGGACAATGCTGTTGTTCTGGCGCCAATCACTTTACGAAGCATTTCTAACTTTTCATTTGTTTTCCTCATGTCGTCTTGACTGATGACACCATCTTGGTCTGCATCTAGAAGTTTGGCCCATCGGCGGAGCTTACGATAAACCATTCCTCTGTGGAAAGTAATGCACAGGTATAGTATACTAATGCTTGATTTGCAATGAATTAGAACCATTATAACAAGGCCTTGGACTTTCAATAGGACGTAACTATCTATTTCTGCGTCAAAACAAGTTAAAAATGACGCTGGTTTCAAGTGAAATATACACCGATTGCGTAGTCTTTGCTCAAAAGCCAGACAATCTTGTTGATTTCAATGAGCAATGGCTGAGTGGCCTACGATGAAATAGACAGGATTACGTCACAATGCTGTTTGACACTAACTACCCAAAGTCCAAGCTCTTGTTAAAATTGTTCTATTTAAGAGAACTGATAGTCGTCGTCATGTTTTATAAATATATATTGATCTCTCTAGAAAGACGAGATTTGTACGTGGATACAGGTGTATATAGGAAAATATTTAAATGAAAAAAGCTGAAATTTTTCTTTCCCTTTTTTTTTTTTATTTTATTTACGTTTATCAATGAATTATAGCATAATAAAATCGGATTTAATATTTAAATTTAGATATGGAATGTAATTTATTGACCATCCAGCTTCCCACTCGTGATTTAAAAAAAAATATAGTTGCTTTCTGCTTTCTATACAGTTATAGTTACATGTATATATTTACATTCAATGAGTATTTTGCTATTTTTTCCTATAAATATTTCTTTAGCAAATCGTTTGTAATTCACTGCGCTCTAGAAACTGACAGGGCTGAAATATACATGACCCAGTTCTAACAAGTTTATCTATTGATCGAAACTCACAGACTGCACGATATCATTTTGATGATGCCACACTCGAATTCCCATAGCCTGCAGGAAGACTTGCCTATTTTCTTATTTAACGTACTGATGATTTACTTACATTTACTTTACCTACTGTTTATTAATATTTCAATAATTTATTATAAGGAAGATGTAAATATAAACAATAAAATGCTATCTTTGATAATTCATGCGGGTTATCTATTTTTTTTCTGCAATGTCGCTTCCATCCTTTTCCCGCATGGATCACCAAAGAATTCAAAGTATTTTAATGTTTCGGTTGTTTGATTATGAAACATATTAAAATTATGAATAAGTAATTTACACTGAAAACGAGACGCTGTCAAAGTACAGCAGGTACGTAAGTTGAGCTATAATTGTCAACAATGGGTATTTTTCACTCTCATAGACAAGTTTACGAAAGTTCATCTTAAGCGATATATGTACATACTAGAAATTCCAATCATGAAGACAAAACAAAAAATGATGTAGAAAGCGTAAGGCATAAACACAGCGAGCTGCCCTATCTTGGCGTGGTAGTAGAAATCGTAGAACGCCGGGGCACACGTGACTGTTGTATTGGTCTCCGGGTTGTACAAGGGTATGATTTTTGTCGCTCCTGAAAAGTGAAGGGATGCAATAAAAATATTTTGTAAATATTTATATGTGTTGATAAAATAAATTACCTTGATATATTACCAAACTAGGCAGAGATTAAGAGAAATTTGTAAAAAAAATTTACCTAAAAACACTACTATGTTTCATCGTGTAAATGGATGAGAGAAAAAAAATCAACGCATTTTCTTGGGTGGGGGTAGGGGTTGATAACTTACCTGCAATACAGAGACCAAAAATAGCAATGTATAGTGCTAATCCAAGGAAGAACAAATTCCCACCACATTTCTTCTGTCCCTCTAAATCGCTTTTAGGTTTTTGGTGCGTACGGCGGAGATCCGAAAGTACGAGCAATCGAATAAGAAAAGCATAAAGAATGGTTGCACAAATGACGCCCCCTTCTGCCTTGATAAAGGCAGTGAGGTCGTCTTCATTAGTTACGTTTCCTTTCTTGTCAAATCTCTTTTTGATGCATTCTCCACTGTATTTTGTCCCTAAATACATATAACAGGATTTTTAACAAAATACCATGAAAAAGATTAAGATGTTATATACTAGTATTTAATTAGAAGGTATTTCAAGCTTTAATGAAATAGTCTTATCTGGTGGAATAATTATGTGTTGTACATGTAAAACTTGATCTTGTTTTAGCTACTTACCATAATAAATATATGATATGGAAAAGGCTAAAACGGCACACCAAATAATCTGTTGAAGAACTAAAAAAAACATGTAAATCGTTAATATATACTTCAAAAGTGAAGTATTTCGTACATTTCAAAGAAATAGTTCTATAGTTATTTCGTCCAGATCTTTACTTGTACATGTACTTAGATATGGTAAAAAGTTAACCGGTTTCCCACTGTTGGTTTTGGGTTGTCAACTTGATGATATGTTCTAAAGAAATCGTGCAAGAAATTGGAATAATTGTCTTTCTAACTCTATAATTGTTGTCCACCTCTTTTATGAACCAAAATTTTGAATAACCAGTCGGCTGAAAAAATGACTTTTAAATAAGTATTTCAGTCAAATAATCAAAACCTCATACAGTGATCATCAAGCTGACACAGTACTTTCATGAAATAGTTTATGCTTGTACATTTGAAATTTTAATAGTTGGGTTTTTTTCGCGTTTTTTGAATACAGTAAACCAATTTTTATTCGCGAAAAATATTGGCAATGTTAGCGAGAGCCTCATCGTCGCGAATATTTTTCGCCGCGGACTAGTCCTTGGCGTATAATAACAAAACCTATGTGGATAAGGCTATGTCGCGAAAATTAGTCGCCGCGAACCGGTTTACCTCCGGTTAATTGCTAAATAGAGTCGTCACGAATAAAAATAGGTTTACAATAATATCTCATCAAAGAAGAATAGCGCCTTTTCCCATTATTTCGCCTACACCTGTGTCTGGACCGAAAGTATCAGTTACTAAATATAGTTTCATGTACCTGTCCTATATGATTTTCGTAACATAATGGCGATTTGTCATTAATTCGGGAAACCTGCATCGAGAAGAGAATATATAGAACTCTGTGTATAATGTCAGTTGGTATTCTGAACCGTGATAGCTTCCAGCAAAATGCAATTCATGAATCTAAGCGTACAGTTGTATATAGAATACATGTATAGTGTGTCGCAACGCACTTTGAAAAAAATACGCACTTTGAAAAAAATTTCAAAGTGCGTCAAATTTTGGACAAAATTAACGCACTTTGAAAAAAATTTTCAAAGTGCGTTAAATTTTGGTCCAGATCAACGCACTTTGAAATATTTTTTCAAAGTGCGTTATGAGTGTAGACCAACATTTTTTACATCATGACACTTAAACGCACTTTGAAAAAAAAATATTCTAAATTTTGTTTTAAACATTTAGATGTATAGCTGTGTTTATATATGAAATATTAATTGGTATTTCGTTTTCGATGAACCGATGCGGCGATCCATTCTTTCAGCAAGGGAGATAATAGCGTCAGATGGTATTGAAAAGGACGTTTCTCATGCGCTGATCCATACTGAGTGAGCTTCCTACATAGAACATTAATCATTTCCTCCCAGAGGCCTGATGAATTGTGTTTGCCAATTTATTAGAGATCAGATACAAATATATAGATTTATGGAACAATTCTTTGAAGGGGATTATTGCACCTGCCGCTGCCATTGAAAAGAAAAAGAAAGAGATTCAATAGGGCACATATAAATGTCATATTTCTTCCCCTTCCCAACTTCGCGGGTTATAAAGCAATGATTGTTCAAATCAATTTAACACCACATAAAAGTATAAACAATGAATTTTAAATTCATTTTTAAACAAACTAAGAATGTATTAATAAACGTTAAAAACGTTGTTCTAAACCAATTTATGATGTCTAAGTATAATGTCGCTAGCTTTTGAATTTAATTCAGTCGTTATTGTGATCGGCTTCGGCCGATCACAGTTGTGTCCATATGAGGCATCCGGCAAATTTTACTATTTGCGCACGCATTGCGCCTTGCACTACTTTATTTTCTTTGCAATGACAGCCTCATTTAAATCTTTAATTACACGTAGAATACTAAATAAACGTTACTCTTATCCGTATGCATTGAAATTAAAACATTTATACAGTTACATACAAACTGATTCTAATCACGTTTGTCTTCACATATGCGTAAGAATATTCATCGGAAGTACAAATCGCCTACTTAAAGTAAAGCATGTTCATGCCTTTCTATTTCGGAACGGAGTAAAGTGAAGTCGTACCCAAACTGACTCGTACCTAAACAGACTCATACTCCATTTGTCCGGGGATAAACAGGATATTTGGATTGTAAATAAAAAGATAAGCTGTTAAAGTTAGGTTTTGGATTAATTACAATTTAGAAGTTACAAGATACGGTAATTGAATGTCTTCAAACAAAGTTTAATATCATCTCCTTTAAGTTTGCCAAATAGTTTCCTATATCAACATTTGATAGACAATTTTCGTTTACGTGCAATCTTATCTTTTTTTCAAAAAATGTTAATTATATTGGAAATCAACAAAACATGTAGCGGAATGCTTTCGCATTACATTAACAAAGCTGACCAAAGATAATAGCCAACATGCCGATCATTCCTTTAAAAGGAATACTTGTTTAAATTTCAGTTCTTATGTGGAGTAAAGAAGATCTAGCTTCAAATTATGAAAACAAAATTATAAAATGGATAATTAAAAGGATTTATTCATTTTTGAAATCCTATTTTAACATTCTTTATACTGAATATACATTTCAGCCAATTATAAACATATAATTTAAAGGTATATGTGGCGTATTTTTAGTGAATAACAATAATAAGATCTGATTATTTGCTTTATTTCTTTACTTAAAGATAGGACTTTCACACAAATTACGCTTTATAAGTCAATCGCATAACAAAGATATAAGAAATCAAAAAAATATTTTTTATTTTTTACCGGCACGGTATGGTCTATCAACAAGAATGGCGACGACGAGAATGATAGGTATACATACTGTTAAGTTTGACAGATTTGGCAATGAAAGAAAAAAAGAGACAGACTGACAAGGATAGGAACAAAGGGAAGAATGTCATCGGAGACAATGTAGATTGATGGAACAGGAATTAAAGCCGAATTAAACTTAAGTTTCCATGATGAAGTTGTAGGGGTTTTGCTAGTCAGGTTCGTGCTCCATTTGTCCCGTGTCTTTACTTTATAAGTTTTAAACCACAAGTGGATTTTCGTTTAGAGGAATTTTTTAATAAAGAATAAATAAACACTCTCAGTACATGCATCCCTCAGGGAGAGGGGTATTTACTCCGTTTACCGTGTCGATGATGCTAAAATCGTGTTTCGTCTTTATTACACATAATAAACAATTTACATCGTTCTACATTAATGAATATCGGAATAATAATGCTTCGAGTATCATCTGATATAAGAATTGTCTAATTTAAGACATGAAAAACGTGATTCTAATTTGTAAACACTCTTCTTCCATCGTGTTTTCAATGCTAGGTTTTCCCGCACTCATGCGCAGTGGCGTTATAAATGGCGGATCACATTAATATTCATCAGACGTGTAGCAAAGTTTAGAGACAAATAACTAAAGACAGAACATGTTTCATGGGCCTAGAGTTTGTGAAACCTCTAATTATAAGAAGCATGATGTATATTTTTACTCAAACTCATGTCAAAAATTTTACTCCAAATACGCCACATATACCTTTAAGAAAAAAATTTAAAAAGAACTCGGGTGGGCTGTAATAATGTAAAAATATATACCACGAATTATTATGTGTGCATTATTTGTGAAAACTTAGTAAAAATATGTTTTTGGTTGCTTTCTTGTTGATTTTAAGATACATATATGAGTAAACAATAGAGAATACAACTGTGAGTAATACATATAAATACTAAGATAGTTAATGACTTGAGGTCACCTTTTTAACTATATAGACATAGTTGTGTATGCAACGTAGTGCAAAATTACTAGCAAGGAAATACTAACTATCATTTTTGACGTCCGCTTGTCATAAAGAAGCCTGGGGAAATGTAGATTGGATTTTTTATCATCAAAAAGTATATCACTATACAGAAGACATAAGCGTCGGTGGTGTAATGGTCAGCATGGTTGCCTTCCAAGCAGTCGATCCGGGTTCAATTCCCGGCCGACGCATTTTTTAACGCATGAGTCAAATATAATCACATGTTGATTACTATTTTTGTCTGCCGACGTCCTTCGTTTGTCAACCTTTAACTTTTAAATATTGGCAGCTTCTCATAGACTTCCTAAGCCAACTCTACTTCTGACCAACTTTGTTGTAAAGCATCTGTAGTAGAACAAAACGTAATTTTTCAGTTCTTATTATCCGCCTTTCTGACACCAGGTTCCATAAATCTTAGCTTTGATGAATACTGTAGATAGTGGTACAATCGTTAGAAATAAATATCTAGCAGAAAAATAAGGTATATTGCCTATATCAGAATTTCAAAAGCCATTGGTTTGTCAGAGAATCGTGGTTCTTGTGAAACGGTGGTGCCTTATTTGATAATATTGAAAAACGCATCAATTGTTTAAAAATAGTATCTTCTACAACTACTTGTAGCTATACATCTACCTGATACTGAATCACTCAGTCAGTTAGATGACAATACTAGTTGGCTTTCTTTTTTTCGCCCGTCTTCGTGCGTCGTGTGTCGTTCGTTAACATTTAAACATTTTCAGCTTCTTTTCTGAAACAAATACGGTTATCACGTCCAAAGCATGTAGCATTTAGGAGGAGGGGAACAAAACGTAAATTGTCATTTCCACAATTGACCACCGAGGGCCATAAATTTGGGAAAACATCTTTAAACATTTTTAAAAATATTATCAACTTTTTAAAACTCTTCTTCTTTACAAACTGCGCATTCAATAGATATTGACAAACAAAGCACATGGTTATGAGAAGCAAGCTTAAGGAAGCCTCAACCAAAGTGAAGTTCATGGCCCCAGAATCAGGGGTTCTGGCACTAGTTTGGGGCTCCAGTAATCATGCAGTGAATATGAATTATTTGGTATTAAAGCGGGGCTATATTGGTAATGTTGTGAACTACTCCTTAATGATAGATCTTATTCTCTACTTCTGAACAATATAAGTGCACGGTTATGGTGAATAAAGACTCTTCTAGATTTGTGAAATTCTTGACCCAGAGTCAGGGATACTAGTTTTATTAATTGGGTGGGGCGCTTGATTTTCATTGTTTACTTTACTTTTTGACATCTAAAAACAATTTTAAAAATAGCTATAGATGCTAATAGCAAAATCGTGATCCCTGAGCCATGCTTCTTATGTTTGTAGGAAGTGGATCAATGGTAATTCCTTCTCTATTACGGACATTACTATTAAGTAGTCAAACTAAGTGCAGCATAAATATATGGATGAGCACATTCTAGTAAATATAAGGATGAGCAAAGAGGCAAATTGTTAAATTGTGGACCATTGGGTTAGAGGTATCATATAGTGTTTGAGCGAGGTGGGAAGGGGTTCAAAAAAGTCTTATAGTGAATAATCGAAATGCCCAATAATGTTTCATAATATTTTTTTATGTTTTGGTCATCTGGCAAACTAAGCGCATGCATTTTTGATAGAGCGAGGTGGTCTACCAAATTGTGAAAACCAATACCCCTCATTTGTGTAAGAGGTTCTGATTTTAGGATGTCGTTTTACTGATTTTATAAAAGTAGGGAATAACGCTTACAATTTACATTTGCTTGTTTTTTCTTTAAGGTAAATCGGTAACCCACGGCCAGTCTCGCACACGCTAACTGGCCGTAGTTTCCTACTAATTAAGTCAAAATCTTAGCATGCTTTTTGTTACACGAGGCCCTTCTAATTAAAATTTTCTCCTTTTCACGAATAATTCATTCTCTTTTTTATTGAATCCTTCAAACTTTCGAGGAAATCTCACCAATCCTATTTATGCACTTTATGTCATTTATCGAACAACAACGACAATTTTTCATAACATGATATTCATTTTCATCCCTTCAAATTAAAAGAGTTTCGCTTTTCTCATTAGGAATTCTAGAATAACAAATATTCATGAAATCGAGCAAAGTTCATCGAGGTGGTCCATGGTCAGTATGCGTATGCGAGACAATTTCTTTGCTTCTGCATCGTACAACAACTGCATGATAACTCGATCGATAGATACTAGTAGTGAATAATTAGTGGTTTAATAAAATGTTCGCCACTGTGTGCTGTCTGAAACAATATTACGGTCTTCTCAATGTTTTAAGCTTTTAAATATAATATATATATTAATTACAAATATTTACATTTGCAAATATGCTTCCTGATATGAACCTATACAATAGCAAAAACGTTCAATTCTGTATGAACTTTTTCATGACGTCACATTGCTTATCGCACGCGCTTATCGTCTGACAGTTGTATTATTGTAAACGTAAAAACTCTGTAATTAATGATTCCGAACGATTTGCCTTTCTCAAATGTATAATATGTAAGTATTTAATAGCAATGTTAAAAAGTTCACCCGGATATGAACTTGGTTGGTACTTGATCAATCTTCTGAAAAGCCCTCCGGGCTTCACAGGATTTGATCACGTGACCAACCAAGTTCATATCACATTGAATTAATTGAGTGAAGATAACAGGTTATAATATCATGCTGCGTACGAAGAACTACATGTAGGTCGTGCTATCAATAACAAAAAACATAAAGTACACATATTCTTGAGAGACGAAAAACCGTAAACAGATAGAAATAAATAATCAACAAATTAAAAAAAAGTGAAATGCGAAATTGCATGCGCTCTGATAAAAATTGGTTCATAAAAAAAATTAAAATACAACGCTTTTATACTTTGCAGCAAATACCCTCGGATTGATATTTCACTACGTGATATACACGGCTGCTGAATTCATCAAAGAAATCAGGATTAGACAGAAATGCCACAAAGTCTTCCAGGAAATCACTCATGCTAAATGGCGCTGGAAAATGTTTGATGTACATTTTCTTGTAGAATTGTTCATCAGAGTTGCCGTCTAGAATGGCCCAAAACTTGACGAAATCTCCTCCTCCTAAAAGCAGCTTCCTCTTCAAGTACTCTTCCGTCGTGAAAAACTCAAACCAACTTTTGATTACTGGTCTGATTTTGCCGGCTCTGTCATGAGGCGGTCCTGTACCTAGCGTTCCTTCCACGACATTGATATAGTCCTCCACTTCTATGTCCTTTCCAGGTCCTCGCTTAAATATATTATCATCCCACCATTTCTTCTGATCTGTAGAGGACAATGCTGTTGTTCTGGCGCCAATCACTTTACGAAGCATTTCTAGCTTTTCATTTGTTTTCCTCATGTCGTCTTGACTGATGACACCATCTTGGTCTGCATCTAGAAGTTTGGCCCATCGGCGGAGCTTACGTCTGATAAACCATTCCTCTGTGGAAAGTAATGCACAGGTATAGTATACTAATGCTTGATTTGCAATGAATTAGAACCATTATAACAAGGCCTTGGACTTTCAATAGGACGTAACTATCTATTTCTGCGTCAAAACAAGTTAAAAATGACGCTGGTTTCAAGTGAAATATACACCGATTGCGTAGTCCTTGCTCAAAAGCCAGACAATCTTGTTGATTTCAATGAGCAATGGCTGAGTGGCCTACGATGAAATAGACAGGATTACGTCACAATGCTGTTTGACACCAACTACCCAAAGTCCAAGCTCTTGTTAAAATTGTTCTATTTAAGAGAACTGATAGTCGTCGTCATGTTTTATAAATATATATTGATCTCTCTAGAAAGACGAGATTTGTACGTGGATACAGGTGTATATAGGAAAATATTTAAATGAAAAAAGCTGAAATTTTTCTTTTCTTTTTTTTTTTTTATTTTATTTACGTTTATCAATGAATTATAGCATAATAAAATCGGATTTAATATTTAAATGTAGATATGGAATGTAATTTATTGACCATCCAGCTTCCCACTCGTGATTTAAAAAAAATATAGTTGCTTTCTGCTTTCTATACAGTTATAGTTACATGTATATATTTACATTCAATGAGTATTTTGCTATTTTTTCCTATAAATATTTCTTTAGCAAATCGTTTGTAATTCACTGCGCTCTAGAAACTGACAGGGCTGAAATATACATGACCCAGTTCTAACAAGTTTATCTATTGATCGAAACTCACAGACTGCACGATATCATTTTGATGATGCCACACTCGAATTCCCATAGCCTGCAGGAAGACTTGCCTATTTTCTTATTTAACGTACTGATGATTTACTTACATTTACTTTACCTACTGTTTATTAATATTTCAATAATTTATTATAAGGAAGATGTAAATATAAACAATAAAATGCTATCTTTGATAATTCATGCGGGTTATCTATTTTTTTTTTCTGCAATGTCGCTTCCTTCCTTTTCCCGCATGGATCACCAAAGAATTCAAAGAATTTTAATGTTTCGGTTGTTTGATTATGAAACATATTAAAATTATGAATAGGTAATTTACACTGAAAACGAGACGCTGTCAAAGTACAGCAGGTACGTAAGTTGAGCTATAATTGTCAACAATGGGTATTTTTCACTCTCATAGACAAGTTTACGAAAGTTCATCTTAAGCGATATATGTACATACTAGAAATTCCAATCATGAAGACAAAACAAAAAATGATGTAGAAAGCGTAAGGCATAAACACAGCGAGCTGCCCTATCTTGGCGTGGTAGTAGAAATCGTAGAACGCCAGGGCACACGTGACTGTTGTATTGGTCTCCGGGTTGTACAAGGGTATGATTTTTGTCGCTCCTGAAAAGTGAAGGGATGCAATAAAAATATTTTGTAAATATTTATATGTGTTGATAAAATAAATTACCTTGATATATTACCAAACTAGGCAGAGATTAAGAGAAATTTGTAAAAAAAATTTACCTAAAAACACTACTATGTTTCATCGTGTAAATGGATGAGAGAAAAAAAAATCAACGCATTTTCTTGGGTGGGGGTAGGGGTTGATAACTTACCTGCAATACAGAGACCAAAAATAGCAATGTATAGTGCTAATCCAAGGAAGAACAAATTCCCACCACATTTCTTCTGTCCCTCTAAATCGCTTTTAGGTTTTTGGTGCGTACGGCGGAGATCCGAAAGTACGAGCAATCGAATAAGAAAAGCATAAAGAATGGTTGCACAAATGACGCCCCCTTCTGCCTTGATAAAGGCAGTGAGGTCGTCTTCATTAGTTACGTTTCCTTTCTTGTCAAATCTCTTTTTGATGCATTCTCCACTGTATTTTGTCCCTAAATACATATAACAGGATTTTTAACAAAATATCGTGAAAAAGATTAAGATGTTATATACTAGTATTTAATTAGAAGGTATTTCAAGCTTTAATGAAATAGTCTTATCTGGTGGAATAATTATGTGTTGTACATGTAAAACTTGATCTTGTTTTAGCTACTTACCATAATAAATATATGATATGGAAAAGGCTAAAACGGCACACCAAATAATCTGTTGAAGAACTAAAAAAAACATGTAAATCGTTAATATATACTTCAAAAGTGAAGTATTTCGTACATTTCAAAGAAATAGTTATATAGTTATTTCGTCAAGATCTTTACTTGTACATGTACTTAGATATGGTAAAAAGTTAACCGGTTTCCCACTGTTGGTTTTGGGTTGTCAACTTGATATGTTCTAAAGAAATCGTGCAAGAAATTTAAATAATTGTCTTTCTAACTCTATAATTGTTGTCCACCTCTTTTATGAACCAAAATTTTGAATAACCAGTCGGCTGAAAAAATGACTTTTAAATAAGTATTTCAGTCAAATAATCAAAACCTCATACAGTGATCATCAAGCTGACACAGTACTTTCATGAAATAGTTTATGCTTGTACATTTGAAATTTTAATAGTTGGTTTTTTTTCGCGTTTTTTGAATACAGTAAACCAATTTTTATTCGCGAAAAATATTGGCAATGTTAGCGAGAGCCTCATCGTCGCAAATATTTTTCGCCGCGGACTAGTCCTTGGCGTATAATAACAAAACCTATGTGGATAAGGCTATGTCGCGAAAATTAGTCGCCGCGAACCGGTTTACCTCCGGTTAATTGCTAAATAGAGTCGTCACGAATAAAAATAGGTTTACAATAATATCTCATCAAAGAAGAATAGCGCCTTTTCCCATTATTTCGCCTACACCTGTGTCTGGACCGAAAGTATCAGTTACTAAATATAGTTTCATGTACCTGTCCTATATGATTCTCGTAACATAATGGCGATTTGTCATTAATTCGGGAAACCTGCATCGAGAAGAGAATATATAGAACTCTGTGTATAATGTCAGTTGGTATTCTGAACCGTGATAGCTTCCAGCAAAATGCAATTCATGAATCTAAGCGTACAGTTGTATATAGAATACATGTATAGTGTGTCGCAACGCACTTTGAAAAAAATACGCACTTTGAAAAAAATTTTCAAAGTGCGTCAAATTTTGGACAAAATTAACGCACTTTGAAAAAAATTTTCAAAGTGCGTTAAATTTTGGTCCAGATCAACGCACTTTGAAATATTTTTTCAAAGTGCGTTATGAGTGTAGACCAACATTTTTTACATCATGACACTTAAACGCACTTTGAAAAAAAAATATTCTAAATTTTGTTTTAAACATTTAGATGTATAGCTGTGTTTATATATGAAATATTAATTGGTATTTCGTTTTCGATGAACCGATGCGGCGATCCATTCTTTCAGCAAGGGAGATAATAGCGTCAGATGGTATTGAAAAGGACGTTTCTCATGCGCTGATCCATACTAAGTGAGCTTCCTACATAGAACATTAATCATTTCCTCCCAGAGGCCTGATGAATTGTGTTTGCCAATTTATTAGAGATCAGATACAAATATATAGATTTATGGAACAACTCTTTGAAGGGGATTATTGCACCTGCCGCTGCCATTGAAAAGAAAAACAAAGAGATTCAATAGGGCACATATAAATGTCATATTTCTTCCCCTTCCCAACTTCGCGGGTTATAAAGCAATGATTGTTCAAATCAATTTAACACCACATAAAAGTATAAACAATGAATTTTAAATTCATTTTTAAACAAACTAAGAATGTATTAATAAACGTTAAAAACGTTGTTCTAAACCAATTTATGATGTCTAAGTATAATGTCGCTAGCTTTTGAATTTAATTCAGTCGTTATTGTGATCGGCTTCGGCCGATCACAGTTGTGTCCATATGAGGCATCCGGCAAATTTAACTATTTGCGCACGCATTGCGCCTTGCACTACTTTATTTTCTTTGCAATGACAGCCTCATTTAAATCTTTAATTACACGTAGAATACTAAATAAACGTTACTCTTATCCGTATGCATTGAAATTAAAACATTTATACAGTTACATACAAACTGATTCTAATCACGTTTGTCTTCACATATGCGTAAGAATATTCATCGGAAGTACAAATCGCCTACTTAAACATGTTAAAGTAAAGCATGTTCATGCCTTTCTATTTCGGAACGGAGTAAAGTGAAGTCGTACCCAAACTGACTCGTACCTAAACAGACTCATACTCCATTTGTCCGGGGATAAACAGGATATTTGGATTGTAAATAAAAAGATAAGCTGTTAAAGTTAGGTTTTGGATTAATTACAATTTAGAAGTTACAAGATACGGTAATTGAATGTCTTCAAACAAAGTTTAATATCATCTCCTTTAAGTTTGCCAAATAGTTTCCTATATCAACATTTGATAGACAATTTTCGTTTACGTGCAATCTTATCTTTTTTTCAAAAAATGTTAATTATATTGGAAATCAACAAAACATGTAGCGGAATGCTTTCGCATTACATTAACAAAGCTGACCAAAGATAATAGCCAACATGCCGATCATTCCTTTAAAAGGAATACTTGTTTAAATTTCAGTTCTTATGTGGAGTAAAGAAGATCTTTTAGCATCAAATTATGAAAACAAAATTATAAAATGGATAATTAAAAGGATTTATTCATTTTTGAAATCCTATTTTAACATTCTTTATACTGAATATACATTTCAGCCAATTATAAACATATAATTTAAAGGTATATGTGGCGTATTTTTAGTGAATAACAATAATATGATCTGATTATTTGCTTCATTTCTTTACTTAAAGATAGGACTTTCACACAAATTACGCTTTATAAGTCAATCGCATAACAAAGATACAAGAAATCAAAAAAATATTTTTTATTTTTTACCGGCACGGTAAAAAATACAAAAGATTTGAATAACCCCGCCTTAAATGGGTCACGTGACATCCATCTTGGTCTATCAACAAGAATGGCGACGACGAGAATGATAGGTATACATACTGTTAAGTTTGACAGATTTGGCAATGAAAGAAAAAAAGAGACAGACTGACAAGGATAGGAACAAAGGGAAGATTGTCATCGGAGACAATGTAGATTGATGGAACAGGAATTAAAGCCGAATTAAACTTAAGTTTCCATGATGAAGTTGTAGGGGTTTTGCTAGTCAGGTTCGTGCTCCATTTGTCCCGTGTCTTTACTTTATAAGTTTTAAACCACAAGTGGATTTTCGTTTAGAGGAATTTTTGAATAAAGAATAAATAAACACTCTCAGTACATGTACATGCATCCATCATGGAGAGGGGTATTAATTTACTCCGTTTACCGTGTCGATGATGCTAAAATCGTGCTTCGTCTTTATTACACTTAATAAACAATTTATATCGTTCTACATTAATGAATATCGGAATAGTAATGCTTCGAGTATCATCTGATATAAGAATTATTTAATTTAAGACATGAAAACTGTGATTCTAATTTGTAAACAAGCGCTTCTTCCATCGTGTTTTCAATGCTAGGTTTTCCCGCACTCATGCGCAGTGGCGTTATAAATGGCGGGTCACATTAATATTCATCAGACGTGTAGCAAAGTTTAGAGACAAATAACTAAAGACAGAACATGTTTTATGGGCCTAGAGTTTGTGAAACGTCTAATTATAAGAAGTATGATGTATATTTTTACTCAAACTCGTGTCAAAAATTTTACTCCAAATACGCCACATATACCTTTAATATTTAACACTAAGTAATTTGACGGCTACTTCTGTTGAAATAGCCCTTCAATTAGAAAAGAAAAATATGAACTCGTCCTAAGAATCGCGTAGACAGGGATTTTGAAATATGGATCTATGATATGGAATATGAGCGAAAAAGGTATTCTTTATACACAAAAAAAATTAACGAAGAAGGAGATGCATTATTGACATTTATGTCTTTGTTGTTAGAGGAATTAATTTGCTTTTAAAAAAATCGCTTGTCTAAACTTAAAAACTGAGTCATGAGTCACATTATCTTCACAGTAGGTAAATGGCAAATATCCATTCCTTGAGCCAGAAAGTATTAACTCTTAAATAAAAAGATTGATGCAGTGAGTGGCCACCCTCTAACCACCCGGCAAATTAGTTTCCCTGTGCTTAATTTAATATATCTATATCCTTCACTATGGACAGATATATGACAATTTGAGATTTATTGCAATGTTTGTGCTTAATATATATATATATATATATATATATATATATATATATATATATATATTTATTTATATATTTATTTATTTGTATATTTATATCTGTGTGTGTGGATGGATGTATTTATGTGTGACTTGGACGTTAAAACAGGAATAAATTTTTTTTTCAATTATATCTGAAGTTCAAGAAATCGACAATTTTTTTTTTCAAAGTGCGTTGATATCGTCGATATTTACGCACTTTGAAAAAAAAAATATTTTTTTATCGCAAATCTTACTTGGGTGTATTCGCTGCGAGCGATAAACTGATGCGTTGAGTGACGACACTATTGGGATCGCGAGTTGCAGTTATAAAACAAGCATTTTCATTGGCCGTTTTAGTACCCGCCCACTCTTACCTGCTAACGTGGAGATAATTTATGCACAAACTACCAGATGTGTCGTTAACTCTGTATCTGAACTGCAAAAACTAAATCACTGCAAAAATTGACTAAGAGTTCTCACAATAATCGCATCTTCTTTTTAAAACACGATGTTTAAACAGGTTCAATCCCCAATTCATTTTTCAATATAATACATACTTCATCGATAAATTCAAATCATTTTAACTGTTTAACGCATCAATGTAAGATGAGGCAGTATTTATTTTGTTGTAGCTTATTCCAAAGAATTCACAACAGATATTGACAATAAATATTACATAGCCTATATTGCATTTTATTGAACTTTGACCGATTAATATGACACACTTAAAACTACAAGTGTGCATGTGTTTTCAATCATACCAAAAATTTGAAATTTACGGCATGTAAACGTGTTCAATTTTGGACTGATCTGTGATAAACGTTATTTTGTAACTCACTTAGTCTGTAGAAACATTCATTTTATTATATGTTCTTCGATATTCATCACACAATATTTACTACTGACGTTGACACTGACTTTCTCTCAAACACGCTAATCGACCTCGGATTGTAAAATTCACGTGCAGATCGAGTCGCTATTTTACAGTTTTCCAAGTATATAAACAAACCACACTTCTTCATTTTGCGGAGCTGTTGACGATGTTTCAAAGATTTTCAGTACAGATTTATTGTAAACAAAACAGTGAAGACATATGCTGTAAAACGTCTAATGGATTTCACGGCGTGTCAACCCGAATTTTCCTGTGGATCTACATTTTGCAACAAGTTTTTTGTGAGGAAAAACTGTTCAACTCATGCGATTTTCCATATATACAGTAAATGGTACATTATGAACGGTAACGTAAAATTTATTTGTTCACTAAACAGTTTCTAGCGATTTTTTTTTCACAATGAACTGAATACCATAATTCGATAAGCGAAGTACAATCTGTGACTGATAATCTATATGCACCGATCCCTGCTTTTAGGGAACTTTTCTTTTTCTTTTCATTAATATAATTTACACATGTACGTGAACATCGCCTCGTTTGTTTAATATCAAATAACTCTTTAATTTTTTAACTTGCTAGTACAACTTCATGAGATGTTTTCTTTCTCCGACATATCTTTCCACGTGTTAGCATCATGTTCTCAACATGCATTTGATAAATGGGCGGGTCTATATAAATGCGCCAATCAGAATCTTTATTTCGAATCACAATTGAAATACACACCGATTAGAAAGTGTCATCACTCAACGCAATGCTACATCGGTCGTAGCGAATACTTTCATGTAAGATTTGCGATAAAGTGCGTTAAGATGGTCCCAAATTTAACGCACTTTGAAAAAAAAATTCAAAGTGCGTAATTTTTCAAAGTGCGTTGTAACATGTAGTGTTATTAAAGAAATATGTTTATATTAGGTGTGTTCATACTCAGGTTGAATTAAACAAGATAATTAGAAAAAAATCCAGCCGATTAGATAAATTATTCTTATCATGCTTCAATTAGGTGAAAAAATAGTTACTTCCTGGTGGAATCGATCGAGCGACCACAAAATCTAAAAGACCTCAGCGTTACCACTAGGCCACGCATCTCACACTTTCAATGGATGTCTTTTAAATATATATGGGTATATACTAGTACATGATTGTATTAGAAAGGTCACTAATTGAAATATTTCTCTAATTTTCAGTACGAAGACCACGTTAAACCAAAATTCATTCAATGTAAATGTGTGCTACAATACCTGTGGAACATAATTTAATCGGATTTCTTTGGATTAAAGTGGTTCAAATAACAGTTAGTCAAATATACCATTTTGTATCGCATACTAACTATTTTCCTATATTTATATCCCTGACAAAATCAGACTATTTTAATGATGTCATGTAAGATAATTAAGACTCTTAGAGCATGATAATTGTGTATATTAAGTGCGCAATACCTCTTTGTTTTTCTTTTTACGAGACTGCATTTAACTCTTCAATTTTCAGTCGCAAAAAATGGAATCAAATCCATAGCAATATAATCAAAAACTGTTTATGATGTTTCCGATCTAAATCAGATCTATTTGATCCGGTCATGTTTACCAATGTCCATTACACAATTGGATTACATAAAGCTTGATCCGCTCGCGTAGATATACGTGTGCGGGTCAAAATATTTGATTTTAATCAGATTATGTTATTATACGGTCCAGGACAAGTGTTTCATTCAAATATTTGTTTCACCTCAAAAGCTAATACATTTCAGTTATTTTGTGTTATTTTATCTTTATATAGACAACCTCAAACAAAGCTGTATGGCTATACTAATAATCAAGTCATAAACATATATACCGGACATTTCGAACCACTCATGAAGTTTTTCCCACGTATTTCTGTCATCCTTATAGTATGTCTGAAGTCCCTTCGGTGATGATCTTGGGGCAGGAATCTGAGTTCCTGAGAAGATATCATCATAAGCTGGGGGTGGAACTAAAAAATGGAATAAAAACATGAAATGTGTTATTAGAAAAAAAAAGAAGTTCTACAATTTAATATGTACCTAAATTATCAGTCAGAATCATATATCACCCCGTATATTATGGAGTTTTTAAGTCAACAGCAAACAACGTATTTGTATGCTGAATTTGAAATTGAACAACAGCTATGTAATACTATGTAACCAACTAAAAGCCACCCTCTCCCCTCTCTCCAACAAAACAGTGCTTTGCTCCCTAAGAGTTGGATTGGGAATTCTACTAATTAACGTACTGACCTTCATTTGCCAGCTGCAGCCCTGCAGGGGTCCCCCACATGTTTTTCCCTTTCTTCGGAAGTAATTTCAACGATCAGACCCCCCCCCCCCATTCCTTGGGTTCTTAGAATTGTCGAGTAAACCCTGCATGATTATATGTAAATATATAGTTCGTGCTATTTCCACTAGATTATGGCTTTTATTTTCAGGATTATAGATTATTAGTTTAAATTAACTATATGACAGCTATAACAAAATACAAGTGTTCGATCTGCAGGGTTTTAATTTATTGAATTCGGATGAGGTAACTATATGGAATGCGTTATTAAAAATAACACAGACCATCTTAAATGTTGTATTTAATCAAAACATGACAGGGCAAAACAAAGTTATCCCACAGAAAAAAAATAAAAAATCAACAGCAAATTAAAAAAAAAAAAAAAAACCAAACAAAAATACGATCAATGTTTAAATTGCCATGCAAAGATCTATACCGCTTTAAAAGGTATATGTTATTTTTCAAGTTACATTAAACAACTTCGTGATTTTCAGTGTCATTTTGATTTCTTGCATTGTAAGATGAAGTAGACTAATCTTACTCTGTTCTTGTACAAGGTCCGCTGTCATTACACTTTGACTGAAAGCTTGACCCGAGTGTTCGCCATTATTGCTGAAACTTGCTGAATAGGCTGGTGGCGCCCTTTTCTCCATTTCACCAAATGTATCCCGAGGAAAATCATTCACAGACATCAGTCTTTGTTTTAGAGAGACCTTAGATGTCGCTATGTGTTGATAGTCACCCTGCTATGTAAGACTTCCGTCTGAAATACACTGTACATTACAAATCCGTCGTTGATCTTGCGAAATTTTAACCTCCGTTGATATTGATTTCTCGTGTCGTCACACCTGACCAAGACTATAAAGTATTGAATATACGAACTGTTTGGGTAGATGCGTATAGTGGGTTTACATGTACCTACATGTGTCTTCTGCTTAAAGTAGAGCAATGTTTCGCAAAAATGGCACGCAGTGTAACTTTCTGTTAGAATCTGTTAGAGTCTGTTAGACTCATGCGCGGATCTAAAGGGGGTCGGGGGGGGGGGGTCCCGATCCCCCCTGGAAAATGAAAATTGTCATTCGGACCCCCCACCCCCCTGGAAAAAATTTCTGGAATAAGCTTATAGCGTCCATGCCCATTATTTATAGGGAGTTATAAAATTGGTCCATCATTAAACGAACTAGTAATGGGATAGTGTCAAATAACAAATTTTGATCATTCTCCGGCTACATGTAAAGTTAAAATAACAGATGACTACATAACACGGGTAATGGTTTACATAACTAACACACTGAATTTAATAATTCTGTATATCACATTTCTCGACTTCACTTGAATTTGAAGGCCAGATTCTCTTCTCTTTATGTACGACTTTCATTTTGTTCACTTTTAAAAAAAAAATTTAGAGGTTAATTTAACGAATCTCTTTTTTCGTCCTGCGCCGGTGTTAGTTTATTTCATCAGACACTAATTTTATATCAATATTTTTGTCTTTATAATTTTCCTACCCCCTAATACATAATAATCTCTTTATGAATAATCAGAATATTTGCAAATCAAATACCAATTTGGTAGTAACGAACTATTTGAAATATTTTCGGCATACTCACATCTATAAATAGGTTCATTATCATAAGTAATTGCGATGTACATACTTTTTATACACAGTAATTTTAGCCAAAAATATATGTATGTAAGTCATTTTAAAGTACTTGTATACCCCAAAAATTATGGGTATACACTATATATAATAGATAAAAACTTGGAAAAAGTAAAATTAGGCAGGTGTAACCGCTTATTTAAACAAAAAGCTTCTGTCAACAATTTAACCAAACACTCTTTGTATGTTCGTAGCTGAACTTTTCCCCTTTCCTTCTTTTCTTGTCCCGAGGTCTAGGTTTGAACAACACTGTTTATATAACATATACATGTACATGTATCTGGCCCCGAGGTTATAAAACTTTTTTCATACTCGTACTCAAACTCGTACTCCGTACTCCGAGTATGTGCTCCACTGAGTACGACTCTAAAAACCGAGATTATAAAAGTTTTGGAGTACGTTCTCCGCTGAGTACTATTTGGAGTAAGCTCCAAAAGCCGATGGAGGAAATTTTACGTCTCTGGAGTAAGATAGAGCACGGTAACTCATGTAAATAGCCCTGGCATGTAGGCAAGCCGTACATGTATTCAGATAAATTATTTATCAACAAAATGTAACACATTATTTACATGTACATATGCCCTTTTTCATCTTCAAGCATGGAGATGTGTCTGCATCTATAATTTTTGAACTTTTGAGCAACAAAGACGAGATAAATCCAGTGTTATTGGAAAACTTATCAACAAACTGTGATTATGTGAAATGTTTTTGGAAAAGAGGGTAGGGGTCGTAGTTATAAACAACTTTTAAAGGAACGAGGTAATTAACGGTCTGGAATTCTCTCTCTCTCTCTCTCTCTCTCTCTCTCTCTCTCTCTCTCTCTCTCTCTCTCTCTCTCTCCTAATTTCTATCTTCTATCAAGCGTGTTATAATTAATTAAAGTGTTATTATTTTTTTTACATAGACAAGCTTAACTTTAATTAACTGTAAGTTACCCGAATTCTCAAACAGAATAAATACATCGATCATACTTAATGTCTTTCCATAAATGTTTATTTAAGAATAAAATTTGATGTCATAACACCAAATTTTATTTTTAAATAATCATTTGTGGAAAGACACTAATATAAAACTTAAGACTATGGGGTCACCGGGAACCACCGTCCTTACATTCGAGCGTTTATAATGAAAAATATTAAACCAAATAATGCATTTCACTTTACGTATGTATACCCAGACATGTCTATGCTCTCGATGTTTTATTTGAAATAAATAATAATAATCATAAATAATATCATCATGAGGTAGGTTATGTTTTGTGGTCAAAATGACTTTGATATTTGGGGAAAAAATCAAATAATGGTAGATGATTCGAAATGGAAACCCTATACGTTCTGGCAGTAAAATTTAAATAAAATGTCCCTATATTAGAGAAAGAACACATCTAGATATCTGCAGCAAGTATATAGGAAGCCAAATATGTATGCCATAATTTAAATATATTGCCAACACAAAAATTTAAATTTGCAATCTTTTTATTTAAGTTTACATCTAATGCCCTTTAACATGCGTTTTAATTACTTACCGCTGATTCTTGATTAGTTTCTATATTTCCAAGAAAGATTGCTTTTTGTTCATTCAGCATAGGTTTTTATTATTTTTAATGGTTTTGATATTTCTAAAAAAAGAAATGAACCTTGTACAAAATTATTCTAAATTATCACATTAAAGCATTTTTGACACTATAGAGGAAAGGCGATTTTTAAAAGCTAATATTGTCGACAGACAGTACCTGCTCTATGAAAATTAAAAGTATAATTATGAAATTAAAAACAAAAATAGATACACCACAGAAAGTAGAATTCGACCCCCTCCCCCCACCCCACACACACACCAACTCCTCTTTGATATATCTAGTACCAGGGACGGATCCAGGATTTGAAGTTAGTGGGGGCGCCAATATACGTCAGGGGGTCTGAAGGCCGCCTTGAGGCCCCCAGTGGGTCCAGGGCAAAGCCCTGTTGGTGGCCCAGGGAACGAAGCCGGCCCCGAAAGCTCCTGGATTCTAGAGATTTTGTAGGGTAAAAATGAAGTTTTAAGACCTGCAGTAATCCCATCAAATCCCTCTGTCTTGCAGAAATATAAGAAACATTTTCTTTTATTTTTTTTTCTTTCGAATGTAATTTAATTAGTTTAAAAAATCGGGACGATGTAAATGAAGTTTTAAAATGATAACCATGCCAGCTTGTATTATAATAAACATGGAAGAGTCATTAAAAACACTAGCAAGTATAACTTAAAGGTGGGTGACTGGTCACATTTGAACCCAAGGAGAGCGTAACCAAATTGAGTTTTCTATGTACGTTACACCATTGAACCCACTGGCTTTACTCATTTCTTCATACTACACCATTGAAATCGGTCTAATGTAGAAAAATCCCATGAGTTTCCCCCAAAAAATGATAATCAAGACTCGCAAGTTGTACTTTTTCTTTGCCAGAAGGTGTATGATTTAGCTTTATTTTGACAATTTTAGGGGGGGGCACGCCGGGTGCGCCCCCTCCCCCTTGAATCCGCCACTGATATACCGCTTATTCTATAAAAAATTTTCCTTTCCAAGGTTTTTTGCATGTAACATTAATGATAAATGATTAATAAGTAAGTAATAGAAAGTGTTATACTTTTATGCATCCCCATCCTTTGTAATGTTTAGAACTAACCTACATTCTCACTAAAATAAAAGAAGGAACCCTGCAAGTGCATCTGTTTAATATTAACTAATAGCGATACATGTACATTGATTTCTTGATTTTAAATGAAGGAGAGTATAGGTCGCATTTGACTAAAAACAGAATTCTGAGAAAGTCAAGGTATTGAATGAAATTATTTTGTACCTACATTTACGTGTATATGTACAATTAATTAATGAAGCATAATATCCAAAAGTTATTTTGATAATTTTGGTTGCAGCTCTCCCTAACTCTTAAATTCACCTCCATTATATCTAGATTTTTCATTGATAAAATGATAAAAACTTTCCATTTTAATTTATATACATGTAATTATGATTAAATCATAGCGTATAATACAGCAACATTACAATATGTAACAATATAATTTGTTTGCACTACATTTTATTTAGATTAAATGTTTCGAGTACGACTTTGAGAAAGCTCCATAGCTTACTCAGAAAATCGCCGTTTTATACTCAGCCGGAGTACAAGTATGAGTATGAAAAGGTTTTATAACCTCGATACATTGAGTACGAGTACGATTTGGAGCACGGAGTACGATTTGGAGTATGAGATCATACTCAAGAAAGTTTTATAACCTCGGGGCCAGGTTGCGTGGACTCTAATAATTACATAGATATATACAGATGTAATTTAAGCACCAAGTTGTAGGTCATTCTCTGTTGTCATTGTATGAGATTAATACCGAGACACGCTGACAGGTCAAATCATCCAATACTACACTATATCTAGTGCAGCATGTTTGTCGGGAAATCCTATAATACACTACATACAAATGAGAGAGAGAGAGAGAGAGAGAGAGAGAGAGAGAGAGAGAGAGAGAGAGAGAGAGAGATGTTGATGTACATTTTCATCCAATTTATATGGAAAATAATTTTCGCATTTGAACATATAAAACTAAATCAAATAAAAGTGCTTGTGTCGACGGGAAATGAACCAGGATCGGCTCGAAGGATACCGGCCATGCTGCCCATTACACCATCGATGGACGATGTGTTTCCTGCAGTCTGGCCATCCTAATACACGATCACTGCACTGTGATTTTGAAGCATGTTCTGACACCACCCCCACCCCCAAAAATAAGCTTGGGTGTTTTGGGGGTTTTGTTTTTGTTTTATCAAGGTACTATTACTTAATTTAATGAATTGTATTGTATTTCAGGCATCTTAAGAAATTGTTTCAGTAAAAAGTGTTATGAAATTTTACATTTTTAATCAACTGTTCCTGATGATGTGTTTACCGCAGCTTAGAATATTAAATTTGATATCACGTTTCTATACTGATTTGTTTCTCTGTGCAGGAATACAACAGTATCAATATTAGACCCGGTGAATATTATCCTAACATATGTAAATGGTATCTTGGTTTCTACAACAGCCTGCATGGAGTAAGTCCTTTAATTGACTTCGGTACTAGTGTAGCAAGTCCTTTCAATTCTCGTGTAGCTGAAAATAAAATCCTTATAGAAATAATCTACTCATTTTCAACGTCAAATGAAACACAATCGGAATAGTGAAGAAATACTTGAAGTGAATATAAGTATATGTGTTACATTAAAAGTTTAGAAATCTTTGTTATAGATAAGTTTAGAAATCTTTGATTTTAAACTTTTAATGTAACATATGTATAAGTATTCAAAGAAATATTGATACTTTATGAACCAAACAGTGCTAAATAATGCGATTAAAGCGGTTTTAAAAAGTTTTAGATACTAAGGCTTATTTTCATATGTCTCGATAAGAAACAGTTTTAATGTCAGTGGCTGTGTGAACACAATCGCATTTATTAAGAAACAAAGGAGACAACAAATATAGTTAGTAAATGTAAATATATGCATAGAAAAATGGACGCGGAGGTACAGTGTGTGATTTATATATTCAAAAATATTTAAGAAAAAAATCAATCCAGTTACCGTAAACCAGATTCGTTCAGTTTCAATATATCTACAATACATCTACAATATATCTACAATACTTCTTTGTCTTTCGATGGATACAATGCCATTTATAGCATGTAACTGTTTAAGAATGGATTATTTGACAACCGTTTACATACATATATATTTTCACCTTCTCTACAAATGTAATTAATCGTGTAAAGTAAATAAGAGGAAATATTTATATCTTTATTGGTATAAAATCTATATATACATTGATGAAAGAAACAATTATTTTATACAACTTTGGTACGGACTGGTGTCCCTCCGTTCATTCCGTGTTTGAGAGTTTAGATTGATCACAAAGTTACCCACCTTAATCCACCATGTCCACACAGAGATACCTCATAAAACCATTTATTACCAGGCACGTTTATTTATTTTGTTCTTTTCATTTTTCTTGGATTGTCATACAGTAAGTAATTAGAAGGAACACCCCCTCCACTTTTTAGGGAACATGTTTAAGTAATGGAGAAATGAACATTACAATAGAAGTTTCAGATACTACCCACTACCCTTTCCACGGTTAGAGTTTCAAAAACCAATTTATTAATTTTTGCTTGTTATTCGATTTCAGGTAAGTCCACCTCCCCCTTTTCAAAAACAATATTACGTGCCTGATAACAATGAAACTATAAGATCACACACAATAACAACCACCATATTATTATAAAATAATATACAGTTCCGTGTAAAATACATGAACGGCATTTACTTTTGAGTGGACTGGACATAGTCAAGGTTGTTGTTCACATGTACTTCCGAATGTGTACCTGTTTCTGTGGGCTTTAATGACAAGTATAACTGTTCCCACATCCATTTTCTTGTCCTTGCGTTACTAACATCTAACTTAGTGACCAGTTGAAGGTTTGTCGGAATTTCGCATCTTTCTAAACATATTGGAAGAATTCTTCTCTCTTTGTACCCTAAATAATATAAATTAAAATCAAAAACAAGCTGTACCCATGCTATACACTAATGATCCCGAACAGCAACACGATCTCTCTCTCTCTCTCTCTCTCTCTCTCTCTCTCTCTCTCTAATTTTGACCAATTTATTATTAGCTATGAGAAAGATTTTAAAGATTTTTGTGTCTCGATCGAAATAATGTATTTGGCTATCTATAGGTGGACGATTGATTTGCTTGTGCAAGTTCTAGTAAATATTTATTTTGGCACATTCATAAAAGCGCGATTCATATAGTGTACCGCTCATATAATGTTACAATGAGCGGTACAGATGTATCTGGGAGAAATATTTAATTTCCGTTTTTTGCAAACAAAAATCTTTGGCTTGAATGGATATCGCACAAGGAATGTGAAACAAAAAAAAATGTACTACACATTTTATTTCCCCTGCGTGTGCATTATGTGTGAATGCTACATAAATTAAATTTGTCAGAGGGCTGTCCCAAAATTCCGTACGTAAAAAACGCTTTTACCTATAATTGCACAGCTCGTTTGATGTGTAGCACATAGCACACAAAAAAATATTTTTCACATCCCTTGTACACGTGCATTTGCTGAAATGTTCAATTCAACAACTTATTTGGATGCAAATATGAATCAAATAAGCATCACTTGATAAAAATGGTCACTAGTTTGAATACACTTACCTGGTGACAAGCTAAAGGCGACATGAAGATGAGAAACCGCTTCCTCGCTTTTGTAGAAATTGTTCGATAATACCACTAAAAATTTCCTACACCTAATCCGATGGGGGAAAAAAGAATCAGTAATTTGTAAAGCAGCTTTTTAAAAAATACTCCCTACATGATAAAATAATTAAATGATCTTTTACCTACTTTTTTAAGGGGGTTCATCATGCACGGCAGTTCACAAATAAGTTTGTATTATAATTATTACCTGTACTATACCTGTCTCTGATGCATTCCCTGGTGTTAGGAGAGCAAGCCCTCACGTTCCTCCACGGTGCACACAGTTTCAAATTATAAGGTGAACCTTGCATCGTGTCCACCAAGTTATTTACAAACTCCAAATCTTTCCCTTCTGGGTTGCAGATCACAAATGCATCATAATCAAAATCAACCTTCATTGTTTCAAAGCATATTAAACGTATGCGATTGATAAGAATTCGCGATCGATATTCCGTTCTTTCTTTGTGAATTTCTTTCTTCTCTTTTTTCGATTTTAATTATATTTCCGACCGAAATTTGAAATCCCGCAGGTAACTATAAATTGATTTTACAGGGGTGTTAATGTCCTGCATTACACACTACATGTAAGTTCTATGTCAGCGTATAAAGAAGTCAGTTGGAAATTATTTCATATTATATAGATACAAATAGGGTCAGGGAGGTTTTTGTGTGTGTTTAAAAATATCTCGGTTATATTATTTTTGCATCAATCGTTGCCATATTCTCAATGGGTGAATAGTCTGTGGCAATTTAAAATTACTCGGAAGAAATCCGTTGAAGGCAAATCATTGGATGACTGATCAGCCAATGAAAGAGAAAGAGAACAATTTTTAAACAGCTTCAATTTATCAGAAAAAAAGCCTGATTTGTTAGTGGACATGAAATACGATAACATGTTTTTGTGAGAGGATTACATGCAATAGATTCAGACGCAGTTTTGAGTGTTCCAATTATACACAATTAGAAATGCATGGCGTGCAGGAAGAAAACAAAATTCTCTTCCGCATTTTAAACAATGATCGATGAAGATCTTTTTTTACACTTAAATTAAGAGTATATATCTTTAATTACTGGAGTTAACTAACTTTTACCTGGTTCCTTTGATAATTCTGCTGAGTGCTATTTTTTTTTTAAGTTCAGTGTATACGCTTGATTCATTATATATAGATATAATTCAATAATTTTTTTTTTAGTTTGAAATTAATATAAATAAAACTTTCATGTTTTGGAAAATAATTAATGTTATTCTCTCAAAAACGAAAACAATCTTTTATAAATTTTTCGAGCAAATGAATGTGTTTATAACCATTGTATTTTTTTTTTCTATACTGAATGCAACAGTTCAACCAAACATAATACCACGTATGTTGTACGCATCGATCTCGTATCGTTATTTTCCCTTATAACTTCTTAATTTTTGCCAGACTGCATGGTTTTCCCAGATTGTATTGACGTGGGGTGTTCCTTATCCTGAAATATATCGGCGGAATATTGACGTTTTGGTATTCAAATACTACAATTGATAAATGTATATAGCTCAGTGGCAGTGCTTTCTGCTGCAAATCGAGAGGTCCCCGGTTGAGCTCGGGTGTCCCCTGTTATTATTGCCATTATTTGTATGGTACAAAGATTTTTCCGGGTCGTTCAAACACATTCGATCTATTTGAGATTTGTTCATGTATATAGTGTAGCTTGGTCTCTTGGGGGTGAGGGCAGAAGGGGCCAAAAATGACTTTGCCATACCGGTATATCATGTTCGTCAACATTATATATGTAGGTGCAAATAAGTTTTTGGGGTGTGATAGGTCATGTCCTGAAAAGGGGTCACCCTCCTACATCCCCCCTACCGTTTGTGGATAATTCTTTAGTTATTCGTATATGTACCAGGCATTACACATGCAATTGTAACTATGCAATTACACAAATAGACAATATATATTTATGTTATAAGTTTACTATATGCTGTAATTATTTCTTTGCATTATAAAATGCCAGCGCGTAAAACCCCAGGGTTTTCATATCTATCGTCCAAGTACTACACTGTACTTTGTAGTTAAACATTCATTGTAAAATCGTTAATCTCTCAGAATCGCGTCTCATCAAAAGTTGTCGGTTCAGAAAAAAACTTAAAATGTTTACCATTTTGTATATGCATATATGTACATGTATATATTGTATGTGAGAAAAAGAAGTCCTTTTATGATTTATTCAATAAAAGATCTGAGAGATCCCTTCTTACTATTAGATTTAAAAGTGCACATAAACTTGCAATAGAAAATGTTAACTAGATATATTAAACTCCACATCAGTCAAGAAATAATAGAAATATTGTAATGCCTGATGTTATTGATGATGAAACTTTGGGGTTTTTTTTTCATTCACAACGAAGCCTATTCTTTGTTAAGATACAATTACCTAAATAATATTTAATATAACCAAGACAAATAAAAACACGCATAAAAATTGTTATATGTATTTTTAAACAGTGATACACAAACAGTGTAACAGTTATTAACAAGAGGCCAATGGGTCACATCGCTCACCTGAGTAACACTATACATAATAAAATCAGCTAAATACATGTATAAACCTACATCAAACTTTGAACCTTTTATGTGGCTTAAGAATTATCCAGGTCCACAGTCTAAACAACTGAGAATCAACAAATGTCAATATGATTACATAAAAGTAATACTATATACTAAATATTTTTGAGAATGATCATTTTTTTCCTATATAAAATTTCGACCACCCCCCCCACCCCCCGTTATAGTTTCATTTTTTTATTTTTTTTATTTTTAAAGATTTTACTCTATATATCCAGTATTACACTACCTGAGGATGTTTCCACTCAAGTAACTCTGTTTAACTGATTTTCAAAAAGATATTTCTCTTTACATTCCTATGTTAAATTCCACCCCCAAATTGTGGCCCCATCCTACCCCCAGGGATCATTTTTTGAACAAACTTAAATCTACACTTCTTGGGGATGCTTCCATGCAAATTACAGCTTTTCTGGCCAATCGGTTTTTGAGAAGAAGATTTTTAAAGATTTCTCTATATATTCCTATGTAAAAATTCGACCCCCAATTGTGGTCCCATCCTACCCCCGGGGATCATGATTTGAACAACTTGAATCTAAACTACTTGAGGATGCTTCCATGCAAAAAACAGCTTTTCTGGCCTATTGGTTTCTGAGAAGAAGATTTTAAAAGATATTTCTCTATATATATTCCTCTGTAAAAATTTTACCCCCAATTGTGGCCCCACCCTAACCCTGGGGATCATGATTTGAACAAACTTGAATCTAAACTACTTGAGGATGCTTCCATGCAAATTACAGCTCTTCTGGCCAATTGGTTTTTGAGAAGAAGATTTTTAAAGAAAGCAACAAATTTTTAATAATTCTTAATTATCTCCCTTTGAAAGAGGGCGTGGCCCTTCATTTTACCAAACTTGATTTCCTTTCACCTAAGAATTTGGTTGAAATTGACCAAGTGGTTATGAAGAAGAAGTCGAAAATGTAAAAAGATTATAGACGGACGGACGGACGGACGGACGCCAGACACAAAGTGATCATAAAAGCTCACTTGAGCTTTCAGCTCAGGTGAGCTAAAAACTGTTTTAAACTTATTAAAATTTGGGTATTTCAAACACAAAACTAAGATATTTTATAGAGCTCTACTATATATCTATTGCAATATCATATACAAGCCGGAATATCTTATTTTGGATTGTACGTTAATATCAAATCTTAGGCCGACAGAAGGTTGTAAAAATGTTAAATAGTATTCCCAAAATGCAAGAGAAAATTTTGAATTTATAACTGAGGTTTTTTCACGAACCATTTTATGCTCTACTTGTCTAAAACCGTTGAGCCAATATTTTTGTTGCAAGACCTTGACAATGGCTAGCGGTCTGGCGACTCATGCCTTACGCCTCGGCCGTAAGTATCATCTTAGCTTGTATAAGTTAGTTTTATTGATTAAATTATTGCAAAACTTAAGGTTTAACATAGAAGATTTTTTCACAAAAAATATCACAGTTCGAATTTCCTCTACGAACAAGTATCTGATCTGAAGACGTATTGTATATTCAGACATAACTGTCATAAGAACTCTTTTTCCTTTTATGTCAAGAACGTTTGAATATCTGTTTACAGTTCCTGCTTTCGAACTCAATCAGTCTATTCTATGGAATAAAGTTTTACTGATATTGACATACCCGAGAGCCCTTGATTGGTGAATAAACCACAGGAGTCGGCGATTTTATCAACTTGTTGTAAATAAATGAGAAACAGGCAAAATCCTATCAGTGAGCTTCACTGGTAGGATTTTGCTTGTTTCTCCTTTATTATCAAATTGATGAAAATGCCGACTCCTGTGAATAAACATATTTCATATTCAGCTGATATTGACAGTCAGGTCAAGACAACCATAGGAGTTAGAAATTTTGAACCTCAGTGAAGCAACACAGTGTTTGTAGCTTAAATAACAATATATAACTGTTATTGAAAAACTTATGTAGTTATTTATCAAATTTTATGACAGTGAAATAATAGCGTTCAGACTAACAGGTCCTATACAATCACTAGATTTAGCTACACATAGCTTTTTTTAGAATCCGGGTGGTTTCAATTTGATCCCTTCTTGCCCCTAGTGGATTCACCCGGAGTGGATTCACTTTATGCCGATTGTTGGTATACTGATTGTCGGACGTTAAATAAAAGTATGTTGTTACCAAGTACGAATTTGTTTTCATAGGCAGGTGTCATCACAATTTCTTGAATTTCCATATGATAATGAGGACGCCCACTTTTATACTGACTTCATACATGTACATAGTCACCGCATGTTTGTCTATTGTTCTCAGTTTAACAGTAGTTGTATATTTGTATTATCAAAGCTATGTCTAGGGGAGATTAATAGACAAACATGCGCTCATGGTTTAAATGAGAAAAAAAACTGCTTCTTCTTACTTTCACTTTCCCTGTTGTAACCAAGGATTGATGCATGTTGAATATTATTATTCACCACCTGATTTCTCACCTCGGGTAACTTTCTGAATACGAAATTCTATCACGTGATGTGTAAGGTAGCATATTATGTGCTAACTAGGACAATGTTTTCGAACACGTTAAGTTGTCAAGTGTTGATTTAAAGTCTTCTTTACTTACATGGGCTTGGTCTAATTGTTGAAACAATAGTAAATAGTATACGTGTACCTTAATAAGTGTTTTGTTTTGTCGAGGACCTAAAGTTTGATATGTAAACAAATGTTTGTGTAAACAATCAGCTCAAATGCGTTACATCCGCCATGTTGCCATATAAATTTTAACGCTTGCCTTTTAAAGAAATTTGTAAGGCAGTCACGTGACGCGTTTCATCCAATGACGTCGCGACATTCTAGTCCGAGGCAAAACAAAATTTTTTATAAATGGCATTGTTATTCATGCTAGTCTAATTTTAGTTCTACTCTGATAATGTCAGCTCCACCTCTCATGCATATTGATATCAATTTAATGTTCGATCAAGGGCAGATAAGTGATAATTGTCTTTTTTTGAAAGTTGTAAGGAGAAAAACATAAAATAAGTTTAATGTATCAAAGTCTAAAATCTTAATTTATGTTGGAAATTGACTAGACAATAAAATAAAAAATAAAAAATTTAACATAAGTGATATTAGGTTAAGGGATAAACGCAAACTAAACGCAACAGAAGCGACCAAAAAGGGCCCAAAACCCCGGTGCAAAGTGCAGTCATCCTTTATGGCTAGCTCTATCGATCCATTGCGGTAAAAATTTAATTATTTTTTTTAAACTTAATTATCTATAAAATTTACTGATGAACATTAAATTTACTTTTTAGCTCACCTGAGCTAAAAGCTCAAGTGAGCTATTCTGATCACATTTTGTCTGTCGTCCATCTGTCTGTCCGTCTGTCCGTCCGTCTGTAAACTTTTTACATTTTCAACATCTTCTCAAGAACCACTGGGTCAATTTCAACCAAACTTGGCACAAATCATCCTTAGCCTAAAGGGATTCAAAGTTGTCAAAATTAAAGACCAAGCCCTCTTACAAGGGGAGATAATTAGGAATAAATGAAATTTTTGAAAAGCAGAAACTTGTGTGGAAGCATCCCGAGGTAGTGTAGATTCAAAGTTGTAAAAGTCATGACCCCCGGGGGTAGGATGGGGCCACAATGGGGGGGGGGGGGTCAACTTCTTACATAGGAATATATAGAGTAAATCTTTAAAAATCTTCTTCTCAGAAACTAATTAGCCAGGAAAGCTGAAACTTGTGTGGAAGCATTCTCAGGTAGTGTATATTTAAAGTTGTGAAAATCATTACCCACAGGGGTAGAGTGAGGCCACAATTGAGGATCGAATTTCTACATACAGTGGACTCCGGGTATAACGAGATGCTGGGGACATAAATTTATTTCTCGTTATAACCGATACTCGTTATATCCGATGTTGGCATTTCCCAAGGTGACACGGGCTTGTTTTTTTACATTTAACGTTATAAACAAGTAATTATATAATAAAATAAATATAATTTTTATATAAATAAGGTTATAAACAAGTAATGATAAAATAAATATAATTTATTCAAACTTTGTTCAAAAGTATTATACTAGCATATTGATGTCAATTGCCATGAAATAATTCAAGTACAATCGTAAATTAAGACGTGTTACTTTCACTTCACGAGAGACAAAAACTGTGTGATGGACCGTTGTTATATATTTTTATTTTTTGATTCTTTGGTAAGTTTCAATAATGTCAATCAGCTTTTGTAAAACACTAAATTGGAATATTTGATGTCTGTTTTCTGCATGAAGAAGGTTTGTAAAATCGTTACCGCGTTTAACGCATCTTTTGTAGAAAATTCTGGAGTTTCTGGATTAACTGCCGACACACCGATATCATTGCCATCTTTTTCGATGTCTGTCTCATCATCATTTTTAATTTCACCCCGAATTTTACTAACTTAGTATCTATGTCGAAATACCGTAACCAGTGAATCAACAGCAACATAATGGGAAGGGTTAATGGTTATCGCTATTTTTAGAGTCACGCGCTTTTCTCAACAAGTCCGCTAACTCTTCCAAGCTTTCTAAAATCACATCTTTGTTTTGTTTTTTTTAAATGGTACTAAATGTACTTAAAGCTAATTCATAGTCATTTTCAATTTCACTTCTTGTTTATAATCTATTTTTAACTTCGTTAATTATTTCTAAATAATTTCTTTTGTTTCTAGAGAAATTACTTTCCTCTTCTTTGAATTCGAAGCCATGACATTGCAATAAAAACAACTCATCATTATTTCTGAATACTTTTAATCTATTGTCAATTTTTGTCATGCGTATACATACCTGTGAAAATTACATGGCCATACCGTTAGTTACCCGGGACTAGCGTGTGCAATCAAGCGTGCCGCGAGTACCTCGTTATATCCGATATCGCTTACAACTACCTGGCACAAATTTTTACCTCGTAATATATGGAGTCTCGTTATAAGCGATCTCGTTGTATCCGGAATTTTTTAAAAGGAAATAATAAAGAAATAATTTGGGCCCAAAAAATCATCTCGTTGTAAGCGGTACCTCGTAATATCCGAGCTCGTTATACCCGTAGGCCACTGTAGGAATATATATAGAGTAAATCTTTAAAAATCGTCTTCTCAGAAACTAATAAGCCAGGAACGCTGAAACTTGTTTGGAAGCATCCTCAGGTAGTGTAGATTCAAAGTTATAAAAATCATGGTTTCTGGGCGTAGAGTTGGGCCACAATGGGGGTGGAATTTTTACATAAGAATATTAAGAGTAAATCTTTAAAAATCTTCTTCTCAGAAACTAATCAGCCAGGTGATTATTTAATATTGTTTAGATTTTGGCTTCTGCATGATTCCTGGACGATTGGGTCTCACAAGGAGTTCAGAGTTTGATGTAGGTTTATATCCCATTTATAAACAATTGTTTAGGATCTTTTTGAGAGCTGCAATGCTCAACATTTGATTTGACTATAAAATCATCCTGTTAGAAAAGGGACTAATGATAAACATAAGAATATCCAGTGGAAAAAATGGATTTTTATTTATACAAGATCTACATGTATTATACTACATTGTCCAGATAGTTTGTATTATGACTCAATTAAGCTGATTTTATCATAACTATTGTTCCTCAGTTGAGTGATGTGGCCCATGGGCCTCTTGTTTATATAAATTTAATTTTTTGTATTTAGCAGTAGTGAGACTTGCATATACATGTACAAGCTTATCTTTTAAAAAGATTGGTGAGCTAGCACTGTAGCCATCATAAAACACGGAAGCATCGGCAATGGCATAGCTCATTGACTGTGCCTTAATCATTATGTATCTACTGTAATTTCAACTTCGAGGTGAAAATTTTCAAGAACCATTGGTACTGTTTTGTAGCAAAGGAATCTTCTCGGGCCTTTCCGGCAAGCTCGGAAAACATATCCGAGGTTGTTTTCCGAGCTTGAAGGTAGTTAAGATAAAGCTAGCTATTATATTTATTACAATATTTAAAATAACTTTGCATTATAAGACCTAAGCGACTGTTACTTTTTTTTACATTTACAATGAAACACAAAACTTCATGTGAAGATGATAAAACGAAATTCACATGGTACAGTTTATCTACAGTAGTACAGTATTCCCAGAATCCCCTACTATGGAGTCGAGCATGCGTTTTCCAGTGAAAAAGACTAACGTAGTTGCTAGCGCTCGAGAGCGCTAGCAATAATATTTGTACTTAGTAGTTAATGTTATAGGGATTTTTGCGGGGAAAATTGCCATTTAATCGATTTCAAATGTGTTTTATGTGTTTTTGAATTGTGTATACTTGTGTTTATTAGAACTTTCTCACAAATTTAGTAGTCGTTGATAAGTATATAATCAAAGAACTGAAATTACTGAAAAGCGCTCAGCCTGGAAGAAAGTGTTAAAAATATATAGATTGATATGAAAATACCGGTACATGTAAAGAATCCTATTTGAATCAGGATTTATTACATATATTTAGTTACTGTAGTATTTCAAGTAACTCGACAGTTATACTTTTTATAAATTATATTCAAATCATTGGTTTTGGGTAATTATCAAAGTACAGATCAATGCAAATTGATAGAAAAATATTCCTGAAATATTGCATACAGAAAATGAAGCATAAAATAATGTTAATAATAAAAAGCAGCACAAATTATCATAAAAAAGGTGTTAATCGAAAAATTTTGTATAAAAAATTCTTCATTTTTATATAAAACATAGTGTTCATAACTGTAACACTGTAACTGTAACTATTACATAATATAGCTCGAAATATTATGGGTAAACGTGGGTATTGTGCCCAATGCCAATAATGAATTTCAATCAAATCACCAGTACCAAATAACAGGTAATTGCATTAAAACATATTCATGACTATATAGCTTTGTTTACATTTTTCTCAAAAGAAAATAGCACAACAAGGAAAACAGTCTATGAAAGAGCCCTCTTTTTTTAAACATAAATTCTCCAAACAATTTTGTTTTTGTATCCTTCTGCAATGAAAGCATCAATAAAAATATTTTAATTATTTTCGATTATTTTCAAGGTAGTGAAACAGTAAATGAATCTACCCGGTACTCATCATTTTAATACATGTATCTGAATTTGGTATTTCTTATAAAGGTCAGAATTTGCCAGCTGCAGTAAGTACGACATATCTCCAGAAACGAAATGCTGGCAGTGAATTAGCAGCATGCAAGAGGGGGCGAGGTGGCAGGTCCTCTTTCAGTGGAGTGGTGGCCACTGTCTTTGGAGCTTCCGGATTTATGGGACGACATATCGTAAACAGATTAGGTATTTAGTGAATTATTTCCTATAATGTATCTTATACTTTAAATTTCCATACACTCTGCTAGAGCTGGGGTTGTCAAAATACATTAGATGTATGAAAATTTACTTTAAACTACACTACCAGGTAAACATAAAAAGGGTAAATACACTAATGTACTTGTGACCTTTATTGGACTTGGATTGCCTGTAGTGTAAGATATTTTAATGTTTAAAAAACAACTTACTGAAATAACAAAAAAGAACCATTATGTTACAGGGAGAATTGGTTCTCAAGTGATTATTCCATACAGAGGGGACACCTTTAGACTGGAGAGACTGAGGCTATGTGGGGACCTGGGTCAGATCTTGTTTACAGTAAGTATGAAGACTGTATCAGATTTTATTTACAATAAGTATGAAGGCTGTATCAGATCCTAGTTACAGTAAGTATGAAGACTGTATCAGATCCAATTTACAATAAGTATGAAGGCTGTATCAGATCCTAGTTACAATAAGTATGAAGGCTGTATCAGATCCAATTTACAATAAGTATGAAGGCTGTATCAGATCCTAGTTACAATAAGTATGAAGACTGCATCAGATCCTATTTACAATAAGTATGAAGGCTGTATCAGATCCTATTAACAATAAGTATGAAGGCTGTATCAGATCCTATTAACAATAAGTATGAAGGCTGTATCAGATCCTATTAACAATAAGTATGAAGGCTGTATCAGATCCTATTTACAATAAGTATGAAGACTACATCAGATCCTAGTTACAATAAGTATGAAGACATAAAGACTGCATCAGATCTTATTTACGATAAGTATGAAGGCTTTTTCAGATCCTATTTACAATAAGTATAAAGACTGCATCAGATCCTATTAACAATAAGTATGAAGACTGGATAAAATCCTATTAACAGTAAGTATGAATCCTATTTGCAGATCATATTTAAAGTAAGAATAAATACTGGGTCAGATTCTATTTACAGTAAGTATGAAGACTGCATCAGATCCTATATACGGTATAAAGACTGTCTTAGATCCTATTTACCCTGTACAGTAAGTATGAAGGCTGTATCAGATCCTGTTTACACTAAGTATGAAGGCTGTATCAAATCCTGTTTACAGTAGATATAAAGACTGTATCAGATCCTATTTACAGTAGATATCAAGACTGTGTCAGATCCTGTTTACAGTAAGTATGAAGGCTGTATCAGATCCTATTTACAGTAGATATAAAGACTGGACAGGCCCTTTTTATGCAGTAAAAATGCAGTATGATTAGATATACATTAATCTCGAACTTAACTGCATATATATGTACATGTAACGGTGTGCACAAATTAATCAATCTGAAAAAAAAATATGGGGCTGTGTACATATGTCATTCAATTTAGAATATCACTTATACAATTGAAATGTTATATGTGTATGTAGTACTGCTGATAGATATGATGATGATTTTATTGACATAAATTTTGTTTCATGACATTCTTTACAGCCTGTGGACAGTATTTACCACGAGGACCAGTTGAGAAAAGCAATGATGCACTCCAATTTGGTGATCAATTTAATTGGCAAAGATTATGAAACAGAGTAAGTACATGTATCAGTGTGTAAACAGAATTACTGCTTGTTCACATGTACTGGTATATACACAGCCAATTGTGCCCCTAGTGAAAAGGGCATTCAGATGAATTTTATGGGCGAAATTTCACATAAACATCATGCGAGGTACACTTGTTGGTCTATAACCTAGAGATATGTGAATATTATCAAAGTTCTTACTTGTCTTATATGTTAATTTTTGGCAATAAAACCTATTTTTTCTGAACAGATACAATTGTTAAAGTCTCTGCACTGAAATATTTTGCCCCCCCCCCCCACAAAAAAAATAGCTTTCCATTAATCAATTTGATGGTAAATGCATGCAAACATTTTTATTGCATGTGTACTGTTGATTTACTAAGTTTCAAAAGTCTTTTATATTTTAGTTGATATCATTAATTACTAATCAGAAACCCTTTAGTTACTACATATGTAGTACATAAAAATCTGTGCTTTGAAATATATGCAAAAAGGCCGCGCGCAATGCTACCGCTTTTCTGTTCAAAATCTTCCTCTTTTTCATCACTGGAGGTTAACATGTATGTCAAAGAACAAAATTAAAAAAATAGGTTATCACAGTTTATGCACTCATTATCCATAGATACTTTGTGTTGATTTTAACTTAATAGTTTGAATTCATTAAAAATTGTTGAAGTACAAATACCTACCATGATTCAAGTTACTGATTAATAATCAAAATCATAAACAAATAATTAATAAATACATTTGAAGATAGTCACAGCAGAACATGTTTGTTAAGAGGTGCATTCATTAAAGGAATAAGGAATCATTCTTTGAGTATTACGAGGGGATCAGATATGGTCAAGGTTCATAAAATCCAATGAAGTCCAAAGGGTTTTATGATAGATTTGATTACGCCCGACCATATTTGATCATCTCATAATATTAAAAAATTATTCCTAATTACTTATATTTATATAATTATGATATTTTTATTTGTATTATTATGAAAACTCTGTCTTGCACCCCAACTGCGTCATTGATGAACTATAATGGACTATTTGTTACAAAATCTATTCATAGTCAGTAGTGTTATCATAGACAAAAACACTGGAAAATGTCAATATTGGTATATATTTCAGCTCCTATGACTTTCATGACTTGTTTGTTGATGCTCCAGCCATTATTGCTAGAATTGCAAAGGAGATGGGTGTTGAGAGATTCATCCATTTCTCGCATCTGAATGCAGACCCAAAAGCCCCCGATCTGATTTATTTTGGGACTGATCTCCCCAGAGGAAACTCCAGTTTAAGGAAAAAGGTAGCACCAAACCTAAAAAACACTTTAGGTACCGGTACATGTGAATCATGGAAAATTATTCATGCACAGCTGTTGTGGTTTAGATATAAGAGCTGGCCACTGAACAAGACTATTGACTATAGGTGCATGTAGTTTTGGTTGAACAACAATTTGACATTGGCCTATCTTTTTCATTGTTGATAATTCAGTCATTGTCTAATTGATATCACAACAATATTCGTCTTGACTCTTAAGCTGTGCATATTCAATTTGTGTATATATTTCATTCGATGTCAGCATCTGTTTCAGCAAGATAGTTACATCATACAGAAATTGCTCGTATCATGAAAATGGCTCTGAAGTGATGTACATTGTATTTGTTTTGCAGTGGGAAGGTGACCAACTGGTGAGGGAAATATTCCCAGAGGCTATTATTTTCAGACCTGCAGACATATATGGGATTAAAGATTGGTATTTCTACAAGTATATTTACCATCGTAAGTATAACAAAAGCATTGCACAGCAATGTATGTTTGGTACCATAACATTTTTATTTAATGGAGTATGACCATTTTCTTGCAAAGTGGTGTTGATTGTTTGCTGTTTTTGGATTTGAATCATAGAAAGACTTAATCTGTCCGTGCACAGGTTGGGTAAGATTGACATGATTTGAGAAAATGAGTTAAATCAAAAGAAATGAAAAATGGTGTAAATGCTTTATTTTGTAATAAAAATTTATTTCTACCACTTTTCCCTCAATGTAGGAATCTGTGCTTGAAATGACTTGACCTGAGGGTCTGTATCAAATATATATATTTAAGAGTTGCCCAAGAGCTTTTTTTATAAAAGCTCACTTGCCCTTTGGGCCATTCAGCTATTTTTATTTTGTTAATTAAAGTTTACTCCGTATGCATTTTGTTCTGTTGTTACATTGAAAGCTTTTCTCTTGTTATATAATAGTATAGGTGTATCAAAACAAAGGATTTCCAGAAATTGGTCTAATTGTGTTTTGTGTTTCATGTTTTCAGGCCGTTACACTAAGTACAGACATGCAATTCCCATATGGAGAGAGGGAACGGACACAGTGAAACAGCCAGTGTTTGTAAGCTTCTTTTGTGATATTTTTCTATTAACAGGCACTGATCTATGTATCACTCGGACCCCCCTCCCCTGTAAAAAAATTTCTGGGTCTGTGCATAATTAACATTTTTAAATTGAAATCTTCACAGTAAGGGACAATAATTTGACAATATTCTATATTCAAATTTGTATTTTTACAGTGTTCTAAAAAAGTGTTAATACCCCATGGTTTTGTAGCATTTATGCCCTTATTAAAAATGTTTGAAAAAAAATTAAGAGTGAAATTTATATTCAATTCAGTATTCTGGTACATGTGCTTCTTAAAATAATTTCAGATCAAATATTAAGTCAGAAAATGCATCATAATTTTAATTTTGACAGGCTTTGCCATTATCAATAATAGTAGGAAGAAAACTATAGTGAAATACAGAATGACTGGATTTTTAGCAGGAGCCAATTTGTGCTTAATTTAAATATTAAAATATATTACTTTTTAAAGTAAAAATGTTAAAAATTTAATTAATAATTCCTATTAAAAACATTATTCATACTCTTGTGCCATTTTAAAATTCAAACATTACAGAAAAAATCAACACCACAAAAAATGAATATACCTTTCTTTTTTTTTTTTTTTTTTAAATGGAAAAAAAAAATTCAACTGCAGAAAACCCAGTTATATGGTATGTGGTATGGCTTTGTATTAAAAGTGTCTCTACTTGTAATTGTTTTAAAATTCAATTTTCTTATGTTTTTAGTCAAGTGATGTTGCTACTGGAGTGACGAATGCTATATTTGATACAGATGCCCCGGGAAATACCTATTACTGTGTTGGGTTAGTTGATACTCTACTGGTTACAAAGGAAACTTATTCAATAGTTTCATGTTATGATTATATTAATATTCAAAGGAAACTTATTCAAAATATAATCATGGTGTAGTGTTAATAGAAAGTTAACTTTTACAATATTTTCATGCGTTATGTATGTTATGAAGTTCATTGAAAGGATCGAAAATTATCAACTAGCTGGCTAATTTGGATGTGTACATGTGCACATTCATTATTCATTAAAGTTACTTTAATTGTGAAATTGAAATGTGATTGAAAAGTTTCATTTATTTACAGGCTCTTCATAAAAGTATTGCATTATTAAAGTGTAATGAAAAAAACTAGTACCTTAATTGTAATTGAAAATGGGTTCATACATATTACACCCCATTTAACATCCCATTATTTTAAAAAAAATGTAATGATTATGATTAATTTCTGTTACATGCATTTATGTAGGTCTGTGAACTTGATTATTTTAAAGCATTTAATAGGTCCAATCTCATTTTAGAACAGGAATATGATTTCAATGCTTAAAAAATACATGGATGTAGAAATCTAAGTAATTAATTCATATTGCTTATAAAATATTGTTGATAAATTCTGTCAATGAAATGTAATGAAATTTAATCCTTTTACTGTACATGTATGATCAGTGTCTTTGAATTCAAGTTAATATACCCCATGAAACAATTTGCAAGGGTATGTTTTTGACCAATTTGTCAGTTAGTCCATCAGTCTTATTAGGGCTTTTCGACTTTTGGTCAAAAAGACCTATTGTTTTCGTCTTTTTTACTTTATTATTCTTGACAAAGTTTCATCAAGGATTTTTTGAAAACGGTAGGAGATATTGAAGTTTCAATTGCACTGACTTATGGCAATTCCTAATAACACGCGTAAGTAAGGTTTTGGACTTCCGGTTCCGGTACTTCCGGTTTTCACAAAGAAAATACTGAAAAATTATTGAAACACAATATCTTTCTTACCTTTTGAGTTAGAGCATTCAAACTTAAGAATTAGATGTATCATATAAAGTTGTACAAAATTGTAAGTGTATATAGACATCTTTCTATATCTTACAGTTTTCGAGATATAAGGCCCCAGACTTGAAAAAAGGGGGGATAAAAAACACAAAATATTCAAGAAACTTTAGGAATTTTATAAGACGCATTAACCTTGTTAAGATGGAAGTTATTAACATATATTTCAAGTTTCAATTAAAACTATTGATTACTTTCGGTTTAATGAGTCAATGAATATCATCTGTGGAACTTTCAATGTTAAATTGAAATCACGAGTGTAACGTTTTCTCTAACAGTTTTCAAGGAAATATTTTAATATTTCATATTCATAATATGGGACCTATACACAGACCGGAAAAGGTTCTGGAAAAATAATTCTGAGAAATAAGGGATCTAGAGGGGTCAATATTCAAAACAGCCCTTTAGCTGTAACTTTTTTATTTTTCATCCGATCTTCAAAATCTTTTCGAATTATAGTTTAGAGTAAAGAGTACAATTTAAAAATTATGGTCCGAGGGGCCACTTTTTGACTCCTTATAGGGGTTTTAAGGGCCTGAAAATGATAACTTTATCACAATAAAAATCGGCAGATTTTTAAATTTTTTGTGTTAGATTTGTACTTCATTGTCAATATATTTTGAATATGATACTATTATGCTCAATTAATCAGAGTTAATGCTATTGTTGCTCAGGTGCGCGACCCCTGGGCCTCTTGTTAAAGGAATTTTGGCCATTTTGAGCGTTTTGGCCATATATTAAATTAAGTAATGAACAATGAGTGCAACTTCTCTCTTAAACCACCTCACAGAAATTTGAGAAACTTTGTAGGTATTTAGGACACGATGTGTAGATGTGCATATTTCTTGGAAATTCTGATTCCATAATTTGCTGAGAAATTGGCCTTTTTGAATTAAGAATTTGTTGTTAAAATCAAATGATGTGATATTTCAAGAGTTACACCCCTTTATCAAATTATTTTGTGTATTTGATGTGTGCCCTGTCATTCATTAGGTGTAGCGTTGTCAAGTAATGGAGGAGCTAGGGTATTTAAGCTTGCTCACTTTTCTTTCATTTATTATATTTTTTTTTTCAGTCCTGAGAGATACATTTTACACAACTTGATTGACCATATTACCAAGATATGTGCCAGAGAGTTCAGATATATCACTGATATTGATGTTTCTTACGTGTGAGTAGTTGTTGGATTTCTCTACACACACACAAGAAAAAAACTTACAAAAGAACTATATATGATATTAGTCAAATTTGGCCCCCATAATTTGCCATTTTTTAAAGTGTTTCAGGTAATTAAATTGTTGTGTTATTTTTTAGAAGAGTTGATATAAACTATATTTTTCACCTATTTATTTGATTAATTTGCACGCACTGGCAGTATATGACGTCAGAAGTGACGCTATTTTTATAATTCAATCAAAATCAGTCATTATTTGACATTTTTCTTATCTTTTTTCGAATGGGAAATATAGAGCGACGCTTTGAACAAGAACAAAATTTTTGTCATTTATTAGTACTGACTAGATACATCTTTGGTGAAAATATTTTGTTTGTTCAAGCAATCGCTCAATGTTTTCTTAAAGAAAAACTGCTTGAAAACCAGCCGTTTTACGCTAAAAATAAACTTTATGATGTCATATTTTTAAATTGTGGGCACTTTATTCAAAATAAAAATTATGAATAAACTTCAAATGTATATCTGTACAAAGAAAACAAAGAATTACAGTAAAATGATGTTCATTTTAGGGGGCCATTTTAGGCTCAAACCATATATAGTCCTTTATCTAAGGTTTATCTCAAATCCTATGAAAATACACAACTAATTTGTTTTTCTCAAGAAGTTTTTCACAAACCATATTTGTTATCTAAAATCTCGTATTCTTTAATTAGTTGAGAATTTTTATTACCACAGAGAGGAACCTTTTTGTAATTTCTCATGTTTAACAGTTATTATCTGCATCTTAAATGAAAACAATCATCTGTTTATGTTTTCAGGGGGGAATGACCCTCTTGCAATCAATTTTGCTATGTTTTTAAAAATTCTATACACTGATTTTCATCAACATCAGTATCAATAGATTCAATTATAAATGAAAAAAAGTTGAAGGTATGAAGTGCTGCTTAATATTTCAGAAATTGATTTAATGTCTAATCAAGATACAGTCAAGCTTCATTATCTCAAACTACCGGTAGATGGGACTGTTTTAAAACTTTGAGATATCCAAGTATTTGAGATATCGAGGGTAAAATACATAAAAGAATAAGTGTTGGGACTTACAAATCACTTCGACATATCCATTGTATTCGAGATATCAGTATTTGAGATATCAAAGTTCAACTTAAAGAGGAAAAATATCGGCAATGTCATCTGTTAGTTGAATCCATGTGCACTATAGTAGTTGTTATACTGATAAAAGCAAGTTATGAGTAGATTTTATGTGTATTTATTACAGACGAAAGTTGATAAGACAGAGGAACAACAGAATTGTTAATGTTGACTCCTTGCAAAAAGTAAGTATACATTCACTTGCATTATCTTTTGAAAACTATTTACTATTTAGATTGATGCATTTGTTTGTATTTATCAAAATAATTTTGAACAATTTATTCTTTAATTTCATCCAATCATACTCAGTATTAAAAGGATGATGTGAAATGGCCCCCCGTAAATTGACCAAAAAATAAATTTCGGAATTTTTGTTTCATTTTTCATGTACTTAATCTTTGATATATGTTCCCTTTTTTAACCCTCTTTTATCTAAGATACAACAATCACATGGAAGATATAAATCATTATCAATATTAGGGATACACTGTTTACATATTCAATATCTCAGACTTTTAACTCTGCTTCACATTTGAAAGTGTTTTAAGTACACAAGCTCAATTAGGTTCATTTCTCTGCTTCAGCTGGTCAATGTATTTTGTCAACAACAAAAAACAGAAAAAAACAGCAACTATATATATATATATATATATATATATATATATATATATATATATATATATATATATATATATATATATATATATATATGTTGTATCACACTTCTGTATCCAATATTTATACCCCCATCAAGAAGAGAGGGCATATTGCTTTGCTGCTCTCTGTCGGCTGGTCAATCGGTTGGTCCACCAATAGTTTCCAATCATTTTTTTCGCAGAGGTTGCACATATTCAAATGAAATTTTGTATACATGTCTATTATAATAATATCTAGGTCAATTTTGATACATGTATTGGGTATGATCAAGCAATTTTTGACTTAAACAATACCAATATTTTGCATATATATTTCAATCCATTCATTTTCTTCGCAGAGGTTGTACATACCGAAATGAAGTTTGATATACAGATTTATCATAATGATATCTAGGTCAAGTTCAATTTTGGGTATGATCGAGCAATTTTTGACAGAGTTATGCCCCTTTAACTTAGAAAAATTCCAATATTTTGCAGTTTTTATTCATTTTCTTTGCAGAAATTTCCAAGGGAGGGTGGCATAAGTGTTTCACAAACATCTCTTGTTTATTAAAAATCATTAACTATGATTCTCATAATAATAAAGGTGGTCTCCTGAGGATGATGCCTCATCTTGGTGAGCTTTGTTATCTATGATTACCTATGTTTATCTGTTAGTGCAATATTTGTTAAGGTATTTTCCTGTCTATTTTTAGGAGGCCTTGTCTGATTTGATCGTTCATAGAAGCGTGGCCAAGACACTGGAGGATCTGGGTGTGCAGCCTCGTAGTTTACAGGACATGGCCTCAATTGTCTCCAACCCGTACACCGCCTTCAAATCTATGGATGATGAATACATCAGAGCACAGGTCACTATTCCAAAGCTTATACCTGTGGATGATTGAGAAGGAAAGAAAACTCCAATGTTTGAACACAAACTTTAAATTCAGACAAAATTGTTACACACATGCTTGAGTTATGTGACTGATATTTAAATAATTAAAAGTGATGTGATGGAAATGGTGTTAATGGGTTTTTAATCATTTCTTTTGCTCAAGAGTTAACAAATTGCAAGTTGATTAAGTTTATTGTGTGTGTTAGGGATCATTTAAAGGTTATGAGTATGCTAATTAGGTTTTGTAAAGTGACATAATTTTAAAAACTATTTTACCAAACTTATGAGTAAAAGGTAATTTTTTATACCCCTGCTACAAGTTGTCCATCCGTTACTGGTTGTCTGTCAGTCCTTTTTAGCATAGGGCCAAAGTCAGATTTTCAGGTTAAGGTTTTTAGAGCAGGTGCCCTTTGATAACCATATCTATCATTCACTTGTTACTGGTCCTAACTTTACTAAACTTTCATGATTGGTGCATCTTATATCCATATATAATGACAAGGCTTGAATGCTGAATCTAAACCAAAGGTTTTGGATTCTGGAGGAGGTTAAGGATTCTGAAGCAGGTTAAAGTTTTTGGAACAGGTGTCAATGATGGCCATATCTAAGTTATTACTGGTCCTAACTTCTTGTGATAATTTGATCTCAACAGGCAAGATCTGATCCATAGGTTTCAGATGCTGAAGGAGGAAAAAGTTTTTTGAGCAGTTCATAGGTAAAAAATGTCCTTGTGCAAACTTGCATGCTTGATTTAAATACATGAATGTACTAAATGAATTTCAGAGCTAGTTTCGGATACTGTAAGTGATCTTGATTAACTAGATGCTTAGGCAGGTTTAAGATTTGAGAACCAATTGTGTTTGGGTCTTGGAGATGATTACATATACAAGAGGCCCATGGGCCACATCGCTGACCTGAGCAACAATAGACATGATAAAATCAGCTTAATTGAGTCATAATACAAAATATATGGACAATGTGGTATTGTACATGTAGATCCTGTATAAATAAAAATCCATTTCTCCCCCTGGATATGTTTATGTTTCATGTTTATAATCAAGTCCCTTTTTTAACAGGATGATTTAATAGTCATATCACATGTTGAGCATCACAGTTCTCAAACAAATCCTAAACAATTGTTTATATATGGGATATAAACCTACATCAAACTCTGAACCCCTTGTGAGGCCCAAGAATCGTTCAGGGGCCAAAGTCTAAACAATTTAAAAGAATCAGCAATATGTCAAAATGCTTGCATATAACTAAAACCATGTATTACAACATTTCAGTTTTTGTGAATAATTGAAATGTTTTCCTTTGTAAAGTTATATTCCCAATGTGGCCCCACCCTACTCATCTAGATTTTTATTTGAACGAATTTGAATCTACATTATCTGAGGATGCTTTCACTAAAGTTACAGCTTTTCTAGGCAAATGTTTTTTTAGAATAAGATTTTGAAAGATTTTTCTATATACATTCCGATGTAAATTTTTGCCTGCCCCCCCCCCCCCCCCCCACCTCACTTTGTGACACCATCTTACCCCCGTGGATCATGATTTGAACAAACTTTAATCTACCCTATCTGAGGATGCTTACATATATTAGATATAAAAGATAAGGCTATCCTATGGTGGCATATCTCTGCCCCTTGTGTTTAAGTTATTTTTCTATTAATTATGTCAACATGCAAGATAAATATGTTGACATGCAAGAAAACTGCAATCAAATAAGAATTATAAAAATGTCTAAAAATAATATCAAACATATATCGCCAACATGTGACATCCAAGATGCAAGATGCTCCCTTTTTATGTCGACATGCAACTTATTTATATTAACATGCAAAATAAATATGTTGACATGCAACATATTTTTATATGTCAACATGCAACTTAGTTATGTTGCCATGCAACTTATAAGTTGTATGTCATCATATTTATCTCGCATGTAAACATAACTTAGTTGCATGTCAACATATTTATCTCGCATGTCAACATAAGTAAGTTGCATGTTTACATAAATAAGTTGCATGTCGACATAAAGAAGTTGCATGTTGACATAAATAAGTTACATGTCAGCATATCTATCTTGCATGTAAACATAAATAAGATGTATTTCGACATATCATTAGGTAGCATCTAGCATCATGGATATCACATGTTGGCAATATTTGAGATTTTTTATAATTCTTATTTGATTTCAATTTTCTTGCATGTCAACAAAGTTATGTTGCATGTTGACAATTATCTTGCATGTCAACATATTTATCTTTCATGTCGACATATTTGATAGAAAAATAACTTGCACACCAGGGGCAGATATATGCCACCATACTATCCAGATATGGAGCCAGGTGATTTCCATTATTATCAAGGATGCTTAGAAAACCTTGTCCTATATCTCACTCAATCTTGTTGATAGATGTGTTTGCATGTTAAGTGAGCTAGCTAACTTTTATTTATGGCCCCAGGGCCTGATCATACTTTGCTCAAATTTGTTTGATGTATATCATTGTTGAAATATGATTGTTGATAATATATGATTCCTATTCCTATGATATTGCTTCATATAAACAGTATCATATTGTATCATATGATGCATTATATTGTATCAAATGATATTATAAAAAATTGTATTTTATGATATTACACTGTATCACAATATAATATTGCATCATGATTATATATACAATATCATTGTATATTATGATATTATATCATGATACAGTATTGTATTGTATCCATCGTCATGTGGTTCACATCGATTCTCTCTATCATCTGAAACTTGTAAACTCAAAACCGTGGTTTGCAACGGTGTATTGTATCATATGACATGATAATGTACTGTGTATATATTCCTAGTTTAAAGAATGATAGATAACTCAAAGTAATCGACTTAAATATTGCGAAGAGTGTGTTATGGGCTTTCAAACAATGCCACTCAGAGAATGAAATATTTGTATTGTTTTTACAACAGCTTGAGAATAATAACAATTAGTAACTCGACAACAAAGTCATCAATAATTTATTGTTATATTGCAAAAATAGACAAGGAAATGCAAATAGATGTACAGTTATTAAATTTTCATAATAAAAATATATGCATATTCATGATCAGATGATTAATCAGTTCGTCTTTTTATCCTGAGTATTTTTTTAAAACTACAGTATATAGAGATCAGAAACTTTTCAAAACTATTTACATGAAAAAATATCTCTCAATAAATCTTCAACATCTAAATTTAGAGAAAAAAAAAGATGTCTGAAAGAAACTTTCACAAGTTCTATTCAAATTGATATTCAAAAACAAATAGCCTGATTTAGTGCAGATATTTTTGTAACTAAATTGAATGATGACAGCAATATGTATATAGAAAAAGATTAAAGACAAGATAAACTTCCAAACAATTTTTCATTAGACAAGTAAAACAAATAATGTTTAGATTAAAACTTCAAGTGTAGATACATACAATATGAAGTACCCATACGAAAAGTTTGTTGGTTATGATGATTTATGTAAAAGGATGGATATACATTGTATATTGACCATTAATAAACAAAATAAAAAAATTTAAAAAAAACAAATTCTCAGCAACAAAGAAACTTAAAAGCAACAGAACTATTATTATGCTCAGATTGTCAACTTCAAATTTTGGTGGTACACAGTATGTACAAATGACAAACAATAATAACTTTAAATAAATACAACTGTATTTTTACTCTTATTCAGTTCTGTGATAACATGATCCTTTTTTATAGAAAACAAACATCTGAGTTGGTGTTCAATTTAATTTGTTACAAGAATTAATTCAGAGAGAAATTAGAAGAATGTGCTATGTTAATTGGTTATTATGACAATATTAAACAGTGCAAACATTCAGTTTTTCTAAAACTGACAAAAACATTCACTCTTAAGTTTACATGCACTCAAAGACATTCAAAAATTCTCAAATGTACATACATGTACATTATTCTTAATTAAGTAATTGAAAAATATCTTTCTTTCATAAGAGGAATAAAAATATTTTTTTTAAAATATTTCCTTGAGACAGAATTGACGATCAACTTTTTAATCTTATTTCCTTTGCCTGGTGCTGTCATTTTTGGTCCCCGATTTGTGGGTCTTCCCATTGGACAGGTTCTCACTGGCTTCTGCCTTCTTTGCCCTGGCTTTCTTTGTGTAGGTCATGTAGTAGAAGTGAGAGAACAGGAGGATGTGGGAGAAGTCATAGGCTAGAAGAGCGTAGCCGAAGCCGACTGGGAAGTCACAGTTGACGAACATGGCATGAAAGGTATGGCCAAGGATCCACCAAAACTGAACCTTGATTAAAAGAGACGAAAAAATCCTTATTTATTTACTTGCATGTATGCATATAAATTATGAACTTATCTTTTATGTTAGAGTATCAGTTCTTTGATTTCAATGGTTCTTTTCATACATGTTACCACTGTATAAAAAGCTGAAAACTTTATTATAGGTGAGTAATATATTAAAGAATGCACAAAATTCTACCAGTTGAAGAGTTGTCATGTATTTCTTCCACCACAAGAACTTCTGCATTTGAGGTCCCATGGCAGACAGCAGATAATATGTGTACATCAGAACATGGATGAAACTGTTGATACTGGCACACTGATATGCTAAAAAAATATACCGGTATATCAAAAATAATTTCCGGTAATTGTTATACATTCACCTTTTTCAGTTCATATGCACTTAATTAAAAGTTAAATTAAAAGACTTTCATAATAATGCTCAATTATAACTTATCAAAATGATGGTAATGCTTGTATTTATTTACCATTTATCGGAAATTAAAATGCTATACATGTATAATACCGGTATATGCATGCCTTTGGAAAAGAGAATGTAGGGATTGCAGATGCTCCAAAATATTGTACATGTATATCTTTTTTTAATTAGCAATTAGTACAAATATCCAATTTCTCCTTTTTTGTAAGTATCTTCAGCTTGCACAGATATTTGTATAATAATTTATGTTAAAACCTCATTATTTTTCAAAAATAACAAATATTCAAATTGTGTATAAGTAGTACACGTAAGATTGATGGATTAATAAGGATTAAAAAAATCTGATAATTGGTAAGTAGATACTGATTTTATTAGGAGATGGAAGGGTAGGTAAACTTCTAGAAAGTTATCATAAGAAGATCCCATGCAGTACTTACATTCTCCACCTGGTACAAATTTGACTCCTGTCCACCATAGCAGGGGCATTGTGGAATGGTGGTACACATGTAGGAAAGATATCTGGTTATTCTTCTTACGAAGAACAAAAAATACCTGCACCAGAGGAAGCATGGAAATATTAAATTAAAATACAGGTGTGAACACAGTTGATGAAAATCTTTAACTAAATCCTTTATTTTTTTTATTCTTGAACTTTAAAATTATTTATTATTGTTGAACTCTTGATATCACACATTGAGTGTATACATGTACTTACAGTGTCCATTAACTCTATTATTTTTGAAAAATAGAACCACCAAGACACCTTTGCCAGCTAAAAAAATGAAGAAATGGAATACAAATGTAGATTTATTGGTACATGTTAAAAAAAAAACCAAAAAACCCCAATGAGTAGGAATTTAAAGCACCAACTTCAACATACAAGTTAATCTGTGAATCCCATGCAGGTAGTAAAAAAACCATGCAATTGATTGAGCATTAATTCATTAATTTTTGATATAAATAGATTGAAATAGCATGTTACAAATTTATATTGAATTATTACGTTTTACAGCAAGAATAAAATCATTCACACATGTCAAACTAATTGACTGAGAGCATCATATTAATAAATATTTTACCCGAAGTGGTAGACCTTCATTGGAGTAATCCATTACTTGGCAAGCTTTGGAAAAATTTGGATTCAACCAAGTTGATACCAGATACTGCAAATGAGAAATCAACTTGCATTAGGATAATATAAAAATAAAGTTTTGAAAGAAAATACATACAAAATAGATTACCACTGGACTGTAAATCATTTGCAATTTACAAATGAAATGATAAACTGACTAGTTTTAAACTTTCCAGCCTTTTTTTAAAGTTATAGAAATGCACTTATAAGACACATTGATATTAAAAAAAAAACCCTGTTAATAGCGTCAAAAATATTTGCAACAATAAGTATCTCAAAAACTTCATAAAGTTTAGGAGGTTTTTTTTCAAATAAAGTTGGTTTAATCAGAGACATAAATAACAGAGATTGGCAACTCCGCCATTAGCGTGATTTGTTGTTGAAAAATGATACAGGACCAACCTTACTTTGAGAACTACTTTTTAGCAAACTGAGATAATGATCTTAAACCAAACGTAAACTGTTTTAATGAAAAGTGTGCATAGGTTTTAGACATTTTTGAAACAAAAAATTGAAAAATAACATTAATATATAGAAAATATATTGGCCAGCTATAAAACATCAGCGAAATCTCGGACGACGGGTAGCCAACTGCCTCCTTAAACTCCTCTTTTAATATTGTTTATATGACATAAACTCATGAAAATATAATATTTTGAATGTTTTGGTGATAGGTTTTAGCTGTTTATATTTTGATATAATTGTTTATTAGAAAGATATACTGATTTAAACTGGGAACACTTTACAATAGGGACCGCGAGATTTCGATCAGTTGCCAATCTCTGTTATTTATGTCTCTGGTTTAATACAGTATATATTAAAACAAGGTGTACCTACCTCATAAAATATATATGCATTCAAGATAACCAAACAGAAATTGTAGCAAAGCATGAGATCTTTTAAAGCATATGCTGGTCGGTTCTTCATCCATCTTTGACCTCCATATACAAATATCATATAGAGTGCCACTATTGCAATGGTTGGCCAGGGTGATGTCATTAAGAACCAATTTGTGGTTCTAGGATCTGAAAAAAAAAACCACCAAAAGATGCAGTTTTCATTAAAAAAAAAAGAAAAAAAGAAAATTACAGTAGAACATTAATAAATTTAATGTACAATATAGCAATAGTAGATACTGTAAACTAACTTGTATTTGCAAGCGAGAATGTTTTTGCATGGTTTACAAGAGCCGCAAACCAGTCCTTACCATATAAGAGTATTAACAAGAGAAAAGCTGTCAATGTGACAGCAAACCAGGTTTTCTTTTATGTGAAAAAATTAAATACCGGTATAATCCATTTGTCATTCCTGAATTGAACACTACCTATCCAGAGAAATGGGGTACTCTATATGCAATATTTTGCAAACAAAATAACTGCCCTGTGTACAATATATATACATGTATGTGCAATTGATCTGCAAAGCAAATTAAACTTTTCTATCTCAAAAACTGTAGGAGGAATTATCTCTACAATAAAATTACCACCATTTTAATCTTAAAGGGTACCCCGCCCTTTAAGATTAACAGGTGGTATTTTTTTAAAATAATTATTAAAAATCAAGATCAAAGTATTTTGCACATCTCTGATATGTGTACAGATTGATCTGCAAAACAAAAATTTCCTAATGTAAAAACTGTAGGAGGAGTTATCCATACAATAGGGGTACCCTATAGGCTATACTACGCAAAAAAAATGACTAAGTTCAAAAGCTGTTATTTTTCTAAACAAATATCAAAATTCAAAATCCAAGTAATATGCACACCTCTAAAATATGTACAATTAATCTGCAAAACTAAAGGTTCCAATCTGGAAAACTGTAGGAGGAGTTATCCGTACAATAGGGGTATCCTATATCAATATTATGCAAGTTCAACAGGTGGTACTTTTTCCATAAATTAACTAATTGCACATCTCTTATATATGTACAACTGATCTGCAAAACAACAACTTCCTATCTTGAAAACTGTAGGATGAGTTATCCGTACAATAGGGGTAACCCTTTTGGCAGCCGCCCGCCCACGTGACCACCCATCATTTTCACCATTTCAATAACTGGATTTTTCCTGAAGTTTGGAAAACCTGGTTAAAAACGCAGGTGTGGATAAGGCTTGATTGAGAAAATTAGTTGCTCTCTCGTAAATTGCAAAATACATGTAAGTCATTGCAAATAAAAGTTGGTTTAAAGTATATGTAAAATGAATGTTTCAACAAAATACATTTTTAATTCATCTCTCTCTCTCTCTCTCTCTCTCTCTCTCTCTCTCTCTCTCTCTCTCTTTTAACCTGTAATACTACATGTATCTAGTAGTAATAATTTATAAAAGAGTCTATAATTTTTGAAAATAAAAATATGTATCCAGTCATAACTTATGCATGAACAGTCACAAGTGTAAAAACACTTTTCAAGAACAAAGAAGTTATTCTCCTTCTATAATCATACAACCTACAATCAAGATCATAAAAGCTTCCTTTCAGGTACATCACATACCGTTAAGTTTGGTTGTTGCATATTCATAGTTGTAGAGGAGGTTCTTGATAAATGCCATTCTGACTTGGATTAGTAGCTTTTACAGATCCTGCAAACAAATGATATATGATTCATTATTTTTTGGGGATAGTGTTACATGAGATTTGCCACAATCACATTTTAATAAGATAACCTGACTGACTCGATCCTTTTCACCCTGTGACTTATCATGATGGAAAGTTATGTGTTCATGTACATGCAACGCAGGAGAGAGTTTAGAATATTACGGCTGTGAAATATTGAATCCTCCTCACATTTTCAATTCCTTTTGGAGAGAGGGTTAAAAAGATGATGGCCATGAAAAAATTCTTCCTATAACATGTATAAAGAACTAGATATGGTTTCAGTCATATCAATTTTGCCATGTTTTAGAGTGATTTTTAAAAATATCACAAAAAATGGAAATGCAACATTTATTTACACAAAAATACCCATAAAATAAGAATCCATAAATAGTTACATGATTAGACCTTTCACAAGGGTTATTTTGATGTCATAAACAGTGCATTTCCACGTAATTTTCATAAACTGAGCAGAAAATACCAATTCTTCAGTGGGTTTTTTAATAGAAAACTATATGTCTGCAGCTGTCGCCCACGATGAAACTCACATTATAACTTTATCATGTGATATCACATAAAATATACATGTATTAATTTCGTTGTGAGCGACGGTTGCGGATTAAATTCATTTTCCTCTTCCAAAACTACAAGAAAATGTGCCATTTTTCATCATTTTTGACTAAATCTTAGAAATATGCCAAAATGCTGAAGTCATAATTATTTTGAAACAAGATAAAAGTGTATAACTTGGTACTTTATATACATGCACACATATTCAAGATGGTATATGTGCATTTTCATGAGATTTAAACAACTTTTGAATTTTATGGCAAATGTTGAAATAAGCTGTACCTTCTTCTTTATAAACGTTTTCAAAATTTAGAGACTATAATATCTAATTGCAGCTGACAGTGATATTTTTAGTCAAATGTCGAGTTAACTTCTTAACTAGTAATTAATTGATCATTAAAACTGTGATGGTGTTGACTTCTGGCCGGACAATCAAACTGCAGGCATACAAGGTTTTACCTGAGACACCTTAGAGTGTCCCAAACCGCGTTGCAACTTGAAACACAGGGGAACACGAAAAAGATGGATCCAAATTGCCTGTACTGTACATGTAATCAATATCATTATTGTCCAAAGAAGTTATTCTTAATATTCATTTGACATTTTTTGTATACCATAACTTCATGCAATGGTACAACATGATATAACATTTACAATTCAGTAATTGAAAGATGCATGCATATGCAGTACTTAAGGTATCCGAACCATATTAGACCACGTGACAAATCCTTTCATGTCGGTACATTCCGGATCATGTCGATATTTTACGTAATTTCAACAAAATGATCTTATAAACACTATTTAAACACAGTATATGCATTTATTTGTCCAAAACAACTAAAATACGATTAAAATGATATTTTAATCAAAATTAAAATTTATTCGCACGAATTCAAGTCGGATCTCGAGTAAGCGTGATCTCCAGTAACAGCAATGGCGGCCCCCAGTGATATAGTGCCGCGAGACACCCAGGGCCGATTTTCCTCTAATAAAAAGAAAAAAGGTAGGCCAGTCCTGAAGAAAAACGAGGGAAGTGTTAAAAAACACATAATTATCGACCACAATTATTCGATTGGCCACTATCACGATCACAACGAGGATAGTTGCGACCTTTGTTGTCCCGGTTTTTCTTCACTTAGATCGTCGAGTAAGATCAAAACAAAAGACTGGAAAATGGGACGCCGTGTTGTGGAATGGGCTACCCTACTAAACGACCTCCAGTCCTGCACTCATTGTCGTTTGGGTCCTCTCCTTTTTACACCACAGCACGTGAAAGCAGAGATGAAGATGGGGTTAGGTGGCTATCTGTTCATACTATGTAGCCATTGCGGTTTCATCAACAGGGTTGCGTATGGCAGCACATATACCGAGGATAACAGAAGGGGTCAGCGGAATTTTACAGTGAATACCAAGCTTGGAGCAGGTACTTTTTAGATTCATAAATGATGTAGATAACTTTAATATTAATAGAATATTAAAAATATGTTCAATGTCTCAAAACCATGACATTAAAAATAAAAATAATTCTTGTAGCTATGATTGATACCCTTGGAGGACCCCAGAGAGTGAATAACTTTCTCACAACACTGGATATGCCTTATATATATCATAAAAACCTGAAGGTAATGGAGTATCCCTGAAGCTGTCCCAAAGCCAGGATTTACTAAAGTTGAAAATTTATCTACACTGCAAGTGAGCTATGTCGTTATTGACCTGGAAACTACTGGGCTTAGTAAGTGTATATTTTTATACTAAAGGTTTGAATAGCTGTAAGAAAAATTTTGTTTGCGGAAAGAATAAATATAAAGAAGCACAATTCTATAAATTTATTGGTACACTTCAGACAGATTTTGTATTTTTTTCAGTCCAGAGGGGACTTATTCCACATATTACCCAAATAGCTGCCCAAGACATGGCTAGTGGAGAGAAGTTTTCGTGCTACATCAAGCCTCTTATTCCAATAAGTGCAGAAGCACAAAAAGTTACGGGAGTATCTTGGAACGGAACTGCAATGACTGTGAAGGGTTTACATGTACCGGTAGATGCTTTTCCAATTGAAGAGGCCCTTTGCAAATTTCTAGAATTTTTGAAAAAGTTTGACAGTGTTATTTTGGTAGCTCACAATGGCAGAGTGTTTGATTTTAGAGTTTTGTCATATGCTGTTTTATCGATTAGAAATTTGTGACATATTTTTGAACTGTGTATTAGCTTTTGTTGACTCACTTTCAATGTTTCGCTCTAAAGTACCAAAACTTAGTTCATATAAACAAGAGTACTTAGCACAACACTTTTGTGAAGAATCTTACAATGCACATAATGCCACTGATGATGTAAATATGTTGGTAAAAATTTTGTACAAGAGTGGCATGACCAAGTCAGATTTTGTTAAACATTCTTATTCAGCGAATTGTCATTTTGTGCAAGAGGTTTTTAATGAAACAAAGTCAAGAAATATTGATTCATTGCATTGTCTTATTGCAAGTGGAGTACTGAAAACAGCAACTGCTGAAAACATTGCTGGATCTGGTTTGAATTTGCATCATTTACAACTTATATGGCAAAGAGATGGTGAAGATGGTTTGTTGAATGTATTGTCTGCTAAGAACAGTCTAGATAAACCAAGGGTTACCAAAGACAAGCGATTACTTGGGAATATAATCCCAAAGCTTTGTTGTTATTTTCAAGAATAGTGTTTTTACATTTTATTTCTTTGGATGTTTTACATCACTCATGAAAAATATATGTGTATTTCTTTATAGTGAACCACATACACATATTAGCACGATCAATAGTAAAGTGCAGGAAAATGATATGCAATCCATAAATGTCATGATCCTTATTTTGTGTACACTTTATTCTTACAATATAAACACAGATATTGGTTACAATGTCATTTCTTGGGAGAAAATGTTGTTGTTATAACAAATTTGTTCTGAACTTATGTACATGTATATGTAGAAATAGCAGCATGTACTAACATTCGCCATTACATGTAGGATTGTTAATCCCACAAGAAGTCAGTTATTCTATGGTAAAACTTAATAAAACTTTATTATATTTAAGAATGTACATTTAGCAATGTATTTAGCTTATTGTGATATTCACCAACTCAGAATTTTGGAAAATTATGACATTCAAATGAATATATAACCTTTTTGCACCGAAACCTGACTTGATTTTTTTTTGTAATTTCAAGTTTTAATGTCTTTTTTTAATGAACATTCTATTCTTTTGTTCTATATTAATAATATATTATGTCAATAAATATAATTATATAATTATACTCAGTTTGTGTGACATTAAATTATTTTAAAGGTTATTTTTCATGAATTTCTAAAAATTAGAGGGAGGCAATAAAAAACGTGCCTTATTTTCATTTTTCTTCGGTAAATTTTTTTATAAATCTGTAAATACATTCATATATGAATATTTAACAAATATATGCCTTCAAAAAGTTCAATGATTTTTTTTCGCAATATGGGTCGGATACCTTAAATTGATATTACGGTATGTTCAATAAGCCAGTATATACAGATAACAACCATTTTTTAGGGATTGGTGGGTATCTAGACAAAGATCGAGCTTTAACAGGTTTAATTACATGTAGTTCATAGAAAACAAGGGCATGTGAACCACTGCATAGTTAGTCAGAATGAAAGAGCTATAATTAAGAAAGTACATGTATTGCCTATTGGAGAGACCTGGAATGAGGAAAAAACAGCTTAAAGTAGAGAAGATGGAGAATAAATTTATCAGCCTTAAGCTCGACATGCATTGAGGAACAAAGATGATCAACTTATTCATATATATATACATGTATATGTATATATATATAATGCAAAGGGAAATTCACTATTTTGGAGCTGATCCACCTCGCCCCATCCAGGGCTTAACTCACCACCTCTGGATCCCACTCTCTTAGCAGTGAGTGGCCATGCAGCGGTCAGCTGTAACCACTCGGTCATGCAATCAATCTTTGTGGGGATGTCATCCTATTTTTATTTTGGGTGATTTAATTAAAATAAAGTTAATTATATAATTGGTGAGAGTTAGCCTAATTATCAGTTAATTGTAAATTGGAGCAAAAAGGCAAAAAGATAGGTTTGACAGTGGGGCAAATTATTTATCTTGCATGCCTATAAACAGACAGGTTTTGACCTGAACGAACTTTCATAGTAAACCAGGATGCAGCTAGAATCTATAGCAGATATATCGTTATCATCATAATTACTGAATGCAAACACTGTATACTCCTATAATCTGTGTTAACAAATTCAAATTTAATTTTAAAAAAATGTTAATCATCGTGAATTTGAAAATTTAAGAAAATCGGCCCTTACCTCCCAGCTTACTCCACATGTGTCTTTGTTTATATCAGATAAAATATATCACCAGACAATTGTTGTCAATCAATCAAAAACTCTGTTATAAAATATTCACCACTTTCCCGTATAAAAGGTCTTATTTGATTGGTTTAATGAAGCAAGCACATTGTACTTCCGCCGGCTAAATATTTTAATGTTGTTGATAGCAACGAAAAAACGTTTATAGTCAGTTAATACTTGTTTCAACAAAGTTTAGCAGATAAATTGGCTGAAAAGGCAAGGTAAGAATATGCTTCCAATGTTTTAATATACCGAACTAAACTTAAATAATGTTTAATTTGAAAATTCTACAAAAGTTACTTCCCACTAAAGGCAATGGCCGCTGATACGGAAATTGCTACTTTGCAATCTTTTAGTGCAGTTTATTTTAAACACGTTATCGATTTTATAAAATGTGAATCAGTTAGCTAAATTTGTTGCTGTTGATTTTGGGGTTTGTTTTTGTTTCGTTTTTGTTATTTTGCACACACAAAAGCATGATATATTGCGGTCATGTATCTTGTAAAAAAAAATTAATGAAAATGCAGTACTTAGTTATATTTTGGGCAAACCATTAAGGATATTTGATTTGATATGAATTTATCAGTGTAAGTATATATTCCAAACGCATTCTACCTTATATTTATTTATCATCTTTTGCAAATCATTCTATCGTAATTTAAAAAGACAATGTTTTAAGATGGTCCTGTCCAGGAAGGGGGAAACTAGCAAATTGTGCAATATCCCTTGTGCATGGCATATTAGATATACAAAATCTGTAAAATTATGTTTTTCTTAGTACATTGTACATTGAATTAGTGTTGATCACAGCACTGTATTCAACAGATAATAAATTCCACCAAATATAACAGTGGGGAAGCATTATGATATCTACCCTTAATATATAGTAATGGTAATATAATTTCAAGATACAAAAAACAGATTGTAAACCAAAAAAAATCCCTTTTATATTGTGATCGATAGTAATATAATTTCAAGACACATCACAATAAAACAAAGTTGTATTTGTAAAGAAAACATTTTGTGATCCCAGAATTAACTTTAAGTTAATGTGCCAGTCATTGCCAGCATTATTATTACACTGGTTCTTATCTTAATTGGTATCTGATGAGAAAGAAACTTACATGTTTAGTTTATAGTATTTAGTAAGATCAAATGTATGTAAAAATTTGAATGTGTCTTTTAATATTTATATTATTTAATTCACCATTTTAAAGGAAACCACAAATTAAAAAAAAATCTTTGATATGTGCATGATATAAAAAAAATAAAAAGATAAAAAACACCCAAAAAATAATTAGAACGCTGATGTTAAATAAAAGTAATGTAGATATAAAAAAAAAAAAAGAGTTGGAGGCAAACTACTAATTCTGCATTTATGTGTTATTTACCTGCATATAATTTTATATTATAATTAACTACTGTACCGGTATCATGAATCATTAATCATGAAGATAAAAAGGTGCAATCTTTACCATACTGCTTTCTATTTGAAAGAGTATAACAGTGTGATTATGCACAGAATGAGAAACACAGACAATTTATTTAAGAATACTGATTGGGAAGTTTGGTTGAAGGAAACAATTGTTTATCATGCACATACTTGTTTCATGGTCAAGAAATCACTCAAAATGATTATATGACATTGTTTACTTAATCCGGTGTAGAAAAACAACAGTTACTGTAAATAGCAACTGTGAGCCTTTAAATCATTGCTGCCAGTATAGACATGTAGAGAGAGTGGTCATGCTCTAGTGATTTTTTGATTAACTCGATTTGTTTAAAGAGTAAGACTTTTCAATCTTTGCTCTGAAAGCATTTTAATGATATTGAGTTCAAACCTATGTAGGGTATGTAGATTTTTTTATGAAGAATTCATGTAGAATATTGACATTTGGGGACAATGGAAATTTTTTCTGGTGTATATAAAACACCAAATTTTGGCAATATGGTCAGGAATCACTCATATTTATGTAAAAAAGAATTTCATAGATATATTTCTATCATCATGAAATGGAAAAACCATAAATTAAAGATGATTATATTAAACAAATGAAATTAGTTGTAAATATTGTATATAAAATATACAATTATAAATTTTAAAAGTTAATAGATAATAATTTTTACAATTATTACATCAATGATTGATTCAGAAGATGAAGTGTCTAGTGAAAATATTAAATTGTTTTATACAATCATGTAATGGATTCATTTCAAGAAGATTGGACTTGAAAAGAATGACCATACTTGTGCGAATTAGGTATTAAATTTTACTATGATTAAATTAATACTTAATTAATGTATTTTTACTGCTTGTATTATCTTTTCAGTCTCTTTTATAGACTATACACCATTTGAAAAATAATTCATTTTTAGTATTTTCTACTCTGCCACAGAATTAATTTTCGTTTAAAGCAATATGAGCTGCAATTTTCATGTTGAAATTTTTTTTTACGAAAATGTTATTTTCTACTAAAATGACAAAAAATATCATGGTTTGTAAACTTTCTGTTAGCCATATTTTTGTGGAAAAGGCTGTTAAGAAGCCTTAATTGGAGCAAAATTGAATTATTGTCGTCCTATACAAAAATTGATCTGCAGCTATATATTCCTTAGAAGAGAAATTTTTCCTCTGACAAAAATCAATGTTTTTTAAATCTTATTTTATCATAAAAGTTACATGCAGACTTATCATACTAGCAGGTTTTTGCAGCAAAATAAAATTCTAAAAAATACAGCTCATATTGCTTTAATATTTCTATTTTTCCATAATAAGGCACAAGAATCAGTGACCCCTGGGCACAGCATGACTTTATTGTACTGTATTGATTATGGTACATAAGTACACATTGTCCGTTCGTGTTATTTAAATCTTGACCCTAATTTACACTGGCTGCGAGTATGGGCAAGTTAAGACACCTTAGTAGCTTTGGCATGCATTATATCTACCATAAATTTATGACAATCATTGATATATCAATATTTGTACAGTTCAAGCAAGGTTGGATTTTAAAAAATATTTCATTAGTAAAGTAAACAATAGGATATTACATTTAATACTGTTAGTGTTCATTTATTGAATTAACTGATAGAAATTCATATCGATAAGTGTATATTTTTAAATTTTATTCTATAAAAATGAATCTTGATATGTATCAAAGTGTATTGTGAAATAAAGTACTAGTATCCTGTTTCGCAATTCCTGTTACAGAAATTGCAAAATCAGCTATCTTTTCAGCGTGTGTAATGCACATGTTAATTACATTTAAACTGTATGCCTGCCAGTCATAATACAGGGAAAGATTTAAACAGCAGACAAGATGAGTCCGCAGACTTATAAATCAACAGAGATGATCTTCATTTTTTTCTAAGCAAACAGAGTACTTAAATATTTAGTCAATATATTTACAATGAATACAAAGTAGATTCCATGTATTTTATCCATATATGTCATCATAATCTTGATATGGAGGTGATTTTAGCAGAAATTTATTAATTTTTTTTTTATTTGAATGAAATGATTTTCTGTAAACCTATAGGATTTGAGACAATTATTTTAACCTAATAATAAACAACATGTTACTCATTTTACAATGTACTTACAATAGAGTACATTGACCTTTTACAATGTACTTACAATAAACCACATAGACTTTAATCTGAATAGGATATTCATCTATTTAGGGAAGCCGATACAGGAACAATAATTGAACATTGCTAAAATTTATACTTATAACATGTTATTAACTTTGAATAAGACTGTAATGCAAATTAAAGACTATAGAAACATATATTACCGGTATAAATTATTTTTTGGGGGGGGGGGGTTCAGGATTTTATCACAATAAATTTATTATAGAACTTATTAGCACAATTTATTATGGAATTTGTTCACTTGAATAATCATTTGTTTGTTTTGTATGTAAATTAGAGTTACCAGGTAAGCATTCTATGATATAAAAGATACCCGGTACTCGATGGCACTCTGGGAGGAGAGCCACTATACGATCCTCCATACGATCTAGACCTGTACGAAATAAACTTTTTCAAAGACGTTTTATTTCTCTTATTGGCTTGTATTTCTTTAAGAATTTACCTGATTCAAATTTGTTTTTTTTTCAGGTTGAATAGAAAAACTTAAACATGGATATTATTAAAGATAAATACTATGAATGGACCAAATTTTACGACTGGGCATTAGAACAATCAGGTAAGTTGAAACATGCATACATCAATCTGGTATCTTCCCAAGTCCAGGATTTCTGATCTGCATCCTTTACCAGAGGAGCGGATAAAACCAGCTTTCACTTGGGAAGATGACAATTTCCAGATCATCTGTTATGATGTATTAGAATGAAAAGTTTCTTTCCTGTTGATTCATCTTTGTCCTATCCTATGTTTGAGTGTTCATTAAAAAATATGATAATTATCTAACTGTAAACAAAGATCTGCTGTCTCTGTTGGTATCTGTTTTTGCAATAATTTTTTAAACCACATTCAATTTGTTATTTGCTTTTTCTATTAAGTAAACTCCCATCTTTATCTGCATGCATGCATTTGAGCCCTTTTTTTTACTATAATTCATGATGACCTATTTTCAGATCCCCGGGTGAAGGACTGGTTTTTGATGGAGAGTTACACCCCTACCCTGGTCATCACAGCATTGTATGTAATGTTAGTGTATGCAGGTAAATGGTGGATGGAGAAGAGGGAACCTTACAAACTCCAAATGGCAGTCTTCTACTACAATATAGGATTAGTTATACTCAACTTCTACATATTTTATCAGGTAAACTATGGGCATCAGTCAGAGACTCAATAATGATTGAATAGCACATTGGATAAAAACAATGACTTAAGTATAGTTATACTGAACTTTTGCATATTTTATCAGGTAAACTATGGGCATTAATTGGTGACTTAATTATTACTGATTAATAGTCATTGAATCAATACAATGACTTAAGAGAGTCTTTGAGGCAGGAAACAGACATTACAAATGAAATACGTCAAAGCTGTATAGTTTGCTATTTTTTTAAATAAATTTTTTTTTTGTACAGACTTTGGTCAACACATATAGGGCGGGCTACAGCTATATTTGTCAACCTGTGGTATACAGCAACGACGAGAATGAAGTCAATGTAAGTACTGCATAATCTAAATAAATTTATAGACTGTAAACCATTTTTATTCCTGACAACTTTATTTTGCGACTTACCAGAGATAATTGGTTGGCAGTGATTTATTTTCATGAACACAGACATATTGTAATTACACATATACAGCTAGAAATGATTCACAGGGAGAAATATTTGCAATGATGAGGCTTCTGCAAACCTTGTCAAAATTCCTCACACATTAATAAAAGTTGGTTTACAGTTTAGATCCAAAAATGAAACAAAAAAACATAATCCAGCATGAATTTTAGGATTCTTAATCATTATGTTTTTGGATCACATCAGAACGACCTTATGCCATCCTTAAAAAAATGTTTGTTAGGAATTGCCGCCCTGGGGGGGGGGGTTCTAGACCCAGGAGGGAGGGAGGGAATTTTTTTTTATATTTTTCAAACTTGAAGTTTAACTAATAGTAAAAATTGGCTAAAAATCTCCATTTAAAAAAAAGTTTTTTTATTTTTTGCTGATAAAATTTTATCAGCGGGGGGATATTTCAATGAGGTGGGAGGCAATTCCAAACAAACAATAATTTTATTTTGACCTTATGATAAATCAAATAAAAGATCAAATTAATCTTAATTGGTTGTTAATTATATGCTCTTAATAACATTGTTGAAAAAGAATCTATTAAACACAACAGATTGACAACCACTTAGCAGAAGAGTCATGTTTTAAGAAAGATTTTTAGATTACGGTAGTTTTCTGACTTTTTCAGATAGCTAAAGCCTTATGGTGGTTTTACTTTTCCAAGTGCATAGAAATGATGGACACATTTTTCTTTGTGCTAAAAAAGAAAAACAATCAAATTAGCTTTTTACATGTGTATCACCATGCCACTATGTTCCCAATTTGGTGGATAGGAATTAAATGGGTGGCAGGAGGGCAATGTAAGTATACTTTTATCATATGTACAACTTATTTGAACTTAAAACAGATTCACTGTCAGTTCTTTTCACCAGATATTGCTGACTTATTCACTGAATAACAGTTTCTTTCCCAGTCTTATACACAGGAGAAGCCATAGGAACTATTATAATCCACTGCACAGATAATTGATATCATTAATTTTCCTATCCAACACAATCATACCTTATATAAGCTGTACTTTCATTCATTATTTTCAGCCTTCTTTGGTGCCATGGTGAATTCTTTCATTCATGTCATTATGTACACCTATTATGGGATCTCTGCACTGGGACCACAGTACCAAAAATACCTCTGGTGGAAGCGATACCTCACTATGTTACAGCTGGTATGTACCTGTAGATCTCCTGTCTCTACATATAACTTGTTCATCTTAATTCTCTGCGTCTGCACTTTATTAACTTCATTTGCCAGATACTCTTTGATTTTATTTTCAACAATAAGGAGTGCATAAAATTTTACTATATATCACACAATAATGACAATATTGACTATAACATTAATTCATGGGTCCTATGTAAGAGAAATTAATACATTCAAAACAGTGAATGATCAATTGATAAAACTCTGTCATTGGATAAAACACATCACATGATTACCATCTACATGTATGTTATAGTCAATAGAGAGGTTAAGCATTTCAACGCGTATGTGTACAGGGGAATCCCCTAATTTTATGTGTATTACGTCATAATTTCTGCATACCGCGTAATTCTACAAGTTGTACAAAATGTGTAGAATCAAAATTACACGTAGGTGAAAACTTGTAGCATTTTTTGGTAAAAGTATAGATTAATATATCAGATGTTGTGTAATGTAAAGCAGACAACAATTTAAGGATGACTATGCTTTTGGTTTCATCAAAGGCATAGAATTATTTCATAAACAATGAGAGTAAACTGAACATGCATGTTGAAAATGTTGCATCTAATTATTTTACATGTACAGTTATATAACATAACCTAAATTTTGGTTCGTGTACATGTAAACATACTTGTATTTCTACACGTACTCGTAGACGTACACATTCAAATGCTTATAACCTCTCTAATATCTCATTCTTATAACACTATTTCCATGAATACTTTTAAAGCTTAAAGATATTGTTTTAATGTGTACAGTAATTTTTTTCTTATCGCAATTAAGTACCACTTGCTTTGCTTTTCCTGAACTTTATTTTATAAATGGACATGTATATGTGTGTTATATACATGTATATTAATATAATTAATTACTGATATAGTCACCTTAAAGTTTTAGTATCCATTCTGCATCCATTTTGGTTTTGTGTGTCTATATGCCAAAAGTACTGGTAGTCTTTTAGCTCATAGATGTGCTTTACAATCATTCATATTTATAAGCATGTGTTTTTGTGGCTTTATTAAAAAGTTGCTTGAAGTGAGTTGACAAGAATAAACATTTAAAGAAATAATTAATTAAAAGCCCTACACATATAAGGGAATGCTTGATTTGAGCGCATATCTATTCAATGATTGTCCAAAGCAAAAAAGTTGCAATAATTCTATGTATACTTGGTCATTTTATGTGGCCATCATGCTTCATAAATAACAATAGACTAAAACAAATTTCGTTGCCTTGCTTTGAAAAGAACTCTCCCGAATGCTTATATATTTTTTTCTCTTTTGCTATAGACTCAGTTTTATATTGGGATGGTGTATGCATTATCTAGCCTGTATCATGATTGTGATTTTCCAAAATGGATGCAGTATTTTGGACTTTTCTATGGAGTGACCATAATCGCACTATTCCTGAACTTCTATATTCAGGAGTATATCAAGAAGCATAATGAAAAATATAGAAAGGTTTGTATTGATAGATCCTTGACAAAAGTTTTATCTTTTCTTAGATTCAGTTCGTGACTGGAATAATTCATGCAGCTCAGAGCCTTGTTTTCAAGTGTGATTTCCCCGAGTGGATGCATTGGGCTCTGGTTATCTATGCCTTCACAATTTTACTTCTGTTTTTGAATTTCTACTTCCATGCGTATGTGAAATCCATGAAGAAAAAGGTATTCTGAATACCAATATTCGGTGTATTGCCAAGCAATTCTAGCTATATATAGATTGGAAAATAATCAGGATGGTTTTAATTTCACTATAATATGTTCAAGATTATCGTATTCCGCAAAATTAAACCTATCGTGAATACTATAATTAGTTTTCAAAAATGTTTTAATGCTTATACTTTGATCATTGCAGCGTGAATTTAAAACCATCGCAATTGGTACTTTTTGAAAAAACATGAAATTTTAAACCATTGAATTAAAACATTTTTCAATAGTTACAATGAACCTGTTTAATATGGAAGTCATTGAGTAAAATTATTATGTGAGAATTCCTTTTTTAAATATTTAATTTGCAAAAGGAGATTTTAAATTTTAACTTGACACCTGTGTAATTATTAGCATCTTATAGTTTTGCGTTGACTCTTAAACTTGATTTACTTTACAGAAACATGATGATGGCAGTGCAACAAATGGGACAACTGGACAAAATGGAAAACAGGCTAATGGGCATGTAGAAACAAAGAAATCCAAATAGATTACAGTACCTCTCTCCGTCTCAAAAAAAAAGAACTCAACTAGACTGACATAAATTCATAGATACCTTTTTGTTCTCGTAACAGTATTTTATTCACCGTAATCATATAATTATGATATTGATTTATACATACAAAAAATATAAACCAAAAACCTTGAAATACATGTATTTACAAATGGACACCAGTGATAATTCCACTGTATGTAAGGGTATATGATCATTTGCGGAGTGCTAGTGCATGTATTACATTCAGATATTACTTTTCCTGTCTTGGTGAAATCTATATTCTCATTCTAATCACTGAAATAAATAATGTAGGACCTTTCCTAAGGACTAGGTCTGGAAACAGTATTTAATTATTAATATTATCCAGTGTAATAATTATGTTAACTTGATTCTCTGTGGCTATACCTTTTAGGAAAGAAATTTCATGTATTACTAGAGATAATTTTGCATTATTTAGACTAAATTTAGTGCAAAAAAAAATATATAAGGGGCAATAGAAAAAAGGTAAAGGGGCAATATTTAGATTATTTTAAATCTTATTTATATAATTGTATGATTTTGTTAGTTGTGCAATAAAGTAACAGATACCCTTTGGTGCCTAACAAAATAACTTTAAAGAAAAAAAATCTTGTAAAATTAAATTTTTGTCAGATGTATTCATGTGTAATTATCAACTGTATGTTTCATATAAAGTCATTTATTATATATAATTTTTCATATTTATCCGTGGCAGAATCTGTGAGTGTACAGCTGAAAATCCCCTTTTTTTTGGAAACTGTATAAAGATTTTGTTTGTTTCCGTGAATTTACATATTTCATCATTATTTTCTGAAATCCAATATACATGTATTTTATTATGATTTTTGTTGTTGTGTTTCTCCTAGCTATAACTTAATTAGATCATGTTTGTTGCTTATTAATGATAAATTTCCCCCAAAGTTTGTTTGTTCATGCATATACAATCATGCATATGCATTTTCTACCCAGGTAATTAGATTTGAGTGTTTGAGAAACTAAATGACTTACAATACTAGTATTGTTTGTCATGCACATGATTTAATTTTCTATTGAATTTTGTGTCCCGGAAAAAAATCAAGACTTATTTTTTTAGTTTACCTAAAAAAGACTTTTTTAATGATCTTTTTAAATTAACTTTAGGTACCCGCTACATGTCTATGTTCTTGCATTTAAGATTTTAAATATATTTGTGAAAGAATATGATGCACCTAGTAAGATTGCAATGTACTACTTGTATATATTTGTACAATCAAATATCACTGGTCAAAACCTGTGTAAATACATGCATCCTGGTGTACCAGTAATTTAAATTGTGTTTGTAACAGTGTTTAGATTTGCAGTTGTGGATTATTGTCTTTAAAAGACGTTATTTTTTTCTTTTTCCAATAATGCATAGATTTAATTAACATATTTATAACTATCTAACTGGTACTTTCTATTTCTGTTGATACAATGTTTTCTGTGAATTGTAAAATTGAGATCACCACAAAATTTAATTTGAAATGCTTTTATTACACCCATTGTTAGTGTACATTCTGGTTCTTTACATGTTACAGGGCTATTTCAAAACAAATATTTGGAGCATAATTTCTTGTATATAAATTGTAAATTTTAACAAACCCAGTGAATGCGTTAATGGCACAGCCAGGCAATTAAACACTTCTTCAAAATATAGAGGCCATTGGTGAACAAAAATCTACTTGTAACTTTTCTCTCAAACTGCTTTAAAATGTATTAATATTCAGTGAAATATGCGTACATGGCATTGAAGTTGCTATAGAGTGATCAAGTGATGCATTTAGTATGCATTGAAAACTGCTGAGTTAATGATATTCTTATACATGACATTTTAAGTCTTTCAGTTTTGTGTGATTTGTCCTACTTAAAATCAGAATGAATATAGCTTTGTGATCTTTGCGTTCTGCACAACATACAGGGGTATTCTGTCAATTTTATAACATACAGAACAATTTTATTATCACTTTTTGGAGATTACTGCATGCTCATTTGTAGTAATGACTTTGAAATGTGTTTTGGTTTAGACAACTTTTATAATTTTATTTATTAAATAAATTATGTTAAACTTCCCCATATTGTTTGTTTGTTTCAATTTTCAAATTAAAAAAAAAAGGTCACAGCTAGTATATAAATGGAGTATCAAAAACATTTCTCTGGGCATACTAGGTAGTTCATTGTTTCGACTCATAATGGGAATTGAACTCGTGCATGTTCAATTACAGGTACATGTATCTGATCTTTTTTTCCATTTTCCAGTTATTGATTCTGTATGTTGTTCATCAGCTGGCAAATAGCATGATCAAATTGATTTATATCCCATTTTGAAATTATTAATAAGCTTATTCTTGAAAATAGAGAAGAGAAAATACAATGAGGATGTAAATATTTACCTGTAAATATATCTCTAAAGATCATACTAATGAACAGAGAGGTTCAAGGGACCTAGACATGATTTGAGATCAAAATTTTATATTTTATTTTTAGCTCACCGAGACGAAGTCGAGGGGAGCTTATGCTATACCCCAGGTGTTGGCGTCCGGACCTGGTTAAAGTTTTTGTTGCATGTCCTGTATCTAAGTTATTACATGTACTTGTCCTATCTTCATCAAACTTGCATGGATGATGCATCTGGACCTACTTATGGACTTGAAAGACTTGGGTGCTGAATCTGGGCCATGAATTTTGGATGCTTGAGGAGGTTAAGCTTTTCGGAGCTGGTTGCAGGTGCCCTTAAATGGCCATATCTGTGTTACTACTGGTCCTATCATTATCAACCTTGCAAATGGTGCGTCTTATGATACTTGTGCACTTGACAGACTTGAATACTGAATCTGTGCCATAGGTTTCAGATGCTTGATGAGTTTAAGGTTTTTGGAGCAAGTGCCCTTTGAAGGACATAGCTAAGTTACTACTGGTCCTGCACCTATCTTCACCAAACCTGCTTGGATGATGCGTCTTATGATACTTATGCACTTGACAGCCCTGAATGCTGAATCTGAGCCATGGGTTTCGGATGCTGGATGAGTTTAAGGTTTTGGAGCTGATTAAAGGTTTTTATGCAGGTGCCCTTTGATACACAAATCTTAGTTATTATTGGTTTAATGCTGAGTCTGACCCATTGGATTCAAATGCTGGAGGAGGTTAAGATTTTTGGAGCAGGTCACATGTTTCTGTAAGTAATAGTACTTACAGGTACTTACTCAAACTTGAATAGTTGATTTAACTATGTAAATGAATTCCAGAGGTAGGTACGGATATGGAGAGTGATCTTGATTATCCAGATGTTTAGGCAGGTTTAAGATTTTAGAATAACTTGAATTATGTTAGGGTCTTGGAGCATACTACCCATAGTCCTCTGCGTCTCCTCACACAGAGACACAGAGTTTGGTTTGGTACAAACGAACTCTGGTGGAAGTTTTGGGTCTTGGAGCTGGTTACAAAATGAAGTAAATTCTGTTCATACCTAGACAGACTTAAACAGTTAATATAACTATGTGTACATTCAGTGTGTATTTCCCCTTATTAGCTCACTGAGACGAAGTGGGGGGGAGCTTATGCTATACCCTCGGCGTCAGCGTCCAGACCTGGTTAAAGTTTTTGTTGCAGGTCCTGTATCTAAGTTATTACTTGTCCTATCTTCACCAAACTTGCATGGATGATGCATCTTGACCTACTTATGGACTTGAAAGACTTGAATGCTGAATCAGGGCCATGAGTTTCAGATGCTGGAGGAGGTTAAGGTTTTTGGAGCAGGTTAAAGTTTTTGGTGCAGGTGCCCTTTGATAGCAATTTCTAAGTTACTACTGGTCCTAACTTTACCAAACTTGCATGGATGGTGCATCTTATGATACTGATGCACCTGGCAGGCTTGAATGCTGAATCTGAGCCATAGGTTTCGGATGCTGGATGAGGTTAAGGTTTTTAGAGCTGGTTAAAGTTTTTGGAGCAGGTGCCCTTTGATGATTATATCTTAATTATTACTGGTCCTAGCTTCACCAAACTTGCATAGATGGTGTGTCTTATGATACTGATGCCTCTGACAGGCAGGAATGCTGAATCTGAGCCATAGGTTTCAGATGCTGAAGGAGGTTAAGGTTTTTTAAGAGCTTGTTAAAGTTTTTGGAGCAGGTGCCCTCTGATGATTATATCTTAGTTATTACTAAGTTTCCCCCTTCTACATTTGCAAACAGTTTTCCCTGTCTTTGCCACGTCTTGAATTTGCCCCGAAACAAAGTTGTGTTAAAAGGGAGATAATTTGAGACATTGAAATTCGCCCACTGACAAGGGCAAAGGGGTGAAAATAAAACAAGGGCAAATATTTCCCTGTATACAGTAACTGAAGTCAATTGTTATATCATATAAATAAATCTTGATGTCACATCTGTAACAAAATGACGCTTGCGTTACATCACAATGAAAATCTGAGTTATTTACCATGTAGCCACAAACCTCATCTTAATTTAGTAATTCAAATCTATTATGACCAAATCCATGAAAATTGATATTCAACATTTACAGTTAATGATATAACAACTGTACATGTAACTAAAAGAAACAAAGATCAGTTTGGGGATATAAACAAGATTTATTAAGATCATCCAGAACATAGTGTTTAATACCAGTAACCTCCAAAGCCAATACTGATATAACATGATATAATATGGATATATATCTGTGAAATAATTTTGCTACAAAAATTTGTGTGTGAAGAAAACTTCTTGCAAATAAGAGCTAGTCATTAATTACCGGGGTATTATTATTACAGTTCAGTGAGAAGTATGGTAAATGTTAATAAAAAGCATCAACAACACCCTCAATCAGATTAATTCCATAGATTCTCAATGAGGTAAGAACTATTTAACAATGCTCAAGACATGTCTCCTAAGCCTGTTCCATATCCTCCTCCATTCTTCCCTCTATTGCAAGTTCTTCCAGCAGTCTTTGTACTTGTTGATCTCTGTTTGAGATAAAGGAAAGGATGATATCTAATGCCTCTGCATCCACTCCTATCACATCCAGCATGTTGGGGTCTTGTGGATCAGCAACAGGAGATGTTTCTTCACTGTTCTGAAAGCACACAGTGATAAATGAAACATCCAGGAATATTTCCTTAAATTTTCTGTAAGCTTTTTGGATATCACTTCTGTCTTGTTCATTAAGACGGTCGGTCATTAGAATGACAGCATTTACTGCGTTCATATTCTGCCTGGCATATTGAAATGGTGCATCAAAATTAACAGGTTCATCATCTGATCTCTGTTCTACAGTGTCTAAAGCATTTTCTATGTCCAATATGCCAGCATCAGATAGCTGAAAATCAAGCCTTCTTGCAATGCCCCCAAAAGTAACAGTATGGGTAGATTGTTGACTTGTTTTCAGGGTCATCGCCAAAGCAGTAGCAGTCTGCTTGCAATTCGTCAAAGGGATCCCAACAACATGTTTTTCAATTGAATGCCTGGTATTTATTGCTACCAGAACGTTCTGAGGAAGGTCTGGATTTTGACTGCTAGAGGTAAGTTGCATCATGTATGCTTGTGTCAGAGAACGGACAATATTTTGGTTAACATTCCAGTTGCACCTGTCACTTTTAAATCCTTGCCCCATTCTGTAACCATTCAGAGATGAAAGAATTTGGATAGGGTGGAGTTTTGCACTTTTTAGGAGTTCTGCATCATTAAGTCTGGAGCATGTTTTTGTTTCTTCTTGACTACCAGGTTCAAGTAATCTATGCATGGTCAGTTTTCCCAAATTTCTCAACAATGCTGTCATTGGCATTAAATGAAGCAATGCCTCCCATATTTTTGCCGATCGCAAATGTACAGTAGGTATTTGCTCCCAAGTCAGCTGCCATTTTTTAATTAAAGCTACTACATCATCCTCTGGCATTCTTCCCTGTCGCAGAGTATCAACATCATCAATAAATTCCATAACAGATATGATTTTACTGTTTTCTCCTCGATGCAAACGATTAGCTTTTGAAATACCTTTTACAACATAACATAATATGAATTTGATCTCATGAGGACATCTAGAAGTATTGGGATGACAAGACTTTAACACTCTTTTGTGTGAAAATCCATGACGTCTCCTATATTTAGTCACATGTTTCGCAAGAAGCATTGGGTCATCAAGATATTGAGGATTGGCTGTATACCACTTAGCTATAGCTGTCCTGTGGCGTCTAGGCCATGATTTAAGTTTCAGGGACTTCTGACAGTACATGAGAAACATGAATAATTGTTCTGGTGTCCTACAGACAGTTTGTAGAGCCATGTAAGCTTTACGGGAGACATCTTGATGGGTACTCCTAGCGCAGACAGCCAGAGTGTAAGCTAAAGGATAAAACCTGCTGTTTTTATCGGATGCTCTCTCTATATAGTCTATGAGCCGTTCTCCTTGTCCTCGCTGGATAAATCTGGAAATAAATAATGAATATCATAAAATTTCTAACAGTACATACATATCATATATCAGTATTGTAGATGGGGGGGGGGCCACCAAAAGCACATATAAAACTAATTGTGGCCATATTAGTTCACCTAAGTAACATTTGTTATTGATAAATTGAATTTTCTAGGTCCTATATTTTCTTACTTGAATCCTTAAATTTCCCTTGTGGCCAGAATGCAGGACATTTTGCTCTGAGACGTTTGGCACAGATTATTGACAAAAAAAAAAATATTCATTTCTTAATTTTAGAAAATGGTTGCTGAAAAATATATTGAATCAGATTTTTTGTTTAAGGGTTTTTGCACATTTTTACTACAGTCACTGTAGCTTGTAACAAATTTGTATCAGTGTTTATTTAAATATGATTTAAAAAAAAAAAAATTATCAATAAAAATTATTGATATCATGTATAGACCCCTTCACGATAATTGCGGTACTGCTCTCTTGCAGGGCAAATTGATATACTTTGCCGAAATTTTAGTAGGTAAATAATTTAATTAAGTAAATGAAACAATTGATGTTACGTCATATTTCACCAAATTATGTCATTTTGCCCTGCAAAAGAGCAGTACTGCAGTTACCGTGAAGGGGTTAATTAGAACAGGTTTTTGTTTATACAATGCACATTCACAAGTAAGCCCAAAATAAAACAGCCAAAAATGGTATGTGGTACTCATATTCATTCATTACATTATAAATTATGCATAACAAAGGGATGGATCAAGAGACGTCGTCTGTGAAATACTTATATATTATTGTAAGATAGCGGATCATCAGATCAAATGAGACGCTTCACGTTTTAAATGATCTGATGATCTGTGCCTGCCAACAAGACATGATCTGGCTCTTTGAATCAAGTTACTATCATAATGATAAATTTATTATATAATATACCCTTCCATTAAAATGCAAAAATAACAAAACTTTCTTTTTTAAATTTATTGTACATTTACTAACTTTTGAACAAAGCCATTTTTAAATGAACTCTTTTAAAATGCGCTAACAAACACATATTACTTGTGGCGGTTAGTGATATCTTTGTTTGATATGTATTAATATTTCAGTAATTGAATATTACTTGTGTACACTGACTGATATATATTTAATTAGCATAACTAAGTCTATGTATATTACCGGGTAATATACATATAGTTATTTCAAATTGTTAATATATGTGTATTATTTATTGTTTCATTTAATTGTACATTTAACGTCATTTTATGTGAAGAATGAGGTCACAATACGTCCTGACTTGGGGTAGCCCGACGTTGTTGATATATTATATACGGTAAAACTTGGTTATAACGAAGTTCCAGAGACCAATGGATTTACTTCCTTATATCCCTAATTCGTTATATCCGTATAAAGAATACCTCACAATAACTATAGCAAATTCACTATATACATTTTTTTTCACCAGATGACAATTTTTGCTAATTGAGGCTTACAATGTAGAATGAAAATACATTCTTTTGATACCTTAAATAATCGATTTGTTAATTGAAGAATTCTTGTGAAAATAAATACATTTCAACTATTATGTTAAATGGTATTGTAACCTTTTTAAACTGTAAAGAAATTCGTTATAAAAGTGTTAAATTTCGTCATTAATTCACCTCTACAGGACTCAAAATCAGTTCTCTATATCCATTAATTCAATCAACCTGAATTCGTTATAAACATAAAATTTTGCAATGATTTGTCAAGAATTTTACCGGGGACTCAAAAAATTTCGCCACATCTAAATTTTGCTATATTCGTGTTCGTACTCAACAAGTTTTACTGTATCCATTCTTGTCATTTTTATAGTGGGGGAGAGTTAAAATTAACGTTGGAGAGAGCGGTCGACATTTGACCAGTAAGCATTGTTTCTTGTTATTAATATTTATAAATAGTTAAAACTGAAATTGATTCCTATCATTCAATTGATTCAGGATTGTTGGGCAACTATCCGATACATATTTCTTGCGTACAGTAATATTTCTTCAGTTCAGAGAGGGGTGATATGGATTTAGAAAACATTCAACTCATCTGTAAAATTAAAAGTATCAAGAAAGGAAAACTTATGGATATATTATAAGACACATATATATTTACAGTACATTTACACCCTTATTCTTTAAGGAGTCAAGTGAAGTCGTACCCAAACTGACTCGTACCCAAACAGACTAATAATCCATTAGTCCGATGGTAAACAATGATACTGTCGTTGTAAATGTAAAAGATAATCTGTTAAGATTAGGTTTTGATATAATTACAATAACTAAGAAATTATGAGATAAATGAATGTAGAATTTTTGATAATATAATGTCATCTCCTATAAATTTGCCAAAGAGGTCCCTATATCAACATAGAAAATTTCTGTTTACATGCAATCTTTTCTTTAAAAACTGATTAATTGGATTGACAAATTTATAAATTCTTCTCACTCTTTGAAGGCAGGCATAATATTATAATTGAAGCATTTTTTTACTCGAAAATTGGATTATAAGTCTGTTTGGGTACGAGTCAGTTTGGTTACGAGCTGACTAATTCTTAATAACACAAGATCTGGTGCATTAAGGCGTCAATCCAAATTAAGAATATCCCCGAACTGGTGCAACCAAAATCGGAGAGACAAGGCTAGATATTATACGGCTACATAGTTAACTGTATATCCCAATAAGCCCCCCCCCCGCCTCGCCCGCCAAGATGGCGACACTTTCGGAATGTGTGGATTTACCAATGACTATTATTGCGGATAATATGCTACCATACCTCATAATAAGTTTCTCATGTGAATTCTCCAATGATCGAACATGTGGTGTATACACACTTTTGTCGTTACCGAAGTGGAAAAATCTCCACAGTAGCAAAGTATCGTCCGATCCCATTGCTGAGGTCAGATAACGTGGACGTCAAATCGAAAGTAGAAATTTCCTGCGAGATAATTGATAATTGATATATGCGGCCGAATATAATCCTGGGGTTATTTTGTTTAGTATTTTTAGTAAACTATTCGAGTTTGAAAACCATTTAATTATTTTTTTATATTTTATTCCTTCTAGATTCTTGGGAAAATATCCTGTGAATTTATATAAAGAATTGCATCGTCGATGCTGTAAGCGGCCTTTTGATGTTTCAACATGGCCCCGGAAAAGTAATGTGTATTTCAATACATTTAATCCAACGACATCAGGCCTTAAGAAAAACATTTCAATAAATTAAATTTATTTTTTCGACGTATTAATATATGTTGTTTGTATTATTATACAAAAGAATTAGGTCTAATGCAGGTTATATATGTATTTAGCGATGTTTATGTTAGGGTTAAATACTTTCTTCTCGAAATTTTTTGATTTTTGAAGTATGAATTTTGACACTTAAAACAAATGATTTTACATGTGGCAAGATTCTGAAAATTTTTATATAATCTCTCTTCTTTTTTTGGCGTTTGAAAAAACTGCGATGAAAAATGAGATAATTTGTTAAATTATCTCTAGGCAAGATGAAATGAAATATTACCCTTATATTTGCACATTTGATATATATCATTGTATACTCTCGTTGAATTTTCCCATGTGTAAGTTTGTTTTATTATAAATTTCATATGACCACTTTTGTTTCCCGATAATGTGTTTTGTTGTTGATTATGTAAAAATTAATAAATTGCCTATCTATTAAAGATTTTGTTAATATACTCTCTACTGGCATAAGGACCATTTATTTCTTTTGTCAATTTATCAACACATAAAATTATATACGAAAAATGATGTAACTATGCACTGGCGAGAATTGGTAATATGCCAGTAATTGCATTTGAGAATAATTTTTAAAAATCTTGTTTATTACAGTAAGAAGCTTCCGCGAGTGCCTGAAACCCTCTTGAAAAAGAGGAAGAGGAATGAAGAACTAAGAGCAAAGTTTGCCAAGGCAAAGCTCGAAAACAAACAAGTAAGTGCCACGATATTTATGGAAAATTAGTTTATATATTTATAAAAATTATATATGGTACTGTAATTTCAAAAAAATTGGATCATGCAGTTTCAAAAGCAATGTGTGTAGTTTTGTGACAATATGAGACTTTTGCTTAACATACAACATTCATTTTTTACACTGCAATATGGTTGATTGCTTTTGTGTGAGCATTTAAAGCTGCAAATTATTGCACTTGCATTCACGTTAAATTTATTCATATTGATAGTTGCTCAAATAAATTTACAATATTGATCAATCAAAATGAAAGAGTTTACCCAATTGTGGATCACTTAACCTGAGACATATTTTTCTGTGTTTTATGATAACAAGTTACATGAAAGAAAGAAATTCAATTGATTTATTTTTTCCATGCCGCTCCGATGTCATTTTGGGTTTTTTCTTCACTTTTTTCTTTGTTTTAATTTTTTAGTGTCGCTATGCTAATTTCATTCTGAATCACTACAGTAATTTACATTTAGAAATGGGTCTCTGTTTCTTGTGTACTAGTGGTTGTAAATATTTTTCCTGAGTGGCATTATTTTTTCAATGCTGCTCATCAGTAAAAATTTATTTCCTAAATGATTGCCTGACATTAAAGATACCTTGAAGTCACAAGACCCAGAAATGAAGAAAATGGTTCAAAAGTGGGAAAACCAGGCCTTGTTGAAATACCTCTGTTAATATTGTTCCAAAAAAAAGCAACTCTTCAATAACCCACAAATATGAATGCAAAATACAGTGGACCCTGCTTAATATAATAGTTATTTTGTCAGGAAAAATTATTATATTAAACGGACTATGATTATAACCGAACCCAGCTAAATTCAATTTGTAAAAGTATGATATGTGCCTATTCATTATTATATTAAACGGACTATGATTATAACCGAACCCAGCTAAATTCAATTTGTAAAAGTATGATATGTGCCTATTCACATCATGAATTATTACAATCTATTTCTAGACAATGTAATGTCCACAATAATTGATGATTTCTCCAAAAAACTTTACTTTTAATGCTTCAAAAAAGTTAATTTCATGGATAAAGTTAACTATTACAAGCTGGGAAAATTGCAAGACCCACTAATATGCTTCCGATGAGTTGACATGCTTTCATTTTGTTTTCTTCCTGTACTTCCGGTTTTGACTAAATCTAATAAGGCATTCATGAGACAATTTGTTTTTAATAACTTCTTTCATTAAAAATCAAATAAACCACAAAGCTATGCAGAAATTCTTATTTTCTTTGATTTATTTAGCCCATTCTTCCTATAAAATAAAGACATATTAAAAAAGACTGTCACTACTACTTAACTGCAGTACAAATTGTCAAATGGAGCATCATATGTGTACAATAATAAGCCATGTATAATTTCCCATTTGTTTTAAATTAATTTAAAAATATGAGGCATTCTCTTATTCAAACTGTAAAAAACTTCAATAAACAGCGATGTCACTTGACAGGTACATAGGTAAAGTATCCAAGCCAGGTGCAGCAAGGCGTGACTAATCCCGTCTGGTCAGCACTGTCGGTAAATTTCAAAGTGAATTGGGAAGTCAGAGTGTTTATACAAGCTACTCATCAGGGGCTAGCTCGTGAAAAAGGTGGGAAACTGAATTGACAGGCGTGATCTTTCTATTATATTAAGCGGGGTCCACTATTTAAGCTATATTATAAAAACCGATGTAAAATACAATGATTTATTAAGAAATGGTTTTGTGTTTTGAAAAACTATTATATAATATTAAGCGGGGTCCTCGGTATCAACAAAATGGTCTCACTTGACCTTGAATTGGTGTTTTTTTACTGTAGTACAAGGTCTACATGATATCCCTATAATTTTGTATTGTATCGTAAAATGAAGCCAGTGATGCTATTTAAATTGCTTTCAATTTTCATAAAGCAATCACAAATCATCAGGATTTATTATGAATTTAAACTGTTTATGAACTGTTGTCCATTTTAGAAACAGAAAGAAAAGAGGAAAATCATCTTCCGAAGAGCAGAAAAATATATTAAAGAGTACAGAGCTAAGGAAAGAGATGATATTCGTATGGCCAGACAAGCCAGAAAGAATGGCAACTTCTATGTTCCTGATGAACCTAAGCTAGCTTTTGTGATGCGAATCAGAGGGTAAAAAGTTATTATATGATAAGTTGTCAAAGGTTATAGCACATCGTGATTTAAGATAACACCTGTGTATTTGCTATGAGAGATGGTGGTGCCACTTACTGAGAGGGCCCTGAATAGCACAAACCATGGTTACATAACATACCTAGATGATAATTGAAAAAGGGCTAAGGCACAAGAATGTCTGCTGTGACATGTCCAAAAAAGATTTTATTTGATTGAGAAAAAAGTTCACATAAAACCTTTAAGCAAAAGATAGCTTTGCATTAAAGAGAAAGGCTTCAAAAAATAAAAAGCCCCAGCTGTTTTAAGTTTTCTTCCAAAGAAATATCTACATGTATAATTTTCCCCAGATGACCATAAGAATTGCAGATATATATATTTTGTTAAATGAAATGAATTTAGTATTGACTATTTTTCAGTATCAACGGAGTTCATCCCAAGCCAAGGAAAGTTATGCAGCTTTTCCGTTTGAGGCAGATTAACAATGGTGTTTTTGTGAGACTTAACAAGGCCACGATTCACATGTTGAGAATCGCTGAACCCTTCATTGCATGGGGGTAAGAGATAGTATAAAGTTATTATCATCATGTCATACAAACGAACAACGTACAATGGAAAGTTTTTAAATTGATAGTGATGAAAAAGAACACTCGAACACCTGTTAAAACTAGGAATGTTTTATGTGTTTATTCTGTAGAACCTAAGACAGCATGCCTGCTGCAGAAGTTATGCATTTTGAAAAAGAATATGCCTTTTCCATATAAGCCATATATTTCATATGCCATGTGAATTCATGGTGGCTTAATTTTAGTGGACTTATGGGTTCCCCTTTATCCATGAATGTAAAATATCAAATGGTGATTAAAAAGTATTAATAAATTCTATGATTTATCAATGAAATTAGGATACATCCTGATGAATTTCTTGAAAAAATGTAAAATATCAATTGGTGATTAAAAAGTATTAATAAATTCTATGATTTATCAATGAAATTAGGATACATCCTGATGAATTTCTTGAAAAACTGGTAATCCATAAAAATTAGCCCCAACAGATTTACTGATTCCAGGAATGCTACTAGTAGAATTAGAGCAAGAAGTACAAATTATTATTGATATTTTGATAAAATTTTCAAATAAAATTATGTATATCCAACTATCATATTTTGCTGAGTATTAATTTTAAATGGCAGTTTTAGAATAACTTATCAACCGATTATAAGCATAACATTTTCCACAAGGAAACGCTCAAACTATGATTTCAATAGGTTTTAAAATGGAATTTTTAGTGTACATTATTCGAGTATGAGAGCCTGTGCTTCATCGGAGAGATAAACGTGTCAAACCATTTTGGTATATTAAGAGGGCTGGATGGTCTTGGCCATTTGTAGAGTATACTAATCTCCTTGCAGGAGAGCTTTGAATAAATGTATAGGAAATACTCAACATTTAAAGCTAATATATTAGGAAATTTTCTTTTTTAAATATTAGTTATGGCCAAAAATATCATATCTTGAAGTTTAAGGTAAATCTGATGGTTGATTTTTTGACCTGACCGTCTAGCCTCCTTAAACGCACCCCTTTCTCACAAAGAATTGTTCGAGAAAATAATTATGCATTACATATACTAGTATATTCGGCATTCGGCAAAATACATGTATGTCAAGTTAAATCTAAATTAATAACTGAGTTGATGAAATAATTCAGAACTCTATGTAGGTTATGTTTCATGTAGAATTTTATTTGTGTTTTAGGTACCCCAATCTCAAGAGTGTGAGGGAATTGGTGTACAAAAGGGGATATGGAAAAGTTGGAAACCAGCGTATTCCTCTCACAGACAATGCCCTCATTGAGAAACACCTTGGTAGGTTTTTGGTGATTTTAGGAAAAAGTATTCTTTTACTTTTGAAGTTATTGTCTTTAATTAATAAATTTACTCCTGGTTTTCAGATTCTTCATTCAGCAACCATACTTTTTTTATGGCAAAAAAAGAAATACATGTATGATAATTTTAATTTAAAATGGGCTCTAACTTTAACTTATTGAAGAAGGATTGATTTTGATTTTTTGATTGGCTCTCTAGATATGAAAAGAAAGCTAAATTTGGGGAAACAGAACTTTATTTTTAAAAGTCTATGCTACAGAACTATGTAAAGAATGAGGACAGAGAAACTCCTCTAGTTATTATTCTATAAATTAACATAACAGATACTGTTTTATGTATCAGTGTAGTGTAATCTTCTAGTTTCAAAAGATCCTCTATGGACAGATAATTTTCAATGAAACAATTGAGTTGCAATTGGATAGTAGGATTATATACTGAGAGTTGTGAAAGAAAAAGTATTGCCAAAACCATGAATTCTTAAGAAAAATATGAGAATTGAAATTTGAGACCTGTGGTTTCTTTCTGAGCTTTAGATGAGATGGTTAGAATATCAGTTTTAATCCACTTTCCAAATTTGCCTTCTAAGGGCATACTTAAGGTAGTGGACCCTTAAACTATGACATTTACATCTTAATAACATATTTAGGCTGTATACAGTTACTACCATTATTATCAGGAATTGAGAAAAAAAAGGGTGCTTGTAAGGTCTATTTAGTCTTCGTTTTGTTTTAGGACGCCATGGAATCATCTGTATGGAAGACTTGATCCACGAGATCTACACAGTTGGACCCAACTTCAAGTATGCTGCCAACTTCTTGTGGCCATTCAAACTGAACACACCTAATGGTGGATGGAGAAGGAAGTACAACCACTTCAACGACGGTGGTGATTTTGGCCTGCGTGAAGACAGCATTAACCCTCTGTTGCGCAGAATGGTGTAACGAGTGTTAATACATGTGATAAAATAAAGACAAGAAAAACACTATCATGCAATGTCTGTAGTTATTCAATGAGGGTACTGCATTTCTATGAATGGAGTTCATGGTTCAATGCTGTAGTCAATAATAAAATAGACAAATCCACACTTTACAGAAATTATGTCCATTGACCGTCATCTGTGGGGGAAACCCATAGATTTCTCATGGTAGCCTTTGTAGTTTTATATAGAGATATATAACTTTGTCATTTGACATTAAAACCAGATATTTGGTTGCATAAGGAAGAGAAAATTGTGATATTATCTTTTGACCCCCAAAAGAAAACTTGCGCAAAGTGTGGATTGGACTATACTAGCAAAACACAGCATAGCAATGAAATGTTGGAAGTTTACCATTTGGTAGTTGATGATAGACAAATATATTTTGATAGGAACTCTAAATGCCCACTCTTCCGTACAATTATTTTTGCATATTGTGTGTAAATATAAAGTTGTTTCGGTATATTCAAACCGCCATACATGAGGGACCTATGTGGATGTAGGTTGTGAAGCATGATTTTGGCTGTGTACTTTTTACATCAACTTAGATTCTACTTGTACCCATATCAGGGATGTGATTTTTCAGCGGATTTAAAAATCAAAATGTTCACCATAGAGATCAATACAGACTCACGATTGAATGATTTCCTCCTCCCTGCCTTTTAGATATGACAGTTATAAGACAAGAAATTCATTCTAGGGTTAAAGCTTTACACCGCTCGTAAATAGGTACTGTCTGCCATTTTTCTCTTTCATCACTGCTGTCTCTACAACCCCTATATAAGGCGCAGACCTCTGAACAGTTCAAAGTACATCGCTGTAAAGGTCTCACCTGTGTGAACGTACATCTTGCCTCGCCATGTTACTTGGTCGCGATGAAATTATCAAAGAAGATGGGTGAATAAGGCGTGTAAAATGCCTATATGAGGATAGATAGATGCTACAAAATTAAAATATCAACAATCTAATAATTTTTTTTCTAAGTTATTGAAAACAATGTATATTTATCATAACATCGATTTATAACCCCATCTTCTTTGCACACTTTTTTCAAGCCAGGAGAATACTAACATCAAATATATTGGTTAATGCATTATTTACAAACAGAATATGCACATAGAATAAGAATTAGATGCATAAAATCCAAAGACCACGAAAGGAATACTACACGTCGGCCACAAGTAACAGGTGAAAGAAATCAAAGGGTTTATATACCAGGTACCTGTGTGACGGTGCCTATTTACAAGCGGTGCTCAGCTTTAAGGGTCTTCGACACCCCATGACACTTTTTATGACGGTATATTGCAACATGGCATTTTAACCCATGGTGAAATTTTTTACATCACCAAATTTGATTGTTTAGCACTATGGGTACAGCTTCAAACAACTGACCCTCAACTGTACTATTGGAACAAAAAATTTAGTTATTTCGCTTTTCAATATGGCAATAAAGTCGGATATTGGCATAAAGCCATTAAGTGGCAGAGCCTTCAGTTGGAAACCAGGTATAAACTATTTTAAACTGAATTAACATGGTAAAGCATTTATTTCAACAAAATCAAAGAAAACTTTTTGCACATATTTGACTGGATGCTTGTCTACATTTATGATACAATTTAGAATTACACATAGTTCATATTATATGATAAATGTGTATATAGATATATATTTTTCAAATTTATTAAAATATACATGTATATCAAAATATATAGAATTGTACAAAAACTCATGACAATTTTATTGGGCAATTATAACAGAAATACATATACATGGCCTTTGGAGTTAACTTAAAATAGCCATTGCAAGTATATCCTAATCTCATTTATAGCTCTAAAGATGAGTATATTTATAAATATATATAGACAATGAGTATTTACAACAAAATAGTACTTCAAAGTCAACTGCATGGTCCTCTCACATGCTAAGCTCATCCAGAATGATTCGCGAAGCAATGGCTGCGGCAAAGGCAAGGATGACTCCAAGTATCGCATTGTAGGAAACGCTGATGTTGAATACCTGAAATAGTTTCACAAAATGATGCATTACTAACCAAGACAGATTAACATGTACCTTTTTACATCCTTTAATTGAGTACATGGTTATTGGAATAAATAAAAGTAAAATTAACAGCATTTTAAGGCTTGGAGAATGAGAACTTGATGTACACAGTAGAAGTATACAGTATTTGCTTCTTTCTTTAAACCTGAAAAGTTGGGTTTTTTTTAATAAGAAACATTCAGAATTTAACCAAGAAAGATTTGTGCAGCCTACAACCAATGTACAAGTATACAAAGTCACAGTCTGATAACAATTACTTTCATTTGGAGTGGTTGCTGGCTAAGGAATGCCTGAACTCTCAGTCTGTCCTCTGTAGGATATATGCACTGTAACATACACAAGAATGTACCAGGTATTACAAAATGCAAGGCTGTAAACATATCATCATTGGTGACCATAGTAAGCAACAAAAAACAGTTTTTCCACTAACAGAACATTAAGTACTTTTAACTTTTTTCGTAAATTTTTATTAAAAATTATAGGAAAAATTGAAAACATAATTTGTCATACCTGAATCATCCTCTCTCCTTCGAAGTTGGCTTCTGCAAAAGCTGATGTAGCAATAAAGAGAAGAGCTAGAGGAATGAGGAACTCCAAGATGTCCAAGATTTTGGAGTGATGACTGATCCAGTACAAAATGTAGTCCCCACACCAGATAATGATGAATGCAATCCAGCTGGCCATCCATCTCTGCAGGCAGGTAGATGTTAACCGCATTCGTTTCTGATTTGTTATAAAAAATATTCAATTTCAGATTAGGTGGAGCAACATGTACAATGGGGGGTTTTTTGGAGGCAGAAAAACAAAATTATTTTACCTGAGAATATTTCAAATTTGTAAAATCATATAAACTTGAAAAGTTATCTCCCTTGCTAATCTCAAACCTGACACATCTTCAGGTAGCCTTGTACTGGTGTATATTACCGTAATAATACTATTCTCTACAATATTGTTACACGTAACAGAATTGTTTATGAATAAATCTTACAGATAACCTCCAATAGTAATGGAGAATTTGGTCTGTGGTAAGAATAGACTTCAGGGAGTACTTTGAGGGGATGTCCTCACTTTCCTCAAAGGTGTCCTGATAAAAAAAAAATATTAAACATATATTAAAATTTGGAAAAAGAGATCTTATGGATCTATACTTTTTTTGTTGGCATCAGCAGAAATCCTATACATTCCTTTCCATGGTTTTATAATAGTTATTGAATCGATTCTTAGATTATCTTTTGGCACTTCTAGGATGTACCAGTACTACCTTGTTGCTCTCTATGTAGTTGATGGACTCTGTGATGTCCACTATGCTGACCGAGCTATCCTGACCCTCACTATCCACAGACTTCTCCAGCCCTCCCTCTGTCTGGGTCTCCGGCAAGTCCGGTTTTATGGCAATGTTGTCATCCCAAATAAAGAAGTCTGCTCCCTCCTCTGTAAGAAAAATATCACATTTAAATAACATATGCCTTTTTCCTATTTTGATCTCTAATTTGTTGTTCAAACACACACAATTTCTTTCCATTACATTTCATTTACATTTACAAACCAAGTACATGTACTTTTTACAGGGTTGTACAATATCAATGTTTTAAAAATCACATGGAATAATTTATGTACACCTGTATTGTAGACAGCAAAATTACTGGTTTACGAATTTCAAATTATACGATAGTTGGTAAGGTTACATGTTAAATCTGTGTAATTGCACAGCTAGTAAGTTGGTTAATCATTTCGAAGAATCTAGCTATAAGAGTAGACAGAAGAGACAAACAGAAGATGACTGGCAAACATTTAGGGTAATTCTTAAAACGCAGCAATGTCCTGGAGCTACAATACGGCTGAAGAACGGTATGGTTTGATTTGGAGTACGGTATTTCTTAAAATCTTTATTACATAAATGACAATGATGTTTAGCATTTTTGTGAATCACATGTACTTCGTAGTCATGTGACATACGTATCGTAACTTGAAAATGATCTAATCAAATTGCATCGGCGCAGGTGATTAATGACATTAAATCATCAATATTTTAAAGAAAAATCCTTTGTCATATACCAAGTACTCAAAGTTCTTGCTTGCATGGGCTTTAAATAGATATTTTGTTTAAAAGAGGTTATTAAAACATTTCGCAAAATCATCAAAATAAGGCACATTTTTACTAATTAAAAGTGATTTACCATACATAAAATTGGGGGATATCCGTAGGTTTCCCAAGTATGATTCACATGGGTACTTATATTCTCAACAAATTTAACATTAAGTATTGTAAAACCGTATTGATCTTTCAAAACCCGTACTGATCTCTCACCTGTGCCAAGCTGTTTTACATGCATTAAAAAAATCTCATTATCCAATTGTTTACACATAGCAGGGAGAGTCTTCAAAGTTTATAATAGTCATTTACTTTAAATGAAGCTTTAAGACTGCCGATTTTTTGAAACTGAATATTGATATACCGGAAATAAATTATGTACCTCTTGTATTAACGACAGCATCTATATAAAGGAAACAAGTGGTTTTGTTTCAATATAATTCACTTTTAACATTATAATACATTCTCTGAGAACTATCGAATGGAATGCAGATTGTGACGTCAGAGTTGATTATGATGTCATATCATATGAACTGCAGACATTAGTGACTTTCTACACATCACTGTGAAATCAATCAGGAAGCCTTAACATACCCGCAAAAATATAACATTCATCTAATTTGACTGATTAAAATTCAACCTGACTTTTTATATATATATATATATACTGGTGTATATATATATATATATATATATATATATATATATATATATATATATATATATATATATATAGATTAAAATTCAACCTGACTTTATATATAAATATATATATATATATATATATAATTATATAATAATATATATATATATATATATATATATATAGTTTTGTTACATTGGTTAGTTAGTTACTTAGTTTAGATCCATTGTACTTGAAATCTCTGTTGGATATGATTTCAATTAGATTAATGAATAAAAATTTGAATTTATTTTCAAGACTCCAGATTAAATGATTTTGAAAATCTTCAGACCAGACATGCGGTTTTTAATCATCATCATCATCATCATTATCATCATCATCATCATTGCATCTTTTAGCACAATTTTTTTTTATAGCGACAACTTACATGAGCTGAGATACAAGTTTGTCTGCTGAAAAGTATAATGTGAACAAAAGACGTTCAAACTGTATTAATGTATTTTAAAAGTATATCAACAAAAGATTTCCTACATAAATTTCTGCATGTATACTGAGCAGCAATTAAAGGTAGAGTTGTGAACTTCTATCGTCTAAATCATTTTGACATGTTTACAAGATACATGTGCATCAGATGTATTGCAATGTAATCGGAGTCTGATCTGAGTCACCTAAACCTTCACAAATAAAATCACAAGTATGTAAGTGTTTTATAAAACAAGAAGGAAATACATACCAGTACATATACAATATGTACCTAGATATTAGCTGTTATATTTAAAGGTTTGCTATTTAGAATAAACAAAGTCACCAGTACATGTACTGCTTTAACTTTTTCTGCTTTCATTAGGGGTAGAGGGGGAAATAATTTCCCTAGACAGTTCAAATAACAATATGGTTTAAATTTCTGGTTTAAGTGAAGGTTTTGTGATAAATAGATGTAAATTATCTATCTCTTAAAAAGGTTAACCTTAATTCTTATTAAACAATACTTGAGTGTGTCCTCCTAAAGAAATAATTTAAATCAGTACAGTAATTGTCATGAAAGTTTACCTTTTTTCACACATTCTGCACACATACAGTGTTATATAATTCATAATTCACAGAGGAATATTTAATAAATATTTAATAAAAACACAGAACTGATTTTTTTTTTTTAGATTTGACAAAGAGAGAGAGAAAGAGAGATAGAGAGAGACAGAGAGAGAGAGAGAGAGAGGTTAACAAGTTCATATCATCTTTTAAGTTTTATATAGTCTCTCTTAATACAATTTCTCTCTCCTCTCTCCCTCTCTCTCTCTCTCTCTCCATTCTCATTTAATATCTATCGAGAGAGAAACTCACACGCACACATGCACACAACATCACAGCCTCCTGCCAGAATTTGTGTCTATGTGAAACTATGTACGTTAAACGACCTCTATACATCTAAACGAGTCACACTGATTTTTACCTGACACGACATGGTTCAGTAAGGACAAATGCACTGGTTCCTGTTTCTGAAATCGCTGAATATAATTCCTGGCATCTTCCTCTAGTAGCATCCCAAATTTTCTTAGTCCTGTTGATCAAAATTAAAATTAATTATTATATCTGCAATCAAAATGCATAAACAATTGAATGATAATTTCATATCCATTGTAATGTGTATAAAGTTTAACATAGATTTACCCAGTGTATGAGTTCTACACACAGATAAAAGAATACAGCACACCAACAGATTCCAGATCAGAGACATTATGCTAAAGGCAACATGGGAGGAATACATGATATGGCAGATCGAGTTATGCAGGAAGATGGCATCACAGTTGTTTGGGCCGAACACACTGAAATCACTGTAACAGTTAAGGGCTATCATTGTCACGCTAAGGAATGTTACAAGCCCAACAGCACTGATCTTGAAAAAAGTACGAGAATGAATGCGAACACTTTCGGAGAAATTGCGGTTTGAGAACAGCCTTCCAGCCAGTTTTTGCGAGTATATGCCTAAACATACCCATCCAAAACCAATCACGATATTGGAACAGCCGATAGTGAGAGTTGTTTGAGAGGAGCTGCTCTTTACATCATACACAGTGTGAATCATTCCCGTGACGGAGAAGACACAGGCTAGAATTAAAGTAATAGCTTGTAGGAACACGGAGAGACAAGACACACGTGTCTGCCCTTTAAGTTTGATTCCAAGAATCTTGACCAGAGCTTTCCATACCCAGTCAGGAAGTTTGCGAGATGTGGGGAATTTCTTCTCTTCAGTTGAATTCAAACGCTGAGAAAATCTTTGCCTTGAATTATTTCCCAATTTCTGATAATTAGTTTCCATAATTTCTCAATTGTCTCCAGGTTCAGAATCTGAGTATTGGAGAGAAAAAAAATGGAGAATTACCAGTAAACCTTATAGATCAGTATTTAATATAAATATCATCATAGGCAACCAAATTAACACAGATTTTTACCAGTAAGCAAAAAAAAAAGAGAGTATAGTACAAAAGCAGAGAAAAGCTAAGTACAATCTACAATTTTATTAATCATGCATGATTATATTGCCAATCATTCCAGTATGTCACTCCTTTATCCGAACTAAATACTAACTTGAACCTTTCCTAATGTAAAACAAAACAAGCCAAAAAACCCAGATTTTCAAGAAACTTGGATTCTTGAGAAGAAAGTAAATAATTTTTAAAAGATTTATAGATTTATTTGTTTAATTAAATATTTTATGAAATTGAAAATACGAATACAGAAGAAATAAAAACAAATGAAGCCTTTACCAGCTCTGGATGTTTTGACATGAAGTAACGGTCGGTAGAATACCTAAAACACTGAACCATGTGAACATGGTGATTAATGTAGGGGCGGAGTTAGCTGAGAAAATTCGAAATACGTTTTATACTAAAAATTTTAAAATAATACCTGACTAACATATCATCAAAAATTGTTATTGTTCAGCATCAACTCATTCTGTTTTTTCTACCACAACTATGCCTATCACTTTTATTCATTTTGCGCAGCTAATCAGCTGATAGCGGGTCTGAATATCGAGCCCGAGCAAATTTTAAGTGGAACAACTTGGTTGAAGAAATCGAGAATGGCAGGGAAAAGTGCATTGAGACAAGTATTGAAAAGGTTTAGTAACGTAAGGTGTGTATTTGCTAAAACTGCACCTTTATATCTTATCTCTTGCATAATATGTTTTGTTTAGCTGACAAAAGAAATGTTCCAGTAATTAAAGAAGATACGACGTACTAGAAAAATTATCTGTAAATGTATTATAGGGGTCATCTTTGAGTAAACATAGGATTCACATACCACCGTTTCCAACCAGAACCTCTCAGAAGCAGTGCATTTTTATCCGTTTCTTGTTTTACTCTATAGTGCATAAGGCGATAACTTTTGGTTGATCATTAATTTGTATCAATTTTTTGTTTGACTGTTTTTAAAATCAAGTTCACATTTTTGGGGGTTTAATGTATGTTGACCCTTTTTCCCCTTACCACATGAGCTCATGAAGTGTATGTCATTTTACTTTTAACTATATGCAAATACCCAGAGCCTCCCTCCATTAGGCCACATAAAATTAATTTTTAGATTCTCATCCCCACCCGCCCCAATGCATTTAATTTTATTTTGAAAAAAAAATTATGTGAAAAAAAATGAATAATTTAAAAAAATAGAGCAGTTATTATTTCTAGAAAATGAACGGTGAAAAGGGTGTTTTTAAAAAAATGAGAAATAAAATCTGCGCACCTGCCCCATACTTTTTGCAAATCAGGATGAGAATCTAAACATTAATTTTATGTGGCCTTAAAGGGTTATTTCTATGTTTAAGTTAGTTTTTAACTGTCGCCCTCATCATGCTCATGCATTTTGAAAGTGCATAATTATTATGTGTAGGAGTTCGAGATAGTGTAATATCCTTCATTTAGAAATATGCATCAATAGAATGTTCATGATTACATTACAATGTTCCCCATGTGGCTAACACTGCACAGGTTTATTTCTGGTATTTTATATTGAAAGCCATTTTCCTATACAAACTTACCCCTTAAAAAATGGTGTCATTGATACTTGCATGTCGAAGAATTAATTTTGAACCTGCAGATATAAGAAAATGTTGAAGATTTTAATCCCATATTCCACTATTAAAAGTAACACATGAGTTGACCTCCATGCAAGTGCATCCAAATGAGGTTGAAATGGGTGTTGGTCTCACTATAAATGAAGACAGTTTGCTCGTTGAAGTTCCTGTTGTTCTGTTGCCATTAACAAGTTAACTGCTGTTATTTAAGCATTGAATGCTTATTTTTTGGATGTCGTCGGTCCTGTAACACACCAAGCGGTGCAGACAAATTATCATACCGCGCATTAGCGCGGTATGATAATTAACAGGCGGTATGATAATTTTCTGCACCGCTTGGTGTGTTACAGGACCGACGACATCCAAAAATAAGCATTCAATGCTTATATTTATATTCATACTGATGTCTATTTGTATGAAATATATGTGTATTGTCGCTGTAAAGCCATTATAAACGCTCTCAGTCAGGGATATGAAACAGTCATATTAACATGTTATTTAGTTCGCTTCCACGACTAAAATTATAGTGCCAGAAACTTTGTAGAGAAAAATCATTTTCATTAAGGAGTACCGTAGATATAATTTAATGATTATTTTTAAAAAGTACATATCAAATTGGTTATGTAAGATTGAACGTTTCATTTAATCTTACAAAAATAAAATTATACTCAAAACACATGAAGACGTTATTTATATTTGTGCTCATGGGGCATGAATTAGCAAAGTGTTCCGTATTCATAGAAAATTGAACATCGCAGATTTACAATGCAAACATAAGGGGACGTATACACTGAATGTAAATATAAGCTTTTTGAAACTGTGCATGTTGTCTGCAGTGCATGATCACTTTAGCTGAAGTGACATATCAGAAATGAGTTGATCTACCGGGTATGTCCTTATGATAATGGCCATGTTAAGTTTATGAGAGACCCATTTCATTTTTGAAATGCTCATTGTTATCCTAGTGTTCAAAATGCTGTTAGTATAAATTTGATGTATCATTTCACAGCATTGTCGTGCAAGTTAAGCTTTTTGATAAGTTTTATGGATACATGCATGTAGTTCTTCAACATGTGATTTGACTCTCTAATGTATAGCTCAATTTCATTGGGAATCAGATACTTGTATATAGACACATGTATGTCATGGACATTAATCTGTTGGGTAAAAGTCTCTCTCTCTCTCTCTCCCTCTCTCTCTCTCTCTCTCTCTCTTGCTCTCTCTCTCTCTCAATGATAGCTCATAAAAATTATACGGTTGTTTTCAGGTTGGCAGGAAATATTCAGGGTGCCACCTTAGTACAGGGGAGAAGTAAGTAAATTAGTTTACTGTGGAATCATTAGAATTCGTGGTGGCTCAATTTTCGTGGTATTCGTGGGTAGCCCTTGCCCACGAATTAACATCCTCAACGAAAACTAATTATAAAAGGTTTGGTTTACCTACTGAAACTGAAAACTGACTCATCCACGAAATTACATCCCCACGAACAAGCAAAAAACCCACAATCCACGAAAATTGGCCCCCACGAAATTAAATGATTCCACAGTATTTAAAACATTTATACGCTTCAGGTATTTGATTCTCAGCTAGGTTGGGATTTTTTGTCCTGTTTGCAAATATTTATCTAATAAAAAGTGAAGATATCATTTTGTAATGTATTTAGGTTGATTACTGTTAATTCTTCCAATATTAATTTACTTTTGTTATAAGCTCACCGAGACGAAGTCGGGGGGAGCTTTAATGCTATACCCTTGGTGTCGGCGTCCGGACCTGGTTAAAGTTTTTGTTGCAGGTCCTGTATCTAAGTTATTACATGTACTTCTCCTATCTTCATCAAACTTGCATGGATGATGCATCTGGACCTACTCAGGCTACTTATGGACTTGAGAGACTTAGATGCTGAATCTTGGCCATGAATTTCAGATGCTGGAGGAGGTTAAGGTTTTTGATGCAGGTTCAAGTTTTTGGTGCAGGTGCCCTTTGATAGCAATTTCTAAATTACTACTGGTCCTAACTTTACCAAACTTGCATGGATGGTGCGTCTTATGATACTGATGCACCTGACAGGCTTGAATGCTGAATCTGAGCCATAGGTTGCGGATGCTGGAGGAGGTTAAGGTTTTTAGAGCTCAGGTTAAAGTTTTTGGAGCAGGTGCCCTCTGATGATTATATCTTAGTTATTACTGGTCCAAACTTCACCAAACTTGCATGGATCGTGTCTTATGATACTGATGCACCTGACAGGCTTGAATGCTGAATCTGAGCCATAGGTTTCGGATGCTGGAGGAGGTTCAGTTTTTTGGAACAGGTAACATGTTTATAGATAATAGTACTATTTCAAACTTTCATTGTGTATTTAATTATAATATAAATGAATCGCAGAGATAGCTTGAGATGCAGAGCCTAATCTCTATTATCAAGGATGCTAAAAAATATATCTTTGCTATTACTGGTCCTAACTTCACCAAACTTGCATGGATGGTGCGTCTTATGATACTGATGCACCTGACAGGCATGAATGCTTAATCTGAGACATAGGTTTCAGATGCTAAAGGAGGTTAAGGTTTTTAGAGCTCAGGTTAAAGTTTTTGGAGCAGGTGCCCTCTGATGATTATATCTTAGTTATTACTGGTCCTAACTTCACCAAACTTGCATGGATGGTGTGTCTTATGATACTGATGCACCTGACAGGCTTGAATGCTGAATCTGAGCCATAGGTTTCAGATGCTGGATGAGGTTTAGTTTTTTTAGAACAGGTAACATGTTTTATAGATAATAGCTTGCATAGTTGATTTAACAATAATATAAATGAATCGCAGAGGTAGTTTCAGATGCAGAGCCTTATCTCCATTATCAAGGATGCTAAAAAAATCTCCTACCTCACTCAAACCTGCTTTATAGATGTGTTTGTTATTAAATATATAACATGATTCCTATGATATAGTATTGTATGTTATGATACACTATTGTTTTATATAATACCATATTATATTATATCATATTATATTGTAAAAAGTTATATGATACAATATGATATTGTATCAAATTCTTTGTATATTATGATATCATATTGTATCATGATATTGTTATGTATAGTTTTGTATATTATAATACAATATTGTATAATATGATTTTGTATTATATATTATTTTATCACATGATATTATTTCTAATGATATTGCAATGTATAATATTGTATCGTATGATACGATATTTTATAATATAGAATATCGTATCATGTAATATGTTATTGTTAAATATGATATTAATTTATATATTATTATATCACATGAAATTGTATTATATGATATTGTATATATATATATATATATATATATATATATATATATATATATATATATATATATATATATATATATATATATATATATATATATCACATTATATTTGTATCATATGATACAATATCATATTATGCATCAAAAATGATTCAATATCATACAATACAATATCATACTATATTATTCAATATTATATTATATTTTACAATATTGTTGTGTATTATGTGATATTGTATCCTGTTTATATTATATATTATGTAGTTATGTGATCAAATACAATAATTTATAACATGACACAATGTCATATCATATGTTACAAAATCATATTGCATCATTATATATTACAGTATTTTTTTATATATATTGTTAGTATCAAAGGATGCATTATCGTATTTTATATTATTGTATTGATAAACATTGTATCTTATAATACCATATGAAATGAACATAACATATGATTATCATAGAATTTTTTGACATATTATATACGATATTGCGTCAAAACAGTATCCATGAAGATCCAAGATCATTCACTATGATTTTCATATAATATGATTAAGGATGCCTCATAAAAGTGATGCCTCGTCTCGGTGAGCTTTGTAATCTGTGAATACCTATGTTTGTTCTTAATATGCATGTTTCTTATTTGCATTCTACTTTTTTAAGAGCAATATGGAACGAACACAGACGAAAAGGAGTATGCATTTGAAGTAAGTTGAATCAAGAGAATTGTTGGTAATTCTAAGGACTTACTCGGTACCAGCTAGTAATCACTTTTTAATAATGTAAAGGTTTGCAAAGTATTCAATGACATATGTTATAATTCATAACATTTAATTGACATTGATTTCTTTAAAACCAGTACTAGTATGAAATGATGACAAACTAGGTATGTCTGCCAATAATATCTGATATGATTAATTACAGTACTTGTTAGACTTTCATAAAATAATCTTATTCACTTTTCAAGATGGCTTGTTCCAATATAAGATATGGAGAAGGGGTTACACAAGAAATTGGAATGGTAAGAAACTTTTGATTTTGAATTCTAAAAACACTTAATTTGCTGAATGCCAATGCCAGTATGAAGATTTTCAGGTCTTTTCCATTATTTTTAACAGGACTGCAAGAACCTAGGTGGTAGAAATATTTGTGTAATGACAGACAGTAGTCTGGTTAAGTTGCCTCCAGTCCAAGTAGTCTGTGATGCCCTGGAAAAAGCAGGACTGAAGTATAGTGTGTATGATAAATGTAGAGTGGAACCCAGTGATGAAAGGTGAGTAAAACAAGGTTTTCAAAATCCATGATTTTGAAAACATTTTTATGTTAGTACAAATTGCAATTGTTCTAAAACTCCCCTCTCTCTCTCTCTCCCTCTCTCTCTCTCTCTCTCTCTCTCTCTCTCTCTCTCTCTCTCTCTCTCAATTTTTAAATATTAATTTATAAAGTTGAATTATTGTTGAAATTTCAGTTTTAAAGCTGCCATTGATTTTGCCACTAAGGGCGAGTTTGATGTCTTTGTGGCTGTGGGAGGGGGCTCAGTGATGGACACCTGTAAAGCCGCCAATCTCTACTCCTCCAACCCAAAGGCAGAGTTTTTGGACTATGTTAACGCCCCCATAGGGAAGGGTCTGCCTGTCACACACAAACTCAAACCACTGATTGCTGGTAAGATTTATATAACTTAAACTTAATATAAATGTATTTACATGTCTGGGATGTTGCCTATTTGATGCGATACAGTGTTTATGACTAGTTTGTACAATATTCTCAGAACAATATTGATATATCTCAATGAGTTTAGATCAGATATATTTCAATAACAACCCTTACAGTGGTAAGCTTATAAAAATGAATTAAACTGTAGATTATATGATATCAATTTTCAATGATCTGTGACAGTAACAACCACAGCAGGAACAGGAAGTGAGACAACAGGAACGGCAGTGTTTGACTTGAAGCACATGAAAGCCAAAACTGGTAATGTTATTGATTTTAATTACTCACATGTATGTCAAACATTGAAGGTTGGTTTCTCTCTGACAAGTTTGGTTGCTTGCAGTGGCTCCATTAAATTGTATATCTTTGTAAATACTGGTTATTTTATGTGTATCAAAAGTCTTCCATAATGCATGTAGTATAAAGTTCAGTTTTTCTTTTGGGGATTTTCTCATGATCAGAATGTCTCTATTTTCTGAAGTTACAAAATACATCATGTAAATTTTTTTTTGTAAGATTTGTAAAGATCTTTCAGCTTTCACTGTATTATTGATAAAATATCCTATTTTTTCCTGATGCATTCAAGATGAATATTTTTGATTGACATATTTATACTTTTTACATGTGCTTAATTGTAGGTATCTCAAACCGAGAGATCCGCCCCACTCTGGGTATTGTTGATCCCCTCCACCTCAGAAGTATGCCAGAGAGGGTCGCAGCTTACAGTGGAATCGATGTTTTGTGGTAAATAGATAAATAGAATTTTTATGAAGTACATGTACCTATCCTTGTGAAAGACCTGAATATTGAATGTGTATTTGATATCTTTGAGACTCAGTAAAATGTTTAAAGCCTGTATATGTAAACAGTTTTGCATGTGTTTAGGTAAATGTTCATTAAATAAAACAGTACAATTCTATATGAATAATTATATTAAGATAATAATCCCATTTTTCTAGCCATGCCATTGAATCGTACACTGCACTGCCATACTACGATAGGGCCCCTAGACCGACCAATCCAAACATGCGCCCCGCCTACCAGGGCTATAACCCGGTCAGTGATATCTGGTCCCAGCATGCTCTGGAAATCACCAACAAATACATCAGAAGGTACTGGCATAGTTGAAGAACATGTATTGAATATAAATAATAAGTACATTTATGACTGGATTTTTATACAGGGTGCTGTTTATTGGGAAATTTTGCTGTTTCATGTGAACCCCTAAATTTTGTATGATTTCTTTAGTCATCTTACATTCAAAATTGATCTCCCCCCTCAAAAATGCACCTATATTGTATTTTTTACCGGGTAATCAAAATACAAAAATTTGCTCCCACAAAAAAGTAATATTACACCCTATAGAATTGATCATTTTCAATATAAAATTGTTGTAATATGATACACAAATATTTTTTTCATATGATTCAGCAAGTTTTACTGACCATACTCACAAGTCTATGGTAGAAAAAATTAAGGTGGAATAACACATCATTACAAAATGGCTGACCTTTGATCGAAATGACATTTTTTAAAAGGATTTTATCGACAGCAACATGCAACTTACTCCATAGTCGAGTGGATAAAGTGTCGGTCTTGTGATACGTACATCCTGAGTTCGAATCCCGCAGGGGCTTTTGTTATCACTTACTGAATTGCATTTTTTAGATATTCATTTTTTATCCCAAAACTGCAAATTTTTCGCTTATTTTACATATGTAGAATTTATTTATAATTATATCTTTCAGTCAAATAATTTACTGTTAATTAAGTGACTTTTTCCAGGGGTGTTATTCCACCTTAATTAAGTAATGATTTTGAACATTCTTCAGGGCAGTCTATGATGCTAGTGATGATGAGGCAAGATCTGTCATGCATTTAGCCAGTTGTTATGCAGGAATAGGATTTGGAAATGCAGGATGTCATTTGTGGTAATTATATCTATTATATAATTGTGTTTTTATAATCTCTTATTATGCTCATATATGTCACTCTGTAATCTTTGGTGCTGCAGTGGCAGAGGTTAGGTGACAAGTGGGTAGTTAATTAATTTTCTATTAATGTATAAGTACTTTTTTTAGCAGAATTTTTATTTCATTGTATTTTTCAGCCATGCTATGTCATACCCGATCTCAGGTCTAGTCAGAGAATTCATGTCCAAGGGCTATGATGACGATCATCCTATGGTTGTATGTACATGTATATGTGATCTTTTTAAATTTCTTTTTATTTGTCTCATATTTTAATGCTGATAATGAAAACCCTGCATAACGGTATATGCACCAGAATTCTTATTCTTTTTAGTGAACATGTTTTGGGCTTTTTCAAAATAAAACATCACCATGACACATGAGTAATTCATATCATAAGTTTGCTGTAAACAAAAACAAAAAATGACTGTTAGATTTTGGTTACAGACATAAGGTACCTATATTTTTTTCTCTTTTAGCCCCACGGCCTGTCCGTCATCGTCACTGCCCCTGCGGTGTTTGAGTTCACAGCCTCTGCCTGTCCAGAGCGCCACTTACAGGCTGCCTCTTTTCTGGGTAATTAGTCTCCTTTCTGTTTCCTTTTCCCTTTCATTTCCTGAACACCCCTGCGAATGTTATTGTCATTTAAATTTAGACCACATGGTTTTATTTGACCCTTTTAGTTTCGCAGTAAAAATCGTGCCTCATGTTTATGGTCTATTTTCCAGAATCTAGATACTTGTAATCAAGTATAAAATCTGGACGTTTATTGATTTTAAATTTTATCTTCATTAATTGGTGGATAAAATGAGTTCTAGAAATAAATGTGACAATAGAAAAAATAGGGTTTTTTTTCTGCTGTTGCAACAATTAACATGCTTGGTAGCGATCCCCTGTAGGATTAATTTTCGATCCGCTCCTGACCTAGTACATGTAATAGCATCAATAATGAAACAGACTATACCATTCTATGCAGAATGTTACTTGAAGATGGCTCGATATAGTAAGTTTTTAACAGACACCCATTCTTTTTTTTAAAGCATGGTAATGCACACCAAAAGCATATAATTTATAATTTTTGGCTATGATTTTATCAATCAACCCAATGTTTACATTTTTAACCACGTATAGAGTGGTTGAACACGAACGATAACTCTTTTTTGAATATCATCGTTTAGTTTAAATAACCGCTAGATGATGAAATAAGACATAAGACATATATCTTAATAGATTTTCATGTTTTAGCATAAATCAAAGTAGGATATGATATGAAAAACGGCCAGTACTTATGTATTTTGAGAATATTATCCGAACGCTTATACTTCCGCTCGAATTTTCACAGGAACTGAACAAATCTCGGGGAAGTCTCGTGAACTTTAATTCGAGCACCTCTGGATTTATTACATTCTTAGCAACAATAACGAAAACATTCTGAACACATTCGCAGGGGTGTGAATATGTAAAATCCCATACTATTAGTGCTTACTGAATATAGTATAAGATGATACAATATATTTATATAGTATGTATCACAATTTTTGATTCAAATACCGTATATACTCGCCTATAAGTATGATTCGCCTATAAGTCGGTTGCCCCTCTCTAGGTATAATTTGAAGATTTTGCTGTTGACCCCCTTATAAGTCGGGTCACTTTTTTCAGGACAATTGATGTACAGATACTCTCAATAAAATAACAACATTTTATCATACATGTTTTGAGTTTTAAAAAAATTGTCCTTGTTTCACCCCATAATTGCTTCTAGACTATATTTATCATGGGGTTTGATGGGAATAACTTTGATTTTAAATGCCATTATTTTTTAAAACACAAATTACAAGTTGGTAAAAGCTTCAATACTACTAGAGTCCTTTTGAAAAATTTGATGATAGTGATTGATTTCCTTACTGACTGATTAGGTTGGTAATTAGCCCCTTAAACCTGGCTGTTGGCTTGACGTGTTGTTTTAGGTGAAATGACCCCTATAGCTATTATCACCTCAGGTGTGAAAAATTGACTGCTTGAATCTTCTTTTTATGAACACAGATTCAATGCATTTATCTGTTTGTTATTTTAGAAAAATATTACTTATATCTCTTTTGTAAAAAATTTTCTTACTATGTCTCACCTATAAGTCGGACACCCACTTTTCACTCAATTTTCTTCTACAAAAAAAATCGACTTATAGGCGAGTAAAAACAAAACTTATATCTCTCTTGTAAAAAATTTTCTTACTATGTCTCACCTATAAGTCGGACCCCCACTTTTCACTCAATGTAAAAAAAAATTTTACGGTGTCTCATCTATAAGTCGGACCCCCGCTTTTCACTCAATTTTCTACTCCAAAAAATCCAACTAATGGGCGAGTAAAACCCGGTACTTATATCTCTCTTGTAAAAATTTTTTTTACTATGTCTCACCTATAAGTCGGACCCACTTTTTACTCAATGTAAAAAAATTTCTAACTATGTCTCACCTATAAGTCGGACCCCACTTTTCACTCAACTTTCTACTCCAAAATATCCGACTTATAGGCGAGTATATACGGTACAGTTGTAAAATTTAAAAGACAAACATTTTTGGAATGTACACCTGCACTGTTATTTAGGGAAGTTGAAAGTAGTGACAATTATATATACTATGTGCATCATCTCTACAGGTAATGATTCCTTTTAGCAGAAATATAGTTCGAAATATCTGACGTTTTCCTGGCATTTTTAACGATTTGGTATTTTACATGCCAGGAAAGCGTCAGAACCGGCGCCATTACGAAAACTGGAAATTCGCCACCTCCAACTAGAGATATTTTGGACTAGCAGAAATAGAGCAATTCACTTTTTTTTTAAATGCTAATTTGGTTGTGTAAAATTACAGGAGTAGACATAACAAACAAGAAGAAGGAGGACGCCGGTCCGATTCTGGGGGACCGCCTCCGACTGATCATGCAGGACCTGGAGGTGCCCGACGGACTGACCAGCTTGGGATATACCAAGGACGACATCCCCAACCTTGTCAAAGGCACCATGCCACAGGTACAGATAAAACACCATTGAGAACTACACAACCAATTTTGGCTCTCACAAATTTCACATGAAAAATCATTCACTATGACACCAATTTCACTTGAAATTCATGTGAAATTATTACAGATGAATTACTCCGAACAAATTTTGGTAGTAGACAAAATCATGTCATATATACACTTATTGTGAAATTAATAACACATGGATTGCATGTGAAAAATTGCACAATATCCTGTGTTTGAATAAGGCGCAATTGCCTGTGTTGAGGATTACCGGTATTGATTGAAGATTAACATTGACAGCTAGACTATAGCAATACATGAAAATGTTCCCACGGTGACCTATTAATGATGAAATCGTATAATTAATGATAATGCTTATGATTGGATTCATGAACCAGTTGCAGTTTCACATTTATTTTATTTCCCAAACAGGTAGATTATTCTGGAAAATGGTGATTTTTTTAATACTTGTAAAACATGATTGGGTCTACCGGTACATGATTTGGATTTACATGTATTTTACATCATTTGCAGCACCGTTTGACCAAACTGTCCCCTAAAGCAATAGATGAGGAGGTTATCACAGGATTGCTGGAGAAATCTTTGAAAAACTACTAAGGAATGGCCTTGTCCACACTCGACACTTCAATAGGATTGAGATTAAAGAGTGAAATCCCCCAAAGATGCAATGCATACTCTAGCTATTATCAAAGAAACAATCAATTTTGACAATCTATTTTTAATGGAGAAATTTGTAATACCTGGTACAATTTACAGTATTAATTGTTTTGTTGATATGTGTGAAACTAAGCTCTTTTGATTACAAGTGCACACCTTTTTTTCGATTTTATCTTTTGCAATTTTTAAATGGATGACTGAATTCATGTAAATGGCACATTAAAATTCCTGTAAATGGCACATTTAATTGTAAATTACATGTATTGTTTGCATTTTTTTTTTTTTTTGTGCAATTTCGGATGAATTTTGACAAATAATTCTTCACTCTTTCTTTCATAGTGTAAATTTAGATAAAAATTTAGATGAGACTGTCAACCTAAATATTATAATGGAAAAAAAATCAAAGACAAACTGCCAAGTATCTCAATTTAATATATTCAGTAAGACAAAATTATCTGTACAAATCAAAGTAAACTCATGAGCTCAATCTACTGTATATACTATATTTGTATATTTTAAGATTTCAAAGTGACATATAGGTCCAATGGGCCGGGTGTAATTCGATTATGTATAATATTGTACTGCACTATACTTTTGACATACACATGTCACTAGAATAAAATATTTACCTACTTACTTACAATAGCTCAATTAAATCTTTTGAAATAAAATGCTGATAGGTTTAGCAAAACATAGCATTCTAAAAAAGATTAAGTAAAAGAATATTATTTGGGAGAAATTGTCAAGAAAACTATTGTATCATTTGCCATGGTTATTTTGTGCATTATATAAGCATTTGCCATGATCATTTTGTGCATTATAAAAGTGTATCATATATAAAGAAGAAATATCAAAATACCAATTATCTCTATTTGTTGATTTATTTGTCTGATTAGGTTGTATTATGCACTTATTAATATATACCTGTCTTGTCCGAGATATGTTTACTTATATTTTATGTACATACTGTATATCCACAATTTTTTCATGATTTTGTAATCACTACAGAATAAACATTCATAAATCGTATACTACAACTGCATAGCTTGTGATTGTTCATGGATAAATCTTGTTAATGAAAAGGTTTTCAAATTTACATGTACTTCAATTTCGCAAAATTTGCAGTACACAAAAAAAACAAACAAATGTATGTACAGGATAGTTTTTGTTTTATGTTTGTATTTAGAGAAAATTAAGATTATCATAGTTTTTGTTTTGTATCATTATTGGAACAATAAACTGTTATCTATTTAGTCAAAATGACTAAGATTTATCATAGCTGTTATCAAAATGGATCTATCAATTATTGCTTTTTAAATTTGTTGTGGTTATCGTTTGTTTTATAAATGGCCCAGAGTAATAATCAATTATATGTGATTCATCTAGTCTGTATTTTTAAACTGGTAATTTGTAAAATAAATCTAAGCAACTGACTAATTTTGTGATTTTTTACGACTTTTTCTTTACTTAATTTGTCATGTAATAATAGTATATCTCACCTATATTAACTTCTCTTCTTGAAATACCTATGCAAAAAAATATTGCCATATTAGTTCATTGTGAAACAAGATGGATGTTTCTTGACAAACAGACACAACAAGCTCCAATCTCCTTGCCTGGGAGAGAGACAGAGAGAGAGAGAAGAGGGAGCTAATATATCTTTGTAGAGATTTAAAGCAATATGAGCTGCAATTTTCATGCTGAAATTTTTTTTTACAACAATGTTATTTTCTACTAAAATGACAAAAAATATCATGGTTTTTAGCTCACCTGAGCTGAAAGCTCAAGTGAGCTTTTCTGATCACCTGTTGTCCGTCGTCCGTCCGTCCGTCCGTCTGTCTGTCTGTCTGTCTGTCTGTCTGTCCGTCCGTCCGTCTGTAAACTTTTCACATTTTCAACTTCTTCTCAAGAACCACTGAGCCAATTTTAACCAAACTTAATACAAAGCATCCTAGGGTAAAGGGGAATTTAAATTGTAAAATTCAAGGGCCAAGTCCCTTTCCAAGGGGAGATAATTAAGAAAATACTAAAATAGGGTGGGGTCATTAAAAAATCTTCTTCTCAAGAACCACTGGGTCAGAAAAGTTGAAACTTATGTGGAAGCATCCTGGGCTAGTGTAGATTCTAAATTGTTCAAATCATGACCCCCGGGGGTAGGGCGGGGCCACAATAGGGAATCCAAGTTTAACATAAAAATATATAGGAAAAACTTTTAAAATCTTCTTCTCAAGAACCACTGGGTGAGAAAAGCTGAAACATATGTGAAAGCATCCTGGGGTAGTGTAAATTCTAAATTATTCAAATCATGACCCCCGGGGGTAGGGCGGGGCCACAATAGGGAATCCAAGTTTTACATAGAAATATATATAGGAAAAAAGTTTATAAATCTTCTACTCAAGAACCACTGGGTCAGAAAAGCTGAAACTTATGTTGAAGCATCCTGGGTAAGTGTAGATTTTAAATTGTTCAAATCATGACCCCCCATTTATAGGGTGGGGTCACAATAGGGGACGAAGTTTTAACTGGGAATATATTGAAAAAAATTATAGCAACAAAATGATCATGATATGGGTGACAAATCATAGTAAATTAGATTGTTGCATTTAAGTTTCGTGTATTTTTAATGTCTTATTACCTCAAATCATGACCCCCCATATATAGGGTGGGGTCACAATAGGGGACCAAGTTTAAACTTGGGAATGTATTGAAAAAAAATTATAGTATTCAAATGATATTGGTGACAAATCATAGTAAATTAGATTGTTGCATTTAAGTTATATTAAGTGTATTTTTCATGTCTTATTAGCAAACAAACACTTGGGCACCAAAAGGAGTTTGTGCATTCTTCGACCCCCCCCCCCTTTTTTTTGGTGCAATTTTTGTTAGGGATGAAAATCGTGTGCAGCTGTTAATATCTGTTTAAACCTTGGAATAGAATAAATGTATATTTGAAAGACGGTTTTATATTTCGAATCACACTGTTGTTTGTGTGTGATTTTTTTTTTCTCGTTTTACCTTTGTCGCATCGGGTTTGGTATTCCGAATATTACAATTAGGAAATCTAGTCTCGTTCAACCAGACGCTCGGCTGTCTCCTAGTCTCGTTCAACCAGACGCTCGGCTGTCTCCGTAAATCTCCGACGAGCAGAGACCGGTGTATCGAATAACCGAAATCCGCGGTAATAACCGAAATCCTACCAAAATCAAGCAAAATCTAACAAATGTGGGCATTTACTTTAAATCATTTTTCATATTTAGAAAGAACATACTATTGTTCTTAATTTGCATTAATTTGAATACTTTTTATGCAGTCTTTCCCACACAAATTCATGATTTCTGATCTAAGCGGAGAAAATAGGCGGCCATCACTAGAATTGAAAATATAGCGACTACCGCGCCCGATCGTTTTTTTGTTTTTGTTTTTTTTTGGGGGGGGGGGGTTTGTTTTTTGTTTTGTTTTTTTTTTCAATGTATCGGCGGTTTTATAAAAAAAAACTTGCTCTTGAAGTAAAAAATAAAATATTCTCTTAATGAAAATCTTTTTACAATAAGGTCCGCCATGCACAGTTATCTCCCCCAGGTGGCGCTAGTGTACTATGAGGTATAACCGTCGCCATATTGTTTACCCTTTTCGCTAAGCTTGGATACGCGTAAACGACAAAATGCCGGTCTATTGTTGTGTACCGATGTGTAAAAACAAAAAAGGTGGACACTTGTTTCCATCAAACCCAGAATTAAAGCTGAAATGGCGAATCGCGATTCGAAGGCTAGATGAGAAGTCTAAAAAGCTGTGGGAGCCGGCTGTTCATGACCGCGTATGCGGTGATCACTTTACACCAGATAGTTACGTCTCGTCTACGCTTCTTGGTTAGTTTGTTTGATTAAATAATGATTAAATCTTGGAATTAAGCGCGACTATGGTTATTAACGAAATTGATTCATGAAAATAGACGGGTTCTGTAGAATGTAAATAAAGGTTACCGATCATCCAAACAGAAACTACTGGAAAATACCCAATCTAAAAATAGTTTTAGCCTGTGCTTTATTAATTAAACGTCTCATCAACGTGTAGCCAAATACGACAATAATTGTTTATAAACATTCAAATATCATGATGAACTAAAACACATCGTTTCTTTTTTAAAGTAATAAAATATGAAAGAATAATAAATGATGTATTTCTTTTTAATAAGGGGAAAGAAAGAGATTAAAACCTGACGCTGTTCCATCGGTGTTTCTCTTTGCATGCAAGGGCAAACAAAGTAGCGCAAGGGAAGAAAGATACAATAAAAGAGTAAAGAGTGACAGTGACTGTTTTGAAATTGTATCGTGTGATGATGGCGATTGTGTGCAAAATGAAGTGGTGGTGGAGTCTGTGAAAGAGGAAGTCAGTGTTGATTGTGAAAGTGATGAGATAGATGAAAATGGGCAGTGTGACCAATCTGTACAGTGTGATTTTGATAAATCAACCAGGTCCTCTATTGAAAAAGTACAAAATAATCCTAAAATGGTGAAATATTACACAGGGTTTGAAAATTATGACCATTTCATGATGTTTTTTCAAATTCTTGGTCCTGCGGCACATGATTTGAACTTTAAATGTAACTTGCTTTCTCCTCAAGATCAATTGTTTTTAGTTATGATGAAATTGAGGCAAGCAAAAGATGACATTGAACTTAGTTATATGTTTGAAGTTAGTGAAAGTACTGTATCAAATATTATTGTTACATGGATCAATTTCATGTACTTCCAACTCAAAGAGTTAGATATTTGGCCCTCTAGATCAGTAATTGATGAATACATGCCAAATGACTTCTTTGCTAATTTTAACAAAACAAGGGTAATTCTTGATGCCACGGAGATACCCATAAACAAACCCCAGAATGTTAATGCCCAGAGTGCTACATTTTCTAGCTACAAAAACAAAAATACTCTAAAGGTAATGGTTGGTTGTACACCACATGGAGCTGTTAGTTTTATTTCGGATGCTTACTGTGGTTCTGCAAGCGACAGGCAAATAATTGAGAGATCCGACTTGTTAAAAGACAAAGACAAATTCCAAGACCATGACAGCATAATGGCTGACAGGGGTATCATGGTTCAGGATTTGTTTGCCTCAATGTTCAAGTCAATACCCCTACAATGTTAAAAGGGAAAAGTCAACTTGAGGCACAAGATGTTGTTAAAGACCGTAGAATAGCATCAAAGCGAATTCATATTGAAAGAATCATTGGCCTGGCAAAGACATACAAAATTTTAAAGAAAGAGCTTCCGCAGAGCAAAGCAATATTGGGCTCAAGAATTATTTTTATTTGTTTTTCCATACTCAACTTTAGACCATGCATTGTTGACAAATATTCTTAATAAAGGACTAAAACACCAATGAACAGTGGAATAAATTATTTATATAGCAGTACTGTAATCAGTTTTCAATATTATGCATGTACTCTCCATATTTTTAATTTCTGTTTCATCTTTAAGACACTTTTTGCAGAAAATCAACATTTCATCTAGACAATCGTTGCATTTACACTTTTTAATACAGCTGTACCAGTTCAAAACATCATTGATTTCAACAACAACAAAATTTAATAAATAGAATAACTTTGGAAAGCAATCTTATTTCTTGACTTAGAAATATTTCTGTCAATGATCAAATGTTTTCCATTACAAAGTAAACACAACTTACAATACATGTAATTGGTAAGTTATACAATACAATGTACTAGACTTGTCTAACTCTTTACACATGTTCTTGTGCTTGATAGATATTAAATACATCAAGTTATAATTTTTCAGCAAGAAATTTTCTATAATGTTTCTTGTAAAACAACTCTAGTTTTGGTAACATGCAACCATACCAGTAATCTCTATCAACATTGATTTCCTCAACAAATATGTCCAAGAATGTGTAAACAACAAAGAAACACTTCTCTCTCTTACACACATTCAGCTGTCCTTGAACCTGCATGTAATAACTATGATTCTGTTTCACATGTAATACACCATCATCATCCTCTACCAAAAAAGGAAAAAACTTGTCTGCAGCAATTTTACGATCTCTACCGTTAAAGGGACATTTGATTTCAATTAAAGCAGTTTCTCCAACAATACCATCAGGAGAAGCAGCCAAATAATTGTACTCAGAATCTACGAAAAGACCACAAGTCTGAACTTTTAGACCCATTTTTGCCATGAATGTCTGTCTTGCTACAGCTTCATATTGCTGTCCATGTAACACAGCTGGTGTTTTCAGTTTCACAGGCGTAAAGATGCTAGCACAAAGCTTCAGTTTGTTGCGACGATCAGTAGCTCTGCAAATATCCCCAAATCTGGAAGCAGTCAAACGCCACTCTCTCTCTCGATGCCAATTTTTCGAAAGGTTCTGTTTCCTAGTAGTATACTCAATGCGAGCAATATCCCTCCCTGACACCTGCTCAATGCAATAAATTTTTTCAATACATTTGGAAGTTGTACAAGTACTGGTATATTCACTTCTAGAGTTAAAAGATTGTTCATTGCAACCTATACAAATAGTAATGCTCGATTTTAAAATACACATTTCAACCATTATTTGAAAATAATAGCCTTAACAAATAAACTTATTGTGCCTTTTTTTAATTATCTTACTTTCTGAGCTTCATCAATCCAAAATTCTGTAAATGGCAAGTCTAAGTAGTCATGATCCAGTACCGCAAGATTGATAAATGCCTTGGGTACTTGGTATTTGAAAGACAAATCTAATGATGATGAAGCACAGTAGTTGGTTACAATGTTGCTAGCATGGCTATAAAATCCACCATTGTCTCTGTACTTCTGAGGCCTTGGGTCACTCAGATCTGGGTTGTATCGACAGGGCATATCTTCAGCTTTTATTGGGGAGCCTGTAAAATTAAATTGGCAAAATTGAATATTGATTCTTACACAAAAATTATAATTTCATTGTTTCAGATATAGAGTTCAAAGGTTTTTAATATTAATAATATATACAATATAACTGATATATATATAAATTTCATACCACATAAATTAAACAAATAACTATTTTTATTCAACTTTAGGTCAATATGATATATGCATGTACTTATTTTCTAAATCAGCAATATTTTAACTTTATTCATCAGTTTAAAAATGAAGCATGGGTAAAAGTAACAAAAACTCTGCATGCTGAGCAATATGAAACATTACAAACAACTTTCTAATCTTTAATATTTGTACTTTTTCTTTTTCAGATCATGTGTTATTTTTGAAGAAATCTGACACACAACTTAATGCATGTAATAATATTGATATTCATTAATTGGTCATTGTCAAGAATAATTTGAGATTGCATTAAGCTAAAAAAGTTGTTGGTGATTATAGCATCAAAGAACAAAACAGACTATTCTGAAAATAATCTGGCAATCTGTTAAAAGTAAACAGTCATAAGTAACAAATAAACTTTTATCAAACAGACTGCTCAACTTGAAATGACTTCTTTGGCTTATGAAAAGTTTGGAGATTGTCTGTGCATCCCCTTGGAATTGGAATAATGCGCGTTTCTCTAAATTTTACCAAAAGGAGGGCTACTGCTGCAATATGTTTACATGTCCCATTGGGACCCTTTCCAGCAGGGCATTCACAATCTGAATTTTTAATTTCACCTGTTTTTCTGTTAATTCTTACACGATAATTGTAAGACACCTGTTAAATACAGACGAACAGTCATGGGTTTTTGAAATAACCAAATTTGAATTTGATTTTCATAAAATTGTCTAAAAAATTATATTTTCTAATTTTTAATTATGAAATTTCTTTTTGTTGTTATTGTTTTACTGATACACTACCTTCTTCTTCATTGCTGCCCTAACAAATCCAGTCAAAAATAAGCTGCCATGATCATCTTGAGAGTTAATGCTCAATGCTTCCACTCTCTCTGACTCCAGCAGCAGTTTTCCTTTCACAATAGCCTTTGTGTTGCCCATCATTTGTCTGTCGAGAGCTTGTCTGTACTGGAAATAACCTTGGAATAGAATGATAATGGATGCAATAGACCATTGTAGCATCGACTAAACTGCTGACTTTTTCGAACACTTTCTGTCTGAGGGTTTCTCACTTAAGAATAATAATTTCTCATCCTTTCCCCATAGTACTGTATCAGTGTACGACTAATAAGTCTGTATAAAAGTTCACTAATTATAGTGAATTTATATTTCCAACACCTATTATTTTCACATATAATCCACAAATCACATAAAAAAATAGTAACAAAATAATCTAAATGCAATTATACATTTAAAAAAATCCCACAATCATGTATTATTGGTAGCAGTAGCAAGTACTGTCTGTATCCGTCTCTGTCTTTTTCGTGGGCAACTTCGCTCACTTATATACTATATAGAGCCTCCACAATGTGAGGAGTGAAAAACTCTACCTTCTCAAAGTGGGGAGGGAATACGTATATAATATTATTTATACAATGGATATGTATCTGTAACTATCACTGTAATTAAGAGGCAATGAAATGATCTTGCTTACAAATTAATAAGATTACACAGCTAATCAGAAATTAAAAACAAGTAGAGGCTAACAAGCCGGAATCTGATATTGACTAAAATAAATTTGCTACACCATTGTAGATTGAGTTTTATTCATATATCATGTATATAAAAGCAACATATATCACGACAGTTTTCAACAGTTCAGAACTGATTGTCTACAAAGAATTTGTTTTAAATTACCTTCTACATGGGCCTCTGTAATATGCGGCAAGACATCGTAGTGATCTGATGTTAATTGTTTATACCCTGTAGCCGGCCATTCTACTTTCGTTCCCGCAGGCAGGTCTATCACTGGTCCGCTAAAGTTAAAATTTCTCTCGTATGCTTCCAACCTTTACAAAAATATTTGACTAATTAAAATTCATATTGATCACTGATTTTATTTTTGTTTTAACTACCAAAGACGTCTCAAATGAAACCATAAATATATATCCTGATCACGTTTACCATGTTTACGATGTACGATAACGATTGCATTTGACTTTTGAATATCAGTTTTAAACAACATATATTATGACTTCTTCAATTAAATAGAACTGCTACTACCAATATTTATAATCTCGTACCTTTCTATAAGGTCCGTTTTTCTTCCAGTCGTAACAGCGCCGCGAATTGTTAATTCTTTTTTCAGTTGCGATACTGTATACGACGCGTACGCCATACCTCATAGTACAGCAGCGCCTCTAGCGGCGTAAGGGGCAGATAATCTACTGGCGGACCCTATTTATCAATTTTACATCTATAAGCTCTATTATGCTATATTGACTCTAATTCAAAATGTCATTTTAAGTTATATATCAGCAGATATTTATATAGTGTCGTCATGTGTTTCCGATAGTCATGTGTTTTCGATAGTCATGTGTTTCCGATAGTTTTTTTTGGTCGCGTGAGTTTTCTCCAAAATGACGTCATTTTCTTAATTACTTACGATACTGGACGTACGGAGTCTTCTTTCGATTTTATAAATATGCACTACCCAAGTTATGCTGCTTGCAAAGATTTAAATCACAAAATTACTGAAGAGACTGATAAAATACTATCTTTTACTATTACTTTAATGCAAGTCATTAAAATTGCTTAAAATCTTAAATAGAAGATCACAATATTTAAACTTGGCAATGCTTAACGTTTGGTAAAATATACTTCTGATGCCGTATTTTCAGGCTAAAATTATTATAGTCTGTCCCAAGTTATTGCTTCTATCTCTTTTTGATGATTTTTAATTAAAATACACATACCTGTGAAAGAAATGCTGTTGAAATCGATAAAAGGAAAAATATCCAAGATATCTTCATTGACAAATTATCATTTTTCACTCATAAAAGTTCACAGGAACGAAAACAAATTTCTTACGGAGATTTATAATGGGAAATGTTGACATCTTTTCTCCATTCGGAAGTTCTTGGGACACCTCGCACAATTTTTCAACATTATCATCCGGGCGTAATAATGGCTGATGCAATGCTAAATCTCCGTAGACTTTCTATTTTGGGATGTGTATTGAAACCTGAAGCGGTAGAGGGGGCGTTTCAAAACAGATAATCTGGACATTTTTCATATTAGTGGATGAACGTAGTTTGAGCATAAAGGTATTTATTATTATCGAAATATCAACCGAAAAGTGGTGGAAGCAAAAACTCGGGACAGAGTATAGGTGACTTTGTAAAGTTTTTCTTAGAATCGAAGCCGAAGAGCGCTATAAAATAAGCTTCGTCATAAATTAAAACGTAACGTATAATCATACCGCAAATAAGAACGTTTAAGTGATGAAATGTAGTTATGGGGTAAATTAAATAACTGAACGATTTAAGTTGAAATAAAAACTTTAAAAACAATTAAAAACATTATTAGATATATTTATAAGGTTATTTAATTTTTATTTCAATTATTCAATGAGAAATTTGCTGATGAATCATACTATCGGAAACACATGACGCTGATTTTTAATGGCCAAATGCGGCATCAAGTTTATTTGTATCTAAGAACTGCATATACTGTCGATTTTTTATTGATTTAGTATCGGCAATTCTCGATGCTATGTCTGAGGTTAAAAATGATATAGTTTTAAAATTGTTGACTAGAGAGACAATCATTAGATACATCGTTTAGCGTTAGACTATCGGAAACCCATGACGCCAGGATACAAATAATAAATGTAGTCTTGGTTCAATCGGGGCATCTAAATATCTTTTTCTACAAAATTATGACAGACAAAAGTGTATAAATCATTTAATTTTTGTGTCATTTAAGCAGAAAATTCCAATTCCAAAGTAAAAAATTGCTTCATGAAAATTGCAGCTTATGTTTCTTAAAGACAATTTTATAATAATACAATCAGACATTTTTTAAAAGTCTGAGTTGAAATGGTGTTTATATATATAATAATTAATTCAAAGTTTATTTGTGTTTTTTTTTTATAATTGAAACTACAGTGTATTTGAAGGATGTGGATCTTCTTTAATGCTAGAGTAAGTGAATTTTGATCTGTATGATGAACTCAATATCAAAATCGTTAAAAAAAAGCCAGGATAACCTCAGATATTTCGGACTATATTCGTGTTCACAGCATCATAGATTCCGTGATATACAACTTCATCTAATACAAGCGATGACTGATCTCCGATGTTTTTTATGCCAGTGGAAATTCATAGCAATCTGATTTTATATTTTTTTTAACTTTCTTAAAAAATTTGAAATACATGTAGCGAACCAGTCAATTTTAAAACTTTCGAGATTACTTGGCACTTATTATGTGGTTACTTTGAATAAGAGAGAAATAGCTATAAATTATGTTACTTATCATGAAATGTTATAACTTTGATTAATATGTTTTACGGTGCGACCGTTGGGGCGAGCGCAGCATGTGATCAAACAATGAATTATGATAAATCAATAAAAATAAAATTAACAACGTAAATAAATTTGATTGCAATATAGCATTGAATCATGATTTTTTGAAGTATACACTCTCATAACTGCAGCGGTGTGTGCATACAAATTGAGTAACGCGCGTTAGCGCGTTATGAAAATTTGTATGCACACACCGCTGCAGTTATGAGACTGTATACTTCAAAAAATCATGATTTAATGCTTATATTTACATTTTTTTAACTTCTTGCCTTGTCTGGAAATGTGATTCATACCTTAAAATTCCTATCTTATCCTAAGGGTAAGTTAATATTAATGGAAGAGCCACAGTAACAGCCACAAGCGTGAACTTTGATTTTCGCTTGTGACGTTGCAGTTTACAGCGTTCAACGTTTGTGACGTCATAATAAAACTCGTCATTTTAACCTTTTGGCTAATTGTTGCATTTAGAGGCATTTGAAGATCACAGAATTTAATGGAAAAACACAGTAGAATGTAAATATAATAAAATAAAACATAACCTATTTTTTCAGTAAATTTCCATTATCCATAGTTGATAAGATTGCATATGTTATAAGATTTATTATTTATTTATTTATAAGTAGAACAATAGTTTAATCTCAGATAAAATGTTGTTGAATAATAAAGATTTTAATATAAATGTTCATAGCACTGTATCTCCTCTTTTAAAGTAATTGTAACGTTAGTTCATCCCCTTTTTTGCAGTCGATATTTTTTCTTATTAATTTTTTTTTAAATACGCTTCAAAATATTTGCTTATCATATTAAAGGAACATGGAGTTGCCCCCCCCCCCCCCCCACGGGTTGGGATTTGGAGTGTGTAATAAATGGAAGTGAAAATAAAGAAACCATTGAACTGCTAAAGACCTGAAGGATTAGAATTTTCAGAATTTTGAGAATTATATTTATTTCATGAGGCTGTCATCCACCCCCCATCCCCCTTTTAAAAAAACCGATGCTACGTGTACGTTCCTGGAAATTACCGTAATTATAGTGTATAAAATAAATGTGAGCATTCATCCAAATGAGTGCAAGTTACAACTGTTTCCTTTATCTGAAGAAATGTCCTCATTCTTTAGCTTTGCAAGATTTTGAGAGGATTTTAGTAATTTCAGCAGATTTACAATAACTTCAGTGTTTTTTATAGAGTAAATTCCCCTTATTGTGACGTCATAGTTCACGTTGGTTAAGTGTCGTCTGACTCTTTAAAACTCCCCTGAGAAATAAAAGTAAGCGAAGTATACTGTTCTATTTACTTAAAAAGCATGATGTTCTTAAAATTACACATCTTATGTGCTTCTCAAAAGTTTTACTTTGATTCTCGCAAGAACGTGAGGAGTTGGAAACCATTGGTACTATGAATTGTGGGTCAAAATTTACTGACGCCGAAAAAATCTATCGGATCAATGTGCAAACCTTTGTGACGTCACTCGATTATTTTTGATTGAGAGTGTACTGAGGTGAACTTTAGAGGTAACATTGACTGTATATCGTATACATCGTTATTGTTTTGATTGTCTTGCTGATTCTCGTGAGAGTGTGAAGTGATAAAAATTGCCATGATTACAGGGAACTACTGGGACGATTAAAACAATGCATTACTGGTCCGATTTACTGACGCCAAAAAAATCCGTTGAATGAATGTGCAACTGGTCCGAATTTTTTATTCACACACGCCTTGCCGTTAGAGCTCGCTTCGCGCCGGCGCTGCGCGCCGGCGAGCTGCGCTCGCTATGATTTCATTTTTACAGAAACAGCTCACAAAACACATGATACATGCAGACACTTACATGTTTAGTATTTGTCAACCACTATTTGTGATGGTAATTAAATTAATGTCTTTAACTGCGTAGCATTTTCATTTTAGAGATTTTTCCCGGTAGCTAAATTGCTGGCATATTAATTTTTTCAAAAGCATTTTATTGCCTCAGTTTACAAGTACAGTATATACATGTATGAGATGAATAAAAATGACGGTGTCTTGATTATCTCTGCTAAGTATGTTTTATTTTATTTTTTCTCATGAAAAATCGACAATAAAAAGCCTGAGGAAATTGACAATACATTTCGACAAAATCTGTTTACAGTAGGGAAGTAAATACGTCCTTTTGATCTGCAGACACCCCAGACCCCCACATCCCTCTTGTGTATATACACAAGATTTGGCGTTATACATCGTTAATTACAGCCTATTGTCTACATGACTGTTTCATTCACACCTTTTGTATATCATGTATCCACTGTCAATTGGCCTAAAATTTGAGTACACGCAGACTTAATGAAAGCCATACAGAAAATATGAAACTTAGAAATTTATCGTATGTTAGATTTTCATTTAATTAAATATATTAATTCAAAATATATCCATAATTAAATCAATTTGGAACGGGATGACTATAACTATAACTATAGATGTGTAAACTCTGGTATTAACTGAATTTGTACTCAAAACATTCAAACTATATAAAAATAATACAATGTAACTTCAAATTTAAAAAAAATGCCAGGCTGTGTCCTACGCTTTTAAAATAATTCAATATAAAAACTTCTGACCATGCATTTATTTACATGTATATTCTTCAAATTTAATTTGGTCGTAAGGGCTGACTCCCATCAAAATTATCAAATGTAGTCTCTCTGTGTGTATATTAATGTGCATATGTAGAAAAAGATTTCAATCTAAGAAATTCTATCAAGAATGTAAATGAACAATATACTCTCCCTTTAAAAAAAAACAAAACATGAATTTTCTTTTCTCACGGCTGATCCGGTACTAAGTCTAAGTTTCAGACAACAAACTTGGATAAGTGGAGGATCAGGCTTTGGGATCATGAAACTGTCTTAAATATTGAGTTTGACTTAAGATCATAAATCTGCACTTAAATTTTAAAAATTGTCCCAATTTACCCAATAATTGTATTTACATGGGCATGACATGCAGATATTCAGTGAAGGGAATTATCAGGCTACGGCATGAGGTCATCCTTTTTAATACTGGTACATGTACATGTAGTTTGATAGTATATTTCAACCAATATTCACCGGCAGTGCCTCGGCTTGCAAAGTTACAGTAACAACCTTGTATTATATATAGGGAAATTTGGGGAACCCTTACATCACGCATACAGGAAAAATACAAACATTTATATGATATCTTTAAAACTTGGGAAGTGGAAAACTTAAATATCAAATTTTGTAAATATATTTTAGGAACTGGGGGGGGGGGGGCACAAATATTACAATTATATCTTACATATGTAACTGGGTCGACATCATTTGTATTTTTCATTAATTCAAAGCATCGTACATGGTACTATACTGGCATAGATTGGAATTAAGTGCAGAACCTTCCCTGTTACACAATGCATATGAAGTAACTAGTAATCTTAGTCTATGATAACTGTTAGAGGACTATTTCAGTAAGAAAATTAGCATTCATTATCTGAGTGTAAAAAGTACATTCATTCATTTATTCTTATTTCCTCTTTCCAGAGATTGTGAACACATACATATCAAAAATACATTAGTAATAGGGAAACAACATACAATATATTAAAGTTAAATTACGTACAAGTACATGTGTACTTATATTAATTACTGGACAGAAAACGTGAAGAGGGACTGAACTCTGGAAAACATGATACTTCATTTTTAGTATTAGGAAATTTTTCAATGGAAACATATATGTTTATTCAATCTAATGAAGTAAGATTAAGTTTATCTGATTAATGTCCAATTTCTAACTAATGCTTTAAAAAAAGAAAGATTCTGAACACATTGAGATCTAAGTGAACTAGTCAAATACTTATACATATCATGATATCATCTTCATATTTGTATTAGCTACTTTCCTGAGTACATAGATATGTATATTGTTAATATGTTAATGGCATACTAGTATGTATTTATCAAACTGCTGCACGTTCATATTCATGTATATGTATGGACAATTTTGTATGTGTAATCTTTCATTTAGGATTGTAAACTGGTATGCCCTCTGGACCCAAAATTGCAAATAAAATTATCTTATAGAGGGGATTTTTTTGTGTTAGGTAATTTTGTGCAATGAATGTGTAAATTAGATTAGAAATATGTCATAAAAGGATAATTTAATGAAAATAGGAAGTAAAGTCCCGGGTTCAAGATACTTGGGGGTGGGGGGATGGAGGGAGGGAGGGAGGGAAGAAGGGGGTGGGTGGGTGGTCAGTCCTGTCCTCAAGCACCTGTTGGCTAGATATGATGATAATCCATATAAATAGTCGTATAACAGTATAAAAATGGTCAACAATAAATAATCAATCTTACATATATTGAACAATTTTAAAAAACTTTTGGCATATACATGACCATTACACGAGCATGACGACAGAATTATCATCATGCATAACATGCAGAAAGTTTCATCATGCATATTTTAAAATTGATCTTATTTAATGAAACGTTTAAATAAAAAAAAACCGCATATACCTATTATGGTCTCAAAGAATATGTTATTATTTCATTTGTCAATGAATATATTAACTTAAACTTGATAAAAAAAAATATCAACTCCAAAAAGGTAGTTGCGGACCACATGTTCTTGTGTCCTTCCACCCCCATCCCTCCAAGTATAGACCCCCGATACTTTGCTCTTATTTTGTTCTATTTTAAATTATCCTCTTATGACATATTTCTAATCTAATTAATACGTTCATTGCACAAAATTACCGAATCAATCATTAAATTTTATCCGTTTGGACCCTCTATACTTATATGAATATCTTATTAGACAGATTAAGAAGAAGAAAGCAAACAAACGAAACAAGATCTACGATCAGAATATTTTTGTAATATTTGTTTATTTCGCTATTCTCTGTTGAATAAAAAAAACCCAAATGTTACAGGTACAATAATGATCGGGCGCGGGAGTCTCATTATTTTAAATCCTAATAATGGCTGCCGATTTTCTCCGCTTTTGATCAGAAATTACGATTAATATATTTAAAAATGCTTGAAAAGTATTCAAATCGCTACAAATGATGAATATAATTGTATTCTTTCTAGATATGAAAAATGATTTAAAGTAAATGCCCACATTTGTTAGATTTTGCTAGATTTTGGTAGGATTTCGGTTATTACCGTGGATTTCGGTTATTCGATACACCCAGCAGAGACATACTCAGAGACATACTCTGCTCGTCGGAGATTTACGGAGACAGCCGAGCGTCTGGTTGAACGAGACTAGGCTGTCTCCGTAAATCTCTGCTCGTCGGAGATTTACGGAGACAGCCGAGCGTCTGGTTGAACGAGACTATTAGGAAATCCGGAATCAAAACGAGGCTCTTTGTTCTACAAACACGTTGCGGTTGCGGTGGAAAGTCAGACGTTTTGGAAGAACACATCCAGTTTTGCTATTGTTTTTAATAAGATACTCTTTTGTTAATTCATTTGTAGAGGTAATATTTTTAACTTGCATTAAACATCGAAGATATTTAATGACAGAGATGTTATCTTTTCAGCTAAAGTGATAGGGGCTCAACAGTCATAAACCACTGTTCAGTAGTCAATCTGAATTAAGTAATGAGTATCGCCGATTAAGTCTGACGATTTTATAAATATATTTATACGTGTTAACGTCTAGATGTGTGCAGATGCCTAATAATCACAAAGCTGTTTTAAAGTATGATACACTATGGAAATTCGCATTGTTAATTTGTATCACGAAACGCTATAAGTTTTCTTTCTTTCCTTAAACAGGTTGGGACCAATCGCCCAAATGGGATATAATAGCCCGTGTGGGATATAATAGCCCAAATGGGATATAAATTTAAAGTGCAAAAAAAAAATTTTTTTGATTTTGAAATTTTTGATATAAATCCGCATTAGAATAGATGAAATGTAACAACTTTTGGTAAACAACTTTTTCTGTAACCGTACTATTACAGAGATTGATCCCTCAGTATATACAAAACTTCTTGGGGATCAATCTTACAAACTATAGACATATAGAAAACCTTCTTAACCAAAAGTTGTTGCATTTGATATACATAAATGCGGATTTATATCAAAAATTTCAAACTCTAAAATTTTTATTTTTTGCACTTTAAATTTATATCCCATTTGGGCTATTATATCCCACACGGGCTATTATATCCCAAACGGGCGATTGGTCCCAACCTGTTAAAATTAGACTGTATATATCTATATTGATGAATGATAATCGAAGGATACAGGTTTCGAAGAAACAATATAATGAGGGTAAGAAGAGAAACATGATTCATGTATTGTAGCTTTATCATTTTGAAAAAAAAGTTTGAGAATAATTGAAGGAATTTACCACAGACTTCTGTTGAACAATAAATAAAAAGACTCATTAGTGTTGTTGTGTTGAATTGTTGCTTTATTATGATGATGTCTAGTGGCAATATTTTTGAAAGGAATGTGTACACAAAATTCAGAGTTAAAAGAAATTATTTTTGAAAATAACATGTATCAAACTATAGCTGCAGATCTGTAGCTCTCTGCAAAAATATATTGATAGACTGGAGAGCTACAGTGCCACCCATTGAAAAAACTATATTTATTGCACACTCAGTTCCTAATTAATTTTTCCAAAATTGTACCTCAATTGCAAAAAAGGAAAAACTTCAAAAAATCTCTTTATCTTCAATCAAGTACTCTCGTACTTGACATATGAACGAAGCATATTGTACCTTTGACATCAAAATGGCAGTATAAATAAGCGAAATGTTCGATGATTACAATATCTGGGTCAGGAGGACTATTAACAAACTATATATGTACAATTATGAGGAATGTATGGTTGTGGAAACAGCCAAAGAATATGTTAGGTATATACAATTAGTAATATTTTGAGATTATAGTTTTGAAATCGGAGAAATAAATCGAGAACAAAGCTCATTTATTGTGCGCAATAAATGTATACAATTTTTTCAATGGGTGTCACTAGATTTCCGGTTTATCAATATATTTTTTCGGAGAGCTTCAGATCTGAAGCTAATATGAAACTTGTTTCTTCTTGCTTAGAATAACCAAGCCCCCACTCCCCCCATCTTGAATGTTGGAGAAAAGAAATTTTAAATACAATTTTATACACATCTTGGTGTATTTTTCAGAATGATTCAAATTGCATTCCATTAATGCTTGCCATGCTTAATACATGTAAGACTAATTCTCTAATTGACCTGAAATATTTTTGCTCTATCAAAAAGCACAGTGGTTAAAGCAATAATTTGATGAAGAAGAAAATCATTTGCTCTGAATTTTTGAATTCATTCCTTAAATGTGTATTTAATGGTAAGAGCGTCTCCTCTAGAGTCGCGAAGTAAGTATTTGATCCTTACGTCACGGGTCGGAATCCCACTGTGGGATGTGGAGACCAGACCTTCAGATGACAATGTATGAACTGAGGTCCCATGTCGCAGTTGATGCTGGAATGAAAAAGACCCCTCCCTGCTCAAATAATCTGAGTGCCGAGTATAGGACAAAATTTGCAGCTCTCCATGGGCAAGTGGTGGTGTCTTCATATGATTCTGGAGAGGGACTTTCAACAATATAACACCCCCACACCCCCCCCCCCCATCGGTACATTCAAAAGCATATTTGCTACCCAAGGGTTGATGTCTGATTTCAATACAACTTGGCGAACAAGTAGACTACACGAAGATTCATAATACTGAATAGCGATTTGTGATTTCGATAAACAGTTTGGTGATTGCTAAAAATAGAAATTTCTCTGAAATACTTGAAAAATCATTTTAGTCTGATTATAGTATAATGTGGCATGCAAGTGAAGTTTTCAGACCACACTGATATGCATGATTGTCTTTTTATACCTCCCAGAAAGGAAGTTTGGGGGGCGGTATATAAGAATCATCTTGTCCGTCAATCTGTCTGTGCAAATGTGTCCGGTCCATATCTTTCTTACAGAGGGACATTAAATTGTATTACTTCACACAAAGATTGTTCATAACCTAAGGGTGTGTCATGACCTTGACTTAAGTTCTTTTGGGTAAGTTCAAGGTCACTGGTAGAAAAAATTATCTAATTCATGTACTGTCCATATCTTGCTTATGGATAAACCTACTAAGTTCCTACTACATACAAAGATTCCAAATGATTTTGCAAGTTCAAGGTCATTGAAAGAAAACGTTCATAATTCATGCCTGGTCCATATCTTTTTTATGGATAAACTTGGAGGGTTCCTCATTTACTCAAAGACTGGTTATGACATGAGGTTGTGTCTTAACTTTGACCCAAGGTCATTGTACAAGTTCAAGGACACAGACAGAAAAAAAGTCATAATTCATGTCTGGTCCACATGTGTCTTAGGGATAAACATTGTGAGTTCCCATTTAACACAAAGATTGCTTATGACTTGAGGTTATGCCATGTCTTTGAACTAAGGTCATTTATGCAAGTTCAAGGTCACTGAGTTTAACATAGGAATGTAACAAAAAAATCTTTAAACATCTTCTTCTCAAGAACCACTGGGCCAGGAAAGATGAAACTTATGAGGAATCATCCTCAGGTAGTGTACATTCAAGTTTGTTCAAACCATGACCCCCAGGGGTAGGGTGGGGCCAAAATGGCCGATCAAACTTTAACATAGGAATATATAGGAAAAATCTTCTTCTCAAGAACCATTGAGACAAAAGATGAAACTCCTGTAGAATCGTCCCCATATAGTGTAGATTCAAGTTAATTCACAACAAGACCCCCAAGGGTAGGGTTGGACAAATAACCTATAAAAGTTTTACATAGGAATATATGAAGAAACCTTATGATATTTATAGGGAATTATCCTTAGGTTGTGTAGATTAGATTCAAGTTTGTACATATCATGACCCCTGGACGGTTTAAATTCAAGCCCCTCCCCCCCCCCCCCCCCCTCTCAGTAAACTTTCAGTTCTGATATGATCTGGTATGTGCTTTTTCCTAGCCAATTGCTCAGGTGAGCGATGTGGCCCCTGGGCCTCTTGTTAAATTTCTGTTAGCCTTATTTTTGTTGGAAAAGCCGTTAAGAAGCTTTAATTGAAGCAAAATTGAATTATGGTTGTCCTGTACAAAAATTGAACTGAAAATATATTCCTTAGAAGAAAAATCTTTCTTCTGGAAAAAATTTATGATTTTTTCAAATTTTATTTTTCATAAAAGTCTAAGTTACATGCAGACTTAGCATACTAGCAGGTTTTTGGTTTTTGCAGCAAAATAAAATTCTAAAAAATACAGCTCATATTGCTTTAAACACTTGAGCTTTATTTTGAGAACTACAACATATGTTGTTTATTGATTTTGTAGCAAAATTTTGCTTAGCAATATACATGTAATTGTGTCATTTTATACTCAACTGTATTTTATCAAATACTTAGTATAATTTGATAGAATAAAATTTAGTAAATGACATAAGAATGCTGAATTAATGTGCATTGCAATTACAACTACAAATGGGTAAGTTACATTACAAAATAAATTTTTACATGATGGAACCCTAACAGTAATGGAGCACCATAACTTGAAAGGATTTCTGATTTTCGAACACGTGCAGATGTTTTTAGCTCGCCTGAGTCGAATGCTCAAGTGAGCTTTTCTGATCAAGATTGTGTGTTGTCTGTCGTTGTTGGCGTTATAAAGTTTTCACATTTTCATCTTCAGGTAGTGTAAATTCAAGTTTGTTCAAATCGTGGTCCCCGGGGGTATGGTGAGGCCACAATGGGGGATGGGGGATTTTTTTACATATGCTATTATATAGGAATATATATAGAGAGAAAATCTTTAAAATCTTCTTCTAAAATACTATTGAATAAGAAATGCTCAGATTTGTTTAGAAGAATCCTTAGGTAGTGTAGATTCTAGTTTGTTCAAATTATGGTCCCCGGGGGTAGGGTGGGGCCACAGTCGGTGATCAAGTTTTACATAGGAATATATATATGGAAAATCTTTAAAAATCTTCTTCTCAAATACTATAAGGCAAGAAATGCTCAAATTTGTGAAGAAGCATTCTCAGGGAGTGTAGATTCGAGTTTGTTTAAATCATGGTCCCAGGGGGTAGGATGGGCCACAATAGGGGGGCGTCATCAAGTTTTGAATAAGAATATATAGAAAATCTTTACATATTTTTCTCTCAAAAACCATTAGACCATCAAAACTCAAGCTGTGTGGAAGCATCCTCGGGTAGTGTAGATTCAAGTTTGTTTAAATCATGGTCCCCGGGGGTAGGGTGGGGCCACAATGGGGACTGTTAAATTTTTACATAGGAAGATATAGGGGAAAATCTTTAAAAATCTTTTTGAAAAGCATTTAGCCAAAAAAAGGCTGAAACTTGTGTGAAAGCACAGATTGTACAGATTGAAGTTTGATCATGATTCCCGTGAGAAAAGTTGGACCACAAAAAGGGGGATGGGTTTAAATAGGAATAGAGGAAAATCTAAAACAACAAAAGGGGCTTGATATTATGTGGATAAAAATCGGTAGATTTTTTAACTTTTTGTGTAAGATCCACTGTATTTAATTGTCAAGATATTTTGAAATAGATACTATTATAGTCATCTTGTCACAGTTATGGCTATTGTTGATCAGGCGAGTGATATGGCCCCTGGGCCTCTTGTTTTTCCATGCGTTTGTAAAAATACGATCTTTACAATATTTGGATACATATATACATTGTACATGTACATGTATGTATTTACATGTGATATAATGTTAATAGTTAGATATGTATGGCTGTTCATTTGTAATACTTAATACAAGTTTACCCTTTTATTTTTCCTTAGTCGAGACGTCAACTAAATTAGGATAAATTAAATTTAAGTGGTTTTCCAATCAATAACCGTTCTGTAATCAACCAATCAAACTAATGTGTATACTCAGTTTTCTTTTTTGAGGCTATTGCCTGATGTTATCTTGTTCTTACAATCCATTAGTTTAAACCCTTTTATGAATAAAAATGTTTATAATCGCATGTAAATGGTCCATTTCATTTTAATTTACCATCCAGACTCCAACATGATGATTTCAGTATTGCTAGTTCTCTCATTCGTGCACTGTATAAATGTAAGTGGTCCGATTTTTACACATTTTGAAAATTACCAATGTATTTGTCCAGCTAAAATTAATTATAATATCAGCAGTCTTTTTGTGCGCCTTTTTATCCCACAGACCTCTTTAATTCGTATTTTGATTACAGGGATGTAGAGATGAAGAACCCGAGATCCCCCCAGGTACTGTACAGTAGATATATGTATCGACACTGACGCGTGGATAGTTTTACATCTACACGGGAAAGTTCAGATACATTTTATGTATTATTCGAATTGAGACTGATAAAAAAAATGATGCTGTAAAGGACGACACCCGAAGCAGGCTCTAGTTCTTTATATTAAACACATTCTAATTCGGCGATTTTGAAAAGTCCCTTTTTTTTTTAGAAACACCTCTTCATTTAACCAATTAAGCTTACATGCAGTTATCCCCAACGTGGAAGATATAATCATGACCTTTTTATTCCATGTGAATAAATTTTTATAGTTTTTGGGGGGTTCATTTTGTAGATGAGGACCCGTGTGCCTCCGTGAGGTGTGTCCAAGGGTGGTGCGAGGCCTACTATAACTCCACGACCTGTGTCTGCTATGACGGATTCTGGGGATATCTCTGTGAACACGAGGGTAGGTTCCAAATAGTCATAGCTCGATTGTATAAATATGGTGTAATTTACGATGTGAATGATAATTTCAACGTCATCAAAAAGTTCTCAGTTTAAATCCAAAACAATTGCGATGCTCTATGGGAAATGTACATGTATTAATGTTGCTATAAAACTCAGTCATTCTTTATTCTCACATATACCTACATGTTATCTATATGGGGAGCTTTGCTTAAATATTAAAAGTTTCTGTACCCATGTCTGTATATTGACTGACAGGTTCGGCGCATTCCTCTGTGTTCTGGGACTTCCTGCCCCTCCAAGAGGAGGCCTTCCTGACCGGACGTATCAACAGTGAGGAGGAGGCCGTCCACCCTCTCTGTCAGGTCGGCTCGTTCCCCGGCCCCCAGCACAAACGGAGAGCCCTCAGGGTATGATATACTGTATCATATCATAGTTTAAAAGTTGTTTAAATTATATGTAATCTTTTTAAGTATGAACATATGCATGTGTCGCGAAAAAGAGTTTGGTATGTAAGTTATTTTTCTGTATATTTGTGTTTGCGTTCTCGTGTGGGTGTATGTCTCTTATGATGAACAGTAAATCAATTTCCCCGCGTGTCGAGGAATAGCGCGAAAATGTTGAATGATGAAACGTGTTTGAATAGTTATGCGTAATAATACAAGGCGGGTCGTAGGAAGGCCACTATAAAGGGTCGGTGCCGTATAGTCACTAGTCAGGGATATTCTAAAACAGTTTCACGCAGTGCATGGAACCGCTCGGACACAGGTTTTCAATGGTTTTCCTGGGCGGGTTTAAAAGTCAATAATGGGTATATCAATATTAAAAAGAGGTTTATTAGTTTAATAACTAAGTGTCTGTTAAATTAATATTTTATACACGTGATGAATGTTCTTGTAATATAATTATTAAAAGCCAGCTGCCCAATTTGCTTGGCTGTGTCACATCTTAGTTGTACTGTATAAAACATGGTTAATTAAAACATTCTCATAAGTATATATTATACTATATTCTCAATAACAGAACACAAACCAAGCGAAAAATGGAAAGAGAAGATGGACCGATGCCCAAGAGTTTGGTGAGGAGTCGATGATCATCGGGTGAGTGTTGTTCGGGCAGGAAAACATAATTTCAAAATGATGACGTGTGGGAATAAACCATATACATGTATAAGCATTTATCCATATATAAATAATATACATATACATGTACACGGATTCTATGTTTTAACTTTTTTTGTAAATTGTCTTAAATTCTATAAAATATTAAAGTATATGATATTGCATTAAGTCAATTAATGCATGACAATCCATTTTGTGGCGTATTTAGCCCAGATTTAACTGTACGCCAATTAGACAGCATTAGCTCTTTAGAAACACGTGCATTTTAAGTCTGCATTTGGAGTATAATCACACTACTGATTTATTTCAGAAGGAATTGCAAGAATTGATTCAATTTGTATGAATAAGTTAATTTTGACTACAAAAATAGTAAAATTAAAAACGCTTCAATTATTTGACATCTTACTAACGATTTATTTTTCTGTACAGTACAGTAAATTATAATATATTTCGAGAGAGAGAGAGAGAGAGAGAGAGAGAGAGAGAGAGAGAGAGAGAGAGAGAGTCGTGTTTCCTATTAAATAATCTTTAAAAAGCTTTATTTAGACTTACTTCTTTCAGGAACATACAGACAAGTTGAAGAGAGAGGAGAATTCAACTAAATTTGGAAGGAAATAAAAAAATATTATAATGCAGTGAGAAGAAATTAAATTAAAAAGAAATATACTTTGCCGTTTCTTTATTTTTCCTGAAAGCGGCACAGGCATTTAATTTTTGTTAAAGTTTGCCAAACAGTATAATATGTGTTATTCTTATAATACAACACATGGGGTAAACTTTATCACAGAAGCAAGCGAAAATCATGTTTGTAACTTAGTAGTATAGAACTGAAGCGATTGACGAAATAATAAAAGAGGTCAGAAAACGTTTCGTCTATCGGCAGGAAAAAGTAAGAAGAATTTGTAAGGTGGCCTAATTAGTTCATATAGAAGCTAACACGGTATACACCGGCAAAATACACACGCAGGTTCATACGAACACGTCCACATGCAGTTAATTCACAAAACGATGATCTTCAAAGGTTGAACTTTGATATATCGAACACTGATATCTCGAATACAGTGGATATGTCGAAGTGATTTGATAGTCCCAACCACTTATTTTTAAAACTTTTTTAAAATAGTTCCATCAAGTTCGAGACAATGAATTAAGTTTGTATATGTATATAAATTGGTATATTCACTGCCACAATTAGCAGTTTTGCATTTATTCTAAAAATTTGTTTGAAATTCCGTTTTATTGCGATGTTACCTTTTACATGCATGTACATATCGCGGAAGTTAAATGCGTTTGTTCGCGATTTTTTCTTGTAATGGGGCTTTTGACTCGAAAGTGTCTATGATAAAACCCGGACGTCATCCATTCTTACTGGTCGATCTAATTTGAACAAGCTTTTAAAAAAAAATCTAAAAAACACCAACTTTAATATTAGCTGCAGGTTTGTAGCTCCCGACCTGCAGCTACTTTCATATCAGCCCATCGTCGCAAGCCAGTTTTATGTCCATTCTATTTCCAGAAGGGAGACAAACACGTACCGTGGCTTGCGACGATGATATCAGTTTAGATTACAAATCAGGCACGTAGCATCGAAGCATCGGGGGAGGGGGGGGGTCCCCCCATATGCATCTTTACTCGCAGCATTTTATTTATTTTTTTTTGCTTGTCAAGATTTTTGGATGAGTATGCCCCCCACCCGCCCTAAAACGATGCTACGTGCCTGCAAGAAGACATCTTCGCTAGCCAAGGGTTTCTGATCCGCACCTCTCCTCACCAAGGGTTTCTGATCCGCACCGCTCCTCACCAACGTGGGGACCGGTGCGGATCAGAAACCCTTGGCTAGCGAAGATGGCAGAAGAGGGATGATACTGATTGTTGGGCTGAACCAAACTGGCCTGTCTGTTTACTGAAAGATATTTATGAATTGTGATTGGTTGTTTAAACGAAGACGAAATATTTTGATGTGGACTACGTTCTATTAAATTCCGGAAGTTTAAATATCATTTGCGCAACTTTAAAATTATCTTAAATGCATTATTTCCTGTTTGTGGACAAAACCGCGGGAGATACTTCGGTGAGAAATGGGACCGAAACAAACCCCGTCAAAGCAAGGAAACACACTTTTTTCTTATTTTTCAAAAAGCCCAGCAGCAAGCAAGAGTAGTCAACCAAATGTTAATGGATCAGATGTGTTGTCGCAGAAGAAATCGCCCAACAAACAGGAAAACCCCACACCAGTGAAACAGGCGAAGAAGGAACCAAATGATCAAAGTAATTACTTTTTATAACAATTTAACACCATAAGAAGTAAAAATCACTCATTTGACAACGATTTGACATGTGGGGCAAACACATATTACTAGTAAATAGCATCATGATCACTGTGCTCTGTCAATTATGTAATGGATTAATTATGCAATGGGAGATGGACTGGACCGCCACTAACCCTGGTCCCTGAATTTCTGTTAAGAAGCTTTACCTAGTAATTAGTTTAACCACTTAAAAAAAATCTTCGTCCTCAAAGATTGACATCTCAGCTTCCTATGGTGCGTCCAATCACCATGAAGGAATGTTACTTGCAATTCCAGCTCCAATTTAATTCAATTCCTCCTAAATTTAGAGATTTAGGCAAGTGCTCTGCCAACAGAGCTATTTGATACTGTAAATCAAACCAATCTAATAGTCACATTGCTCAATATCATTAAATTGAAACATTTAAAATTTAATCCCTGCTGGAAAATGGTTCTTGTTTGTGGCTTTTATGGATACCCACAGATGATCAATAAATTAAAGCTTAATAGTTGAAAAAAGTATTAGTGTTTAATATATAAACCTAATTATATTTACACCTGTTTCAGACTTCAAGGTGGGGGACATAGTGTGGAGTAAGTTGGCAGGATACCCTTGGTGGCCATCTTTAGTCTGTTCACACCCAACGGAAAACACACACATTAAACCAGGGAAAAACCCTCAGGTTCATGTACAGTTTTTTGACACACCTCCAACAAGATCATGGATAAAAGCAAAGTAAGAGCACAATAAATAGATATTTGTTATTAGACAGAAGGAAAGATAGAAAAGTTTATTAATGGAAATGCACTTGTTTTGATTTTGCTAAGTTAACAACTTTTGTATTGCTAGTGTACTCATGCATTTTCCACTATTGTTATGAATGAACATTTAATGCATGATTTATGCTCAGTGGGTAACATATTTTTTTTTTATTCTTTCATGCTATAAAAAGAATGCTATGAGAAAAATCTATATTTTTACAGGGATGTCATACCCTATAATGGCTCTGACCATGAGGACTACAAGAAAGGTGGCAAGTGCCACTCTCTCAATCCTAAAGTGAAGAAAGGGACACAGGAGGCAGACGATGCCCTGCAATTGTCAGTGGAGAATCGATTAAAGCTAGTGGTGGATCTCCAGCCCTCTAGTGATGAAGAGGAGGAAGAGGAAATGGATGTGGAAGGTATGTATGCCGTGATGTACTGGTATGTTGTGTTATAGTACACAGGCAATTGTGCCTCACGTGGTATTCACGTTAATTTCACATGAAATTCACGTGAAAATTTTCACGTGAAATTCGTGTGAAAAGAGCACTCACACGAATTTCACGTGAAATTTTTCACATGAATTTCACGTGAAATTAACGTGAATTTCACGTGAAATTAACATGAATTTCACGTGAAGTCTAATAGCTTTATTTAGCCTTTTCTTTAGGTTTTCACACTCAAATGATGGTAAATACACCTTCATAGTTGTTTTGTCATTAGTTTTCAAAGCATGTGTACTTGTATATATAATTGTACCTCTACAAAATAAGGACATTTAAATAATTAAAAATCTGAGTTCTTAATCTAGCTTTCTAAAACACGTATCTATTAATCATTTGCATTAATATATTCAATTGGTCAATTGATTTCGAAATCAATACCTCCATCGGATCCAAATATATGGATCATTCAAAACCTGGCAGCCACCTCTTAATAAACAGTAAAACTTTGATATAAAACTTTTTAAATTTTATTTTTCTCTGTATTACAAATAGATGAAAGATACTCTTTGGTGTTTAAATCTGAAAGAGAAAAAAACATCAATTTAGTAATTTTTTACACAATGCTTCTAAAGCTCTTTCATGTTTAATATGAAATAAAACCTATGGTGTGATAACTTTTTTGCTTATGATTCTTAATATACTCAGGCGTACTGCTTTATTTATTGGAATTCAATACATAAGGTCGATAGGTAAAAAGAATAATGAAAAGAATGCAAAACGAGAGAGAGAGAGAGAGAGAGAGAGAGAGAGAGAGAGAGAGAGCAAATTCAATCATTAGCATTTCATTTTTTCCTGTAGGGATTTACAATATTAACTTTTCAACTTATACCTCATCTTAGTTGTCTTCTGTCCACCACCTCCATATTCTCCTTTGTCAGTGTTTTATTTTGTTAAGACATAATGGGATAATTTCTGAAATGTTTATAAATATAATCAGTGATAAGATAGAGTGGGTTAGAGTTTTTAAACATTATTTATAAAAATGACAAGCAAGATTAAAAAGTACTGAAAAATTTATTCTAGAGGAAATTCAGTACTATCCTCATTTAACTACATGTAATATAATTCTGATATATTAATATCCTTGTTCATTCCTGAATCTGTATACTTCTATCAAAATTCAAAATGGTATTTTATTCTTCATTCAAACAATCCATCTAAAAAACTTTTCAAATATTACCTTGAATCATTGTTCCCATCATATCAGCTGCAGAGCAAAGAGTATAATCTTTGAATTCAAGAGGAATGGTTTAATCTTCTGGCTATGTCCATCCACATCTTAGAAGCCTACAAAAATGTATGTTTGTCATTTACTATACAAGTACTAGTATATCAAAAGTTGTACATTTAAAAATTGGCATTTTGTGCAATTGTACATGTATAATTTTTAAAACATACATAACACTGTAATAGTAAACAACAATCTGTACATACAGTCTGTACTGTATCAATGTAAGAAATATTACCATACATAAACATTTTTTTCTAGATATAAATATATAGATCTAGTAACTTTAACACTTTAAAAAATGCTACAAAATGCTTTATAGCTATATTATCTTAAATACTCACAATTAATATTCTAAAGAGACTCACTGAATTTCTATGATAGATTCTGTGTAAGCCAGCTTATGAAGACAATGCCTTCCAAACATCATGCAATTCCTTGAAAAAATAAATAAGATGGTAAATAAAATAACAAAGAAACTATGTACATGATTACAAAGTGATTAATATTTTTTTTAAACCTACTTTTCTTTTAATAAAAGAAGAAGACATGTGTACATTAATTGTTTTTTTTAAGAGGGAAACTACAAATAATCGCCGATTTCGTTTAACAAATAGGCCTAGATAAGTCACTCACCGAAACCTGAACATGATCATTCGTAATAAAGCTGATCTATCCCGTTTTCATCTTTCGTTGTGGCGAAGTCAAGTCTCCCCTTCCACTTTCAATATGCTTCCGATGCCACTGTATCTAGCTGCACCTTTAATAAATACATATGTATGAAACACAATGCCTTTACTCTTCATTAAATTTTATTGTGTTTTTATTCTTTTATTTATCAAACCCGCACAGTTTTAAGTTTAGTAATATGTATAGATCTTTCCGAGAAAATTCGGATTGACAGACCTACCGATCTCAATTATAATTTGATTATCAACATTATTTCACAGTGACCTTTGGTTAACTGTTATTAAATTATTTTATTTGCGTAGTTCATTGAAATATCCTCATCAGCATCACGCTATAGTTATATGTATAATATAATTGTAGGCATATCAAGTGTCGATCGTGTCTTCGAGACAGTCAATGTTCAAAGTGAAACAGATCGAATTATCGCGGTTAGAGATAAATAAAGCGCTGCAACAAGATCTACGCGGTCACTACTCTATTTCTTTTACAAATATACAGCTTACCTTTACAAGATTGGCACCCAAGTAACATCAGTCCACAGCATAACATACACAGTGCAGTCCATCTTCTGCTTCAACCTGTGACGTAAAATGTGACGTCGGCACGAGCACGACATTCAGTCAAAGCCGATTCAGACTCCAATCCGGAATTTATTTAATAGCATTGAAATAATATTTTATGATTTGAAATTGTTAGCATGTGTGTTGATGGTCTTTTATTGATATGCTTATACATTTTTGATTTTATTTATATATGTTAAGATAACGTTAAATTGCTAAAGGGTTTTTGTTGTTGTGCATTACTGTTATCTGGTTATATATCACTTTGGTGTAATCGAAAGTATTATAAATTGAGTTCAACAACTCTCAGCCAGTACTGAAGTAAAACACACATCTTGAAAAAAAATAATCAGGGTTGTTTAAGAATTGTTTGAAATTTCACGTGAAATTCACATAAATAATTCACATGAATTTCACGTGAAAGGGATTTCACGTTAAAATTGTGTGAAAATCATGTGAATTTTCACATGAATTTCACGTGAAGATGTTTCACGTGGAATTCACATGAAACATTTCACGTGATTTTCACTTCACACGAATTTCACGTGAATTTCATGTGAATTTCACACGAAGCTTAACGTGAAATTCACGTGAAGCTCTTTTCACGTGAATTTCACGTGAGGCACAATTGGCTGTGTATGGCTTACTGTGTTTACATTATAGAGTACTGTGGCTTCATGTGTTTACAGTATGGCTTGTAGGTAAAGTAGATATCATGTTTGTACTTGTAAATTGCAACAAATGTCTCTTATACTTTTTAATGTAAAAATGGAAGTTAGACATGTGTAGGTTGTCAGGAATATCTGGTTGACATTAAACAAATGGACAGATTTTAAGACATTTTACTATTAATGTTATCACTTAACTTGCTTCAACAATTCATTAGAAAGCTCTGACACTATCTTCATACCTAAAGAATGGTTTTCTTAATATGTAACCTTTTCGCTATCCAGAGGGTGGAGAAAGTGAAGAAAACGAAGCAGACAATAGCAAAGAAAATGAAAATGAAGAGGTATGTCAACATTTTAAGACTTTTAATTTAAAGTACCAAAAACATTTGAGAGATGCATTTAAGGAAGATGAAGGATACAGGGAGTAAATTTATGTAAAGAAAGATATAAAATGATAGGAAATTGATGTTTTTATTGCTGGTGTATTTTTATCATTAAAAGAATGATATGTTCTGAGGCATGACATTTCTATCTCAGAAACCCAAAGGCAGAACAAGAGGCCGTGCTGCAAAGAGAAGGCGAATAGTCGTGGCCAGTGACAGTGGAGAATCAGGTGAGGTAGTGTGATAATGCTAAGGGAGGTAGTGTGATAATGCTAAAAGTAATCGGAAGTCTATCTTATTTTTTGCAAATGAAAATATCACCTTTTAATCTTTTAAATTATATTTTTAAAATTATGTTGTTCCTGATTGGCATTCCAATTCATTGTATTTAAGAAAAAGTCACCATTTTTTAAAAGAGATAGCTATAGATGATTCATTGGAGCATGGACAGATTCAGTATTAAATATGAATAATGTATTATGAAGGGGGAAAAATTATTGGTAACTACAGTGTTAAATTTAGTGAATATTTTGTCAACTTGATTTTAATAAAACAATTGCCATCCCATGAGTTTCACAATTGCATAATTGAAGAACATGAAAAACCCTTAAAATGTATAGAAGAGGCAGATTGCCTAATTATCTTTGAATAAATACTGTATTTAGGTGTACCAAAGTTGTTTCTTAATTATCCATTTTAGTAGGTTTTAAAATTAAAGAATTTTTTCTTTAGATGATGAGTTTAAGCCCCACTCAGATGAAGGCTCCTCAGAGGATGAAGTCAGTAGTGGAGTAGATGAAGACAAAATTTCAGAACTGGAAACAGAGTCAGAAATAGATTCCCCAGTCAAGGTTTGAATGGTTCCTTTCCTATAAAACCAAACTAAACAGTATTTCCTTATGAAGATTGATATTTTCACAACTGGTAGAGTCTTTGTTCTAAGTACTAAAAACCCTCAAGTAAAAAAAATCTTAAATATACTATTGCTATTTTTTCTTAAGACTGTTTCTTAAATGTTGTTTCTTAAATGTGTAGAAATCGAGGAAAGCTGAGGTACCCTCAAGGAAAAGGAAAAGACCAGAAAAGAATACAAAACCATGGCGACCAAAGAAAAGTGAAACAAAAGAAGACGAGGCTGGGTCTGAGGATGAGGCCTCTAGTTCTCCCTCCACAAGCCGCTCTCTCGCCCCCTCCACACCGTCTGTTGGGAAGAAAACCAAGTCTAAACTGGCTTCTTTTGCTGCTGTTGATCTGGTAAATATGATTTATATATGAACCTATAAATGGAAACTTTACTATCTAAGTTTAGCGCATTGTTATATTAACTATACAAACACACAAAAGTGTAATGTAGGGAATTTGTTCGATAAAAATTTCTTGTGTCGGTAATGCAGTTGCAAAATTCAGATCTCAAAGTGTTGATTTAAATTAGATAATTGTTGTACGTATCATTTAACAGGACACAAAACCAGCTAAAGGACCGCAGGAGGAATCAAACTATCCATACCTTAAGTTAGAATTCCTGCAACCGGATAAAATAAAGTAAATACTTTACCAAATTACTGTTCCCACACATTTGGGAAAGGACGTTTTAAATTTTTTTGTGACGGTCTGAGTGACTGAATGATTCCAATGGATTAAAAGATTGATCAAAAAGATCCATTAGGTTTTGTTTAAAAATTGTCAATTAGCTTTTGCTTTCTGTATAAATTTAGGAAGAATTTAGCATCAATTCTTTAGTAACAGCTACAGTGTATATTGAATGTTTGATTTGATTTCATAGGGATATAAAGAAAAGAAGTAAAAACGATCCAGAGTATGATCCCAAAACTTTATATGTGCCCGATTCCTTCTTAAAGCAACAGACACCAGTAAGTGTTCAGTAAAATAGGTCTCCTTGAAAACATTTTAGAGTTGAATATCAATGTATTTGAATTTTACAAGTATTTCTACACGTAAATGTGTATTAAACATGATGGTTTACCTTATTTCTCACTTAATAAACAATGCTTAATACATATGGTTGAAAAATGCAGATATTAAAATAATTCAAATTTGTGTTTTATTTCAGGCTATGAGACAATGGTGGGAATTGAAATCCAAGCATTATGATGCTGTATTATTTTTCAAGGTAAATTTAAAAAAAAAATTAAAATTGCATCTAAAATAGATTTGAGATGTGACATTGCTTTCTCCAGTATCTGGTATAGATTTTAATATGTTAAAGAGTTGTTTGCATTGTCTTCTTGTATTTTATAGATGGGGAAATTCTATGAATTGTTCAATATGGATGCTGCCATTGGAGTAAAGGAACTTGGACTGATCTTCATGAAAGTAAATAATGATAATTGTTATCGAGTTTCAAGATACGAAGTTTTGATTGTTTCTCTTTTAATTTTTCTAATGAGTTTTTTCTATAGAAATTGTGGTAAGTGGACTTTTTTCTGTAGAACTTGTTGTGAATGGACTGTAAAATAATGTTTGACAGAATTTGACTGAATGGTTTTTTTTTTGTCAGGGAGAACAAGCTCACTCAGGTTTTCCGGAGATAGCATACAGTAGATATGCAGACATGCTGATCCAGAAAGGTTACAAGGTCGCCAGGATAGAACAGACAGAGACCCCAGACATGATGACAGAGAGAGTCAAAAATAGTAAGTACAGCTCCAAGCTCAAGTAACAACTGACAGAGAGATTGAAAAACAGTAAGTACCGCTCCAAGCTCAAGTAACAACTGACAGAGAGAGTGAAAAACAATAAGTACTGCTCCAAGCTCAAGTAACAACTGACAGAGAGAGTCAAAAATAGTCAGTATAGCTCCAAGCTCAAGTAACAACTCATGATTAATGCTACTACAAAAGTCCTGCATTTGTGGCTCTTAAAGTAGGAATTTAAGCAAACATTTGTAAATTGTAAATGAAATTAATATGTTTTACGGTGCGACCGTTGGGGCGAGCGCAGCATGTGATCAAACAATGAATTATGATAAATCAATAAAAATAAAATTAACAACGTAAATAAATTTGATTGCAAAATAAAATAAAACATACCTATTTTTCAGTAAATTTCCAGTATCCATAGTTTATAAGATTTCATATGTTATAAGATTTGTTATTTATTTATTTATAAGTAGAACAATAGTTTAATCTCAGATACAATGTTGTTGAATAATAAAGATTTTAATATAAATGTTCATTGCACTGTATCTCCTCTTTTAAAGTAATTGTAACGTCAGTTCATCCCCTTTTTTGCAGTCGACATTTTTTCTTATTAATTATTTTTTTTTTTTTTAATTTACGCTTAAAAATATTTGCTTATCATATTAAAAGGAACATGGAATTGCCCCCCCCCCCCACACACACACACACTTGGGATTGGGGGCATGTAATAAATGGAAGTGAAAATAAAGAAACCATTGAACTGCTAAAGAGCTGAATGATTAGAATTTTCAGAATTTTCAGAATTATCTTTTTTTCTTTTCGCTTGTAAAGATTTTTTGGATGAGGCTGTCATCCACCACCCACCCCCCTACGTGTACGTTCCTGAAAATTACTGTAATTATAGTGAATAAAATAAATGTGAGCATTCATCCAATGAGTGCAAGTTACAACTGTAACAATGTAATGTTAGAAACTGTTTCCTATATCTGAAGAAATGTCCTCATTCTTTAGCTTTGCAAGATTTTGAGAGGATTTTGGTAATTTCAGCAGATTTACAATAACTTCAGTTAGAGTAATTTCCCCTTATTGTGACGTCAAAGTTCACGTTGGTTAAGTGTCGTCTGACTCTTTAAAACTCCCCTGAGAAATAAAAGTAAGCGAAGTATACTGTTTTATTTACTTAAAAAGCATGATGTTCTTAAAATTACACATCTTATATGCTTCTCAAAAGTTTTACTTTGATTCTCGCGAGAACGTGAGGAGTTGGAAACCATTGGTACTATGAATTGTGGGTCAAAATTTACTGACGCCGAAAAAATCTATCGCATCAATGTGCAAACCTTTGTGACGTCACTCGATTATTTTTTTTTTTTATTGAGAGTGTACTGAGGTGAACTTTAGAGGTAACGTTGACTGTATGTCGTATACATCGTTATTGTTTTGATTGTCTTGCCGATTCTCGTGAGAGTGTGAAGTGATAAAAATTGCCATGATTACAGGGAACTACTGGGACGATTAAAACAATGCATTACTGGTCCGATTTACTGACGCCAAAAAAATCCGTTGAATGAATGTGCAACTGGTCCGATTTTTCTATTCACACACGCCTTGCCGTTAGAGCTCGCTTCGCGCCGGCGCTGTGCGCCGGCGAGCTGCGCTTGCTACTATCCTCTGATAGAACGTTATTGTATAGTGAAGTAGTTACTTGCTTGGTTCTTAAAGGATTTGAATACAGATTTTCATTTTCTGTAAATATTGTTAGTGTCACCCTCTATCAGTTACAATGACAACGCATTGTATTACAGTGGGAATCCCTGCCACCAAGTTTGACAAAGTCGTCAAGAGAGAGATCTGTAGGATTACCACCAAGGGCACCCAGACATTCAATGTGATAGATGGGGACATAGCCGAGGCAAACAGTAGCTACCTACTGGCTCTGTGTGAAAAGGTGAGATCAGTAAATGACCAAAACTCAGATGCTGGTTTCTTCATGCTTTGAAATTGGATATACAAGTGTACAAGTAATCAGTTAAAATTTAAGTAGGGATACTTTGTTCTAGTTTCCTTTCAAATCAGAAGGTACATGAACTGCATTATATATGACTGAAGGTTGAATTACTTTTTTTTATTTCCTTGTTTTATGCAGGATGATGGTCAGTTTGGACAGAGCACCTATGGAGTGTGTTTTGTTGACACAACGATAGGAAAATTTCAGGTATTTTAGAATATTGATAAGATTGCCTAACAAACATATTGCTTAACATGTAGTGTTTTACATGTATGTATTTGCAGTGTTTTTTCATATACTTTGCATTCTGATTATAATTTACAGTTGCTGCAGTCAAGAATTTTAAAACAAACAGTACTCTATGGATGCAGATATGCATGTTTTCACACAAAAATCTTTTTCTTTTTTTTCCTCATAAAAATGAATCTTTCCAACTGGAAACTTATGTTATAAACTTAAAGTATGTACATGTCTGTACTGTTACAGATGGGGCAGTTCACAGATGACAGGTACTGTTCCAGATTAAGGACACTGATTGCTCACTTTACACCTGTGCAGGTAAGAAAAGTCAAAGTCTATTATATTACAGGTCTATTCATTAAGTTGTCGGATGGGAATACTGGTACTGTGGAATCATTTTGATTCGTGGGGGTCAATGTTCGTGAGAAGCCAAAATTTTCCTGGTTCATGGGGACGTAATTTTGTTGGTAGCAAGTTCTATTTCGTAAATAAATATTAAACATATGCTTGCATATACATGTACATTCGTGGGGATGTAAATTCGTTGGCAAGGGTTACTCACGAAAGCCACGAATATTGGTCCCCCATGAACAATAATGATTCTACAGTAAACTAGTCTCTTCATCATCATATAAAAACAATACATGCATGCTAAGGGAAGCAACACTACAACAGAATGTAGCTATGTTACTGTGAACATACCTAGATGTAAATTAGCACAAATATAGAATATTCTTCTTTCTCAACTTATCAGCATATTCCAAAATGCGCCCATTTGGACCTTTGTTTTATTCATGATTACCATTTTCATTGTCCATGTACCTTACCTTATTACAATGTATGTGTACCTTAATTTGAAGTGAACATGAAGCAGCATGAAAGATGTAAAATAATATCACTGTTAAAATATACATGTATCTTAAGAGTACTTTGTAAATCACATAAATGTTTGTAATTCCAAGTTTACCTCTGTACAAACAATGAAGTTGATATTGTAAATGTTGGTTCTAATCTTGTAGGTACTGATGCCAAGAGGGAGGGTGTCTGAGAAGACATCAAGCCTGATCAACAACAACCTGTCCTCCGTTATAAAGGAGTACCTACGACCAGACACGGAATTCTGGGACGGCAGCAAGACCCTCAAAGTGCTGGCAGAGGAGGAATACTTCAAGTGTGATGACGAGGTGGTGTGGCCAGAGTGTCTCCAGAAAATGATGTCTGATGGTAGGACCAACTTAAAAGATATGGACAAAATACAGTGCATCATAGTTTATAAATATCAAGAACTATATATGTACAATTCTTTAGTTGCATTAACCTTCTCATCCTTATATTTTGCGGATTTGAAGATTTATGTTTGAAAGAATTTCTTCTTTTACTTTTTGTTAATAAATGGTAAGTTCATGTGTAAGGTATTTAAAAATACATCGGATTAAATTATTGTTTATATGTACATGTATGTATATAGTGATTATCATTGTCTAATGATACAGCAAATATTGTGATATAGATAGTACACTTAAAGAAATAATATTTGTTCTGTAGGAGACACTCTATGTCTGAGTGCTGCTGATGAATACAGTCTGGCTGTGTCTTCATTGGGAGCCATGATCTGGTGAGAAAACTCAATATTTCTAACTGGAATCTGTATATAACACAGGCTGTTACATGTTCATGTATGTGTATGGACTATTTTGTATGTTGAATCTCTCTTTTAGACATTTCTCTCTAATAACTATAATCTTGTATGCCCTCTGGGCCCAAATTGGAAATAAATAAAACTAAACTATAACACATGTACCTGTTCACCACATCTCAAGATAATTTTTAAAAAGTAAAAACTCAAAATATTTCATATCCATTGACTCTATTTAATGTAATAGGATATTATTTCCAGAAAATGACCTGCCTGCTATTTGTGACCTATTTTGTTTTCAGGTACCTACAGTACAGCCTGATGGACCAGGAACTCTTGTCCATGAAGAACTTTGAGGAATATGTCCCTGTAGACTCTGAAGAAACCACTATTAAAGAAAAGTCTGCATTCGTGAAAAGTCAACACATGGTAGGTATTCCTATTATATTATTGAATATTGGTTTCCTTAGCACAACGGATGAAACAGCCGTCTTACATGTGAAGGATAAAAAGGACTCATTTTTACTGTAACTTTTTGACTAATTACAACAATTGCTTGTGTGTTCGTGTAATGAAGTTCAACTTTTACTCATAAAACTGTCAATTTTAATCAAATATTAGGCACTTGGTTTTTACGTGGATTTTCTACATTATTTTGATTTGAATTCTATCATAAAAATTCCAAATAACTTAAGATCATGACCCCATGAAAGCAGTACATGATCTTTATAAGAAGGGGTCTTCAAAGAAGTTTATATGTTTTGTTCATGATCATGTTAATCCTTTAAATATCCAAGTACATGCACATCTATGTAGCTGTATTTTGCATTACCTGTACTATAGATTGTCCTCAAGTGTCTAACATTGCTTATTTCATTTGTTCAGGTGCTGGATGGACTGACCTTGAGAAACCTTGATGTGGCCGACCTCTACGGGTCACAGGAAGGAACTCTGTTGTCTCGTCTGAACCAGTGCGTCACTCCTTTTGGTATGTCCAAAGTATTATGTTACATGCATACAGTCTTAGTAGTCAGACATTGTAAACAGAGTAGTTATCATTGAGGATTTTGTCACCATATCTACATGTACAATTACATTTAGTCAGAGTTTTATTTTACATGATTTTTTTTCTAGCTGAAAAATTTGTTGATATGGTTGTATGATGTTTCAAGCTAACACTAACAATTCAAGTAAGCCTGTATGTTGACTGTATTGAAGGTAAGCGGTTGTTCAAACAGTGGTTGTGTGCCCCCCTCTGTAATCCTGCCTCCATCAATGATCGACTCAATGCTGTGGAGGATCTGAATGCCATTCCAGATGTCATGGATGAGGTCACAGATATGATCAGGAAACTTCCCGACCTGGAGCGGATACTCAGCAAGTGAGTATAAAAACCAGACCCCACTAATTTTCTTCATGTAAATTCCCAGTCTCAAATCGGAGGGTTTTACTTCAAAATTGTGTTCTTGTCCTTTTGTGTTGAAATCCGAGTTGAGTAATTTCAAAATGTTGATGACTAGGCCACGAGAACATGGTCCATATCAGGTTTTAGTGGCGGCACAGCATAGAACAAACTCTAGCACAATCAAGAGTTTGTTTTACAATTTGTATTCAGTAGGAGAATGTGTAGAGGAGATATTAAATTGTTGTATAATTTTATCATGTTATGACATGCATTTACTGTACTTAAAAGATAAATATTTTCTGTAGGTTTCACAGCCTGGGATCTGCGGCTCGTAGTAAAACACACCCAGACAGCAGAGCCATCTTTTTTGATGAAGCAAAATACAGGTAATGTGAATTATAGAGTTATGGTGGCAAGTGATACATTACAGTTTGCTTTGTTTTTTAATTCATGAATGGTCATTTAAAAACTGATCTATGACAATTTCTGCAAACAATTATTCTGCTTATTTCATGCAGTAACTAACACTTGTCCGTGGCGATAAATATCTGTGAGCAGATGTTGCTTGAGAATCTCGCACTTATTTATTGCAAGAGTTGGTTCTGACTTGAAATATTCTTTACTTTTAATTAAGTTTTTGTAACAATCAGAAAGGTAAACTGTAGTATTCAACTTAACTTCAAACTTATAGGCTGGGTTGTTTAAACTTTACAATTTGATCATTTAACAATTGTTTCATTACCTACAGTAAGAAGAAGATAGAGGATTTCATGTCTACAATAGAGGGATTTAAGGTGGCACAGAAAGCAGCACTAAAGTTCAAGTCTCATGTTGAGAATTTCACGTATGTTATTTGATGAGTCACAGTTTTCATGAAATATTTTTGTGTCAGAAGTCAATTTCAAATGTGTTAAAATTAGACATTTTAAAAATTGTAAAACAAATTGCGTTTGGTTATGCCATGATATGACATTTTGCAGGTCAAAACTGCTGAAACAAACCATGACATTAGACACAGCTGAGGATAAAGGGCTATTTCCTGATTTGAAGAAGGAATTGGATTTTTTTGATGTAAGAAATATATACAATGGTGATGAATTTAAGTAAAATAATGCAGATACAGAAACTGATGAAGGAAAACAGAGGCAGTGTTTATAAAACTGAGCAATCTGTAAATACTTTAAAACATCTCCATTTTTTGTGAATATACATGTACATGTACCCAGTAGTGCATGATGAATAAAATACATCAATCTTATTTTGTGATATGCAAGATTCAAGTACTATTCAATTGATATGGAAAAAATGGTACATTGGATTGTGCATTAATAATTCAGGAAATAATCATTCATTCTGTTTTGATTTTTGTTTGCAGAATGCTTTCGACCATGCAAAAGCAAAGAAAGATGGAGTCATTCTACCAAACAAAGGTTATTATTGTTGAGATTTTTTTCAGTCAAGTTTAACTCATGAAAATCATTTCTACAATATGTGATCAAAGTAAAGAAACTTCAAGAGTTGTTAACTACACAATATTTCAACATATTTGTTCCTGTCCATGTTTATGAACTAGCAACTTGTAATGCCTGTTTACATGCAAGTCTATTTCTTCTGTACGGTTTCAACATTTTACATGCAAGAAGAATTCAAACTGATTTTTCCAATGTAATGAGCTGCATTGAAGTCTGTGTGTTTAAGTAGCTCGGGTGTTGTGCTGCATTGAAGTCTGTGTGATTAAGTAGCCTGGGTGTTGTAGGAGTAAGTCCAGAGTACGACAGTGCTAAGGAGGATCTGAAGGCGGCAGAGCGGGGCCTGGAGGAGTACCTGGACAGACAGAGACAGAGGCTGGGCTGTAGGGTACGCACAGCATTGTTCTATTTTCTATATGAATCCCGTAAATGTGGGAATACTGAATACACTTACATTTACCTGGACAGACAGCTGGACAGAGGATAAGCTATAGACATATATGTATAGATAATATTGTTTTCATGGAGAGGGCTTTTTATAGGCAGTGCCTGCTTTCCAATTTATTTGTTTTTCATAATGAAATATTATTTAGATTTAAATTTTGTTTTCATAAATACTATAATAGGGAAATTGACTCTAAATACACATAATTCTCCAAGAGCAATATTTTTAATGACTTCTCAGATAAATATATATCATTGAAATGATTCTTACACTTTTGTATATTAATCCATCTGATCACTGATTTGTTGTATTTACAGAATCTGACTTACTGGGGATCTGGAAAAAATCGCTATCAAATTGAAGTCCCAGAGAGTGCACTCAAGAGGGTCCCAGATGAGTACCACCTGATGTCGTCAAAGAAAGGGGCCAAGCGGTACCGTACCACAGACATAGAGGATCAGTTGGTGGATCTAACTGATGCTGAGGAGCGTAAGGACGCTGCCCTCAAGGACACAATGAGAAGACTCTTCTACAGCTTCGATGAAAGGTATATGTAATGACATGTACTTTGATAATGTCTTATCTGACATGCTGCCCAACCTGACACAGAGCTACTTAGTGAAGCCTTGCTATGATTGCCCAAGTTATATTTAATGTACAAAATGTGTGTCCTCAATATATGACAATGTAAAGAATTGTAATTGAAGAGAGAATTATTTGCCCTATAATGATGAAATACATGTAGTTCAAACAATCAATGTAGACAGTTAAATTAACTGGCTGTAATTTTACAACAGATACAAGACCTGGGATACAGCCATCCAGTGCCTGTCGGTGTTGGATGTTCTGATGTCCCTGGCTAAGTATGTGGGGGCAGCAGATGGTGTGACCTGTAGACCAGAGATCATAGAACCCAGCTCAGACACAGAGGTCAGTAGTTTTAAAGTCCTTCATCTTATCTAAACTTGATTTGTAATATCTGTAAAGCTGTAGACGGCTGGGGATCTCTACTTCTTAAAAAAATCTTGTGGGTTGGTAAAAAAGGAATGGAAGCATTAGTTTTGTTACACATGTAGGACCATATTGGATTCCCATAATGAAAAAAGCATGATTTACAAAAAGTGTTCTATCAGCAGTAAAAGTTTCTGCCAAGAAAAGTGCCAATACAGTACATGTGTAATTGACTAATTGTATATATATTGCAAGTTAAATATTTTTAGAATGTTGAGGCCAAAATAACCCAAGTATAGCATATATAATAATGCTAGCCTATATTATCTATTATATTTTACAGCCTTTTGTTGAGATACGAGAGGCAAGACATCCTTGTGTCACGAGGACTTTTGGGGGTGGAGATTTCATCCCCAATGACACTGTCATCGGCATTCCTGATGTAAGTCAATTCCAAATCTAGACTTCATTGATAACAATCAGCCCGTACATTGTATTTATTATACCCCAAGCAACAGGCAACAAATATTTTCTTTCATTTCTACAATTTCAATATTGGACATTTTTTTTCAAATTTAGGAATTAGACATGGAGGAGGGAGATGAACAGAACAGCAGCAGTAAAATTGTCCTGGTAACTGGTCCTAACATGGGAGGTAAATCTACTCTCATGAGGCAGGTTGGACTAATTACCGTTATGGCTCAAATGGGATGTTACGTACCTGCGGAAAAATGTCGACTCACTCCTGTGGACAGAGTGTTTACAAGACTTGGAGCCAGTGACAGAATAATGTCAGGTACATTGTAATCCTTGTTATTATTCTTGAACAGCTCTTAGCACAATAATTAATTTATTAATAATTAAAAGTAATAAATTCATAACTATTTTTTCCCCACAGGTGAAAGCACGTTTTATGTGGAGTTAAGCGAGACAGCAGCAATCTTGCAACATTCTACCAAACATTCACTTGTCCTGATTGATGAATTGGGTAAGATTTTTATAAGGCTATTTTATTATATGCTTTAATGATTTATAATTTCTGAACTACATGTACAGGTACATTAATTTTAAAATCACAATCTTTTTATGAGGTTTAAAAAAATAATCTCATGACAAGGTTTCAATGAAATCTGATAGAACAATCACAAGACCTGATTAAGCCCCTCTGTATTAATGTTACCAATGTTTTGATTGTGGCAGGTCGAGGTACAGCCACCTATGACGGAACGGCCATTGCGTGCGGGGTGGTGAGGGAGCTGTCGGATAGCCTGTGCTGTAGGACGCTGTTCTCCACACACTATCACTCCCTGGTGGAGGAGTTCTCTCACGACCCAAACATCAGACTGGGACACATGGTAAAACACTGAACATTACTGTTTATTTATTATTTGTTTGGATTCTGCAAATCTTGCCGAAATGAAGGAATTTTGTAATAACATCTACATGTATATAAATGATTTTTCTTTAAGAAAATTATTATTTTGTATTTAAAAACAGTTTTATTAATACACATAATATCTAATACAGTTTCTGCTTCGCAATTTTTTGTGATATTGAAATATTCATGAAAAAAGATGATTGCAAAATAAAACAAATAATAAACTTTCTTAAGTCACATACAGTTTACATGTACAGTAAAATCTTTATGTGTAAAGTAGCAAGGTGGTGTTGTCATACACTGTACTTGTACATGATTATTGTTTACTATTTCAGTCCTGTATGGTAGAGAATGAGGGAGACCCAGCAGAGGAAACCATCACTTTTCTCTACAAATTCGCTAAAGGAGCATGTCCCAAAAGTTACGGTTTCAATGTGGCTCGACTTGCCAATATTCCCGAAGAGGTATGTGTAAAACTGTTAAAATTTTATAAAAATACATTAGCGCAGAATAGGTCTCTTCAGCAAATACAAAGCTTAATGTGACTATGGGTTATCATATTTTATTTGACATTGCTAATCGAATGTCATCGAAATGATGTACAGTTTTATTATGGTCATACATGTACATTATAAAAGATACTTATAATGGATGCATTCTAATATATGAACTATGGGGTTGTTTTATTTACAATGCATACAAAGATATTTTTGCACATTACAGGTTGTTAAACTTGCCAAAGAGAAAGCCAAGGAATTTGAATTTGATGTAGAAAGAAAGAAAATATTCAGGTGATTATTTGGAAAATTATTTGAATAGTTATACATTTGTATCATGTATTAGATTTCAGTAATCAAAACAGAGAAAAAATCATGGATATTGATACATGTACTAAACAAGAAAAAACAGGCTTTATTATTTATTCCTGTGTATCTTTTCTCAAAATTATATTAAAATAGTAAATGTAGATGATTTTTGTATGTTATAAATTTCCTGTGATACATTTCCTTTTTTGCATCATTAATGAAAAGTCAAACTTGAATATGTAAATATATTGGCAAATCCAAACCAATTTTATTTAACTGGTGACAGTTTTCTGTGGTTTCATGAACATTTGTTGAACAGCAGTTTTTGTGAATTTCCTTGTTCAGTTGATCCACAAAATCAAATGTTCATCAAATTAAGATTTGATAGGATTTTTGTCCTTCAATTACATTTCCTCGAAACATTGAAGTTTTCTTAAATCCACAACAATTAATACTTTTATATTTATTATATGACTTTGTAGATTTGTTTTTCACAAATCTTGGTCTAAATTATATCAAAAGTATTCAACAAATCTAGACATTCTATAATCTCATTTATTTTTATTTTGCATACTTCAAGGTCCTTATGGAATGAAGACTCGGTGGAGAACATTAAGAAAACACAGCAGCTTATTCCAGATGAGGCCTAGAAAGAAATGACTAGTGCTAAAATTGTTGTAATGCTGAAAACTTTTCAACTGTGGACAATAACCTCACAACTGATGTCCCCAGTGCACACTTTTAAGGTTGCTTGATTGACAGTATTACAAATTGGATTTTTGACCTGTCAAAAGTTTCTTGCATGTGAATAAGTGTCAGAATGGATTGAATGGAACAAAAACAATACCTATTTCATCATATATACATGTATGTACTGTTCTAAAAATTCATTTATCATTAGATCATTTCAACATTTATATATTTTGTTAAATGCAATCAAATTTTGTTTTTATTTTAGATACAAATTTCCAGATTTTTATAGAAATAAAACAAATACAAAGCAATGAATGTTTTCTATGTGTATGAAGAGACATTTCTACAGACAGAGGTCTGTCTGTCTGTCTGTAAAGAATGATATCCCATAATTCATAAAAACGGCCCCTTTTTATCTATGAATTATAGAAAATCTACAATGCTTTTGATAGTTTTAAAACAAGAGTGAATAAATAAGACACATCCTGATTAGTTTTGATAGCTTGGATTGTTTTTTTTAATGTTTGAAAGAAATGATGAGGCAATAATATGTAGAAAATCTTTGATTCCTTTGCAAATTATGGGGGACCAAATTTTGACATTAAGAGGATTCATTCTTTTAATAGTACCAGTATATTCATGTAAATATAACACACAGCAGGAGTTCCTACGACTTTCTGGCATAATCAAATTCTGGTACATGTGTATACATGTACATGTTTATGTATTTATTGAATACATTTTGGGGAGTAAATTCTAGCAACTAATTTTTTTTTTCCCATTGTAACTCCACGAAACCACACAAACAGTTAAAATACAATACTAATCTGTATTGAATCTTGCATATCTTTGCTAGCAGTAACAAACTTTCTTCCTTTCCATAAGAATAAATATAGCAGAGGTTTGCAAAATGCTTTCTTGCATGAAGTTACTAAAAAGAAAGGACTCTCTTCTGGTACAGGGACCGACACACCGGACACACAGGTCTCTCCTCACAAGTCAGCTCCTCAAAGGTAGCTAAGCAGGTCTCGTGGAACACATGGGAACATGACAACAGCACCGTCTTTCTGATTCCAAACTTCCCACAACAATGCCCATCAGCTAGGCTGTTGTTTTTAGGCATTATCTTGCTAATTATGGAGTCCTTTTCTTGATTTCTAGTTTTTTGGCTGGAGTTTGGTGGGTCTGGTTGTCTTGACAAGCTTGACATGGCGTGATGGAGATCCTGTGTTGTGTAGGAGGAAGGAGGTCCATTCCCAAGTTGGTCTGGTAAAACTAGTGCTCCTAAGCAGATTGGGCATTCCAGTTCTTGTCTTGTAACAGCCTATAAGAGAAGTTATATTGCATGGATGTTGAGTTCTCAAACATTAATTGTTGGAAAGTTCCAGGACTTAAGTGTATGTTTTGTGAATAATGTTAAAATTGTACCTTTAATTGAACTTCTTCCCACTGTTCTTCAGATATTATGTTAAATGTTGCATCAAAGTTTCTGAAAATGGCACGACTTGCAGCTAGGTTTTCATCAATTTCAGTCAGGAATACGTCAATGTTAAAATCACAAGATCTGAGCATTCTGTCCGTTATGCTTGAAAGCTGAAAGTTTAGAAAGAACTTTAGAAGGTGAACATTGTAGTCCTAAATTATACATAGATGACCATGGGCCATTTTACTCACCTGAGTAATAAGCAACATTCAATAAATAATTCCTGACAATATCCAAGATCAGAATGACAATTGGATGACTTGAACTTTGGCATCTTGGGCGAATTAACAATGAAATACACTGTATTAGAAAGGGTGTTTTGCTTTGTCTATTGTGAAAGGATTGATTACAGTAAATCATTTATGGACTTAAAATTTCATTCCATTGCAATGAATAAATATTTTGGAGTTAAACTTACTCTACTAGCGTAGAATTTTTTCTTCAGCTTGGGATCAGTGGGTGGCACTGTCTCCCTCAGCTTCAAATACCAACACCTCACCACATATCCTCTCCATGCAGCTTGGATCCTTTACATATAGCCAACAAAGAAAAATATTGAGTGAATATATATCCGTAATCAGGAATAAAGTATTTGGATCATGAAAAAGAGAGCTTGTATTTGTGACTGACATTGTGGCACATTTGTTCCTGTGCTGCTTTGCTCCCTCATGGATGACCCGTGTCTGGTACTGTTCTCTTCTACACATCGGACAGGTTTTCTTCCCTGTGAACCTCTCAAAGGCTTGGAGACAAGCCTAAATGGTATAGAATCCTTACTAATGAATTTGAAACTTTGTCTATTTATTGTTAACAATTGAAGTATAATTGTAATTGCTGAATTATAAATTAACACTGAATAGGTAATATATCTTCTGGTTAAAATATACTCACCCTATGGAAAACATGGGAGCATGAGAGCAAGACCTGTGTAACAGAGAAAAAGGAAATAACAATTTACAAGCATGAATTCTGAATCTTTACGCATGAGTTGGGTTTTCAGTTTTAAATTTATGGCATGGTATAACACAGACCTGCTCCTGGGTCCCAAAATCCTCCTTACATATGACACATGGCAGCTTTGAATCATCTCTCTCATTTGATTTTGTTTTCACATTTTGCCAATCATTCTCGGAAAGTAGTTGCTCAGGAGCCTCTACTAATCCCAATTTCTGTGCTGAAATGATAAAGTGCATTTATATTGTATCATATTTTAATTATCTGTAATTGATTACACTTGCTATATTTTGTTCTTCTGCAGATATTTGTCGAAGATTTTATTTATCATTATACACAAAAGGATAAAACTTTCTGGATCCTATAAAGATTTTCTGTTTCCCTTAACTCTGTGATATACATCATATTTACACTTAACCTTATACATTGTATGTTTTTCTAACTTTTTTTTACAAACTGTATTATCTTCTGATTAAAATTACAGTTTTTGCAATTTGAAAGACAGACAGAAGGATAGACATAACAACACCATTATGCCCTTTATCTAATCTTGAGTATAAAAGGAATTCAACAAGAGGTTTATAGATTTTACCCAGTGTCAGAGGTGCTGGCTTTGCATCTAGTACATATTCTTTGTCCTCTTTTTTGGTAGATTCTAAAAAAGATCAGTTGAATAGTTATTTGTATATATGAATAATGGGATGAGAGAAAACCAGGATTCAAACATGGGCCCCTTTAATCTCTGGTGAGACGCTTTACCTAGTGAGCACAAGCGATCAAACTTGTCTGGCCTTACATTTTTCTGACAGTATTAGATAAATAGATCAAATACCTTTTGGCCTCTGTCTTCGTAGTCCTGTGTCAGTTTGAGACTTGATCTCTTTCTTCTGTTTTTGTTTAGATTTAGCTGCAGGACCTAGACCAACCTGCCTTGGTCCCAATCTAACAGGTGCTCCTAATCCCAAATTTAATGAACGAACAAGATGGTCTTGGAATGCTACAGCTGCCAATGTGGTAGAGGATTTCCCATCCTTAGAATACAGATATTCAATTAGAAAATGCTTCAGTTATACATGGTTCACGGTTAAAAGAAGCCAAATGTGACTTTATCTGAATTATATTTCATGTCTCCCTTGACAGTCATTTTACAGTAAATAATTAGCCTCTGTTTACAATGTAATTTATATGAATGATTATATATATATAACTAAGACAGCACGCAACTTTTTACTTTATATATATATATATATATATATATATATATATATATATATATATATATATATATATATATATATATATATATATATATATATATATATATTATCAAAACCGACTTAATTAGGAAACTCGAACTGAACAGCAACGAGCATTTTGAGCGTAAAAAAATGTACCTGGTCATGTTTCTGTGGTTGAAGAGTCTTCTTTGTATAAGACATGGCTTTAAACAAAGATGAAAGAATAAAAATTCTCTAAATGTGATAAAAATCATAAATAAAACATCCCAATCGGAGAATCCAAGGTAAACAATGAGTAATGTTGGTTAACTCATACGTAAAACTTATTAAAAAGATTTATAAGTTTACTTGCTATATTCCTATCTCTGGCATAATGAGTTCATTTACTATGTTAACTTTAAAGCTGTGAATTTTTTTTTATTTCGGTGAAGAAACGGTTACTTAGCATTAAACTTTAGAATATAGCTTACGAACGAGTTAATAGATTTCTGTTCGACAAAAAAGATGGATGCCCACGAGACTGCCGAGAGAATCGCTGAAGTTTTTGCTGATTTTCAGTCTTATTTTAGTAAAGAGCAAGATCTGAGAGAGGTATTTCTTCCTTTTTGGTTGATATTTATGAGATTAGACGCATGTCATTGAACAAAGGCACAGATGATATAGGAATTGGAGTAGCCTACAGTTCAATCGACACTTTTCATAAAGTGAATTCGCCGTGTTTTTTCCCTTAATGGAGTCAATTTAAAGATAAGGGAAAATTTCAATATTCCTCTTCTCACATTGCTGTTATATTATTTTTTGATGTAATACAAGGTGGAAACAGATTTGTAATGACATATGAAAAAGTTATAACCCCCCAAACTTCAAAGCATATTATGAAAAAAAAATTCTCCAAGTATGGCAGCTAAGGAACATAACTTTATGAAAGTGTAAGAAAACTTTTAGGTCTTTGGACTATCATTGTCATAAGACACATGTTTCGAAATTAGAATGGATAAAAAAACCTGTGGCTTAATTGCGACAATGATAGTCTCCAGTTATATGCTCTGTAATCTGGGATATTTTGCACAAGGGATTTAACAGTCCCCACTCCCCCATAATAATATTTTTGAACTTGAACCTCCTTCAAATTTACATGGTTTGTCAACCACTGTCAATCAAGCAAAGTTGTAGCTGCAATAATGTAGCCCTCTCCGATTTTTTATATCTGATGTTTACTGGAGAGGGCTACAATTCCATAGGATCTCCGTAATGGTGCAAAATTAATTTTTTAATGCGTCTGACTTCGGTCTGAAAAGATCGTTTTTATAATTGACTTCCTAGAGATAAAATGATAAAATGAATTTTTAATTCTGGTTGAACAAACTAACCGTATATAAATCAAAACCAGATAAAACACATCAGCATGTTTACCAGTCGTCCTTTTCAGCAGCCATGACAGTTCTCGCTTGATTTTGTGGGATTTACGCTTGGAGTTTTGATGGGCTTGATAAAGTGAAATTCAGTGTAAATAAGCGATCTTATCTCGTTCTATCACTAAAACATCATTTAAGGAAAAGGTGTATAATGAAAAATTCATATTTACCGTGTTAATTATGTTTAAAATAGGGGAATTCCTATATTCAGTTCAAGATCCGCTCCTGAATTCTCATTGGCTGTCCCAAAATAAAACCGATCAAGGTCAGTAAACATAACGGACAAATTTAACTTGGGCTGTTGACATACACGAAAAATAGCCGATATATGGACTATACTTGATATTTTTGGATTAATTTATGCCGTAAACATCTACAATGTTTGGGTTCAGGTAAGAAATGCAAATGTTATTGTCATTTATATACGATTTGAGACGAAATCGTTGCGGGAGTGAATCACTCTCGCACTTGCACCATTACGGAGATCCTATGGAGTTGTAGCCCTCTCCCCCCCCAAAAAAAAAAAATCGGGAGAGGGCTACATTATTGCAGCTAGCAAAGTTGGAGCCCTAGATTGGGTGATAAAAGAATTAATAGGCATTCACATGTGTAAATTTAAGGCAAAATAAGATTCAATGAGAGTAATAACCACTAACAACTTTGTATCTGAAGCAAATTCTTATACAATTTCATGACTGTATACTATCTGTCTTGAATAAATACTCCAAAGAGGAAAATGAAGCTTTGAACTCATTGACATGATTGATGGGTGTGGAATGATAATCATTTATGTATTGTGAAAAAAACCCCATATATTTGCTAGAAATCTATGAAAAAAAAGTTGCTTAGACAATTGACACGTAATGTCCAACTGTGAATAGTATCTTAATTTAGCAACCTTTGATTTATTGACATTTTATATTTTTTACTCACATTTTTTACATCGAATTTACCTCTACCTCAACAGGAAATTCGATCAACTGTTCGAGAACTTGAACAGACAGCCAGGGAGATTCATGCAATTCTACAAAAAGTACACCAGAAGGATGGAAGTGAAAATGGTTGTTTAGTTAAAATATTCACTTAGATTGTTCAATTATGTTTATTAACATGATCGTATACACCCTGAAGTCATCATATTTAATATTGTTAGATTTTCTTTTTGGGGAGGGGGGGTCAGACTTTGCAAGGAAAATTCAGTCTTATAAAATTCACATTGTAAAGTTACCAAATATAAGCGTTAGTACCCCTGGCAATCAAAATTATCCCTTGGACCCCTTGGAAAATATTTCTGGAGAAATTTGCTTGGAAAAAATGACTGAAACTATTTGGAACATGCAACTTATTTCCTAGTGACTGTGAAATTTATAACTTGAAATATTTTTTCTTCAGCTGTAAATGTTTGCAAGTCTACTGAATCACATTTTGAAACAGCTAGAAAGCAATTCCAGGAATTGAGTGCAAAAATTCCAGAAAATCAGTACTACAGGTAATACACAAGTCAACATAAAACTTTGCTTTAATTAACACATTTTTGCTGCTTTGATAGTATATATATTATAAATGCATGCATATACCTTACATGTTATTAGTTGCTTTTTTATTATTTTTTGTAAGGTTTAATGATCACTGGAAATATGCTCTTCAAAAGCTTTCTTTCCTGTCAGCGTTAGTCACCTACCTCAAAACAGAGAAACTTGTCTCAAGGGAGGAAACTGCAGCAATGATCGGAGGTTAGTGAGGCTAGCTGCAGGCTTGGCATTGTTGTTAATTGTTGAAGTATCTATGTAAGTAAGGAAATGTTTAACATTTTAGTGAAACTACAGCAAGCAGAGGGGTTTCACATGGACTTAGATGATTATCTGATTGGTTTGCTACAGATGGCCAGTGAGCTGGTAAGTATTTGATTAATCTTCATCTTGGCTACCAAAAAAAGAAGATTAATTGTTTAAATAGTTATCTATGTAACTTAGAAAGGATTTCTGTGATTTTGGCTCTATATAAGCATTTATATTTGATCAAGATAACATAACTTTTTACTGATTTTGTCATGTACCATTTCAGTCAAGACTGGCAGTAAATTCAGTGACTGCTGGAGACTTTCACCGACCAATGAGAATTGCTAAATTTGTGGCAGAGCTGGACGCTGGATTCCGACTTCTGAACTTGAAGAATGATGCCCTCCGTAAGCGATTTGATGGGCTTAAGTATGACCTTAAAAAGGTGGAGGAAGTGGTTTATGACCTGACAATCAGAGGTCTGAAACCTGTGGAAGGAACATGAAATCACGGCATTACAGAATACTGGTCTCTTGTGCACCTTGAGTACTTGCGGTACTGTGATCTCTTATAGGGTCACTTTAACACTGGTATCAATGAGGTACCAGTTACAATTTGATATTTACACAATTGACAAGAATAACTTTATTTTCAAAGACCAAAAAAGTAAAAAGAGCCAAAAAAGGAGAATTATGTCTGAATGAGAACTGACCTATGATAGTGATGGACACACTTAAACCATGGACAAACAATATGTTTTGTTAGGTTTAATTTTTTTGTATTAAGTGAAAGTACACTTGATTTGGAAATAAAAGCAACACAGAAAAGTGATTTATTGTTTTCTTTTTATCTACAGCTGATTGTGTTTGATCTTGATGAGAAATTTGCTTCGAATGTGATCTTTTGTGTTGTTGATACTGTGTGTTAAATACTTAAAATAATACAGTATATTACATGTAAATGAATTTACGGTAGCCATATTTTATATTAAGATTATACATTAAGAGACAATACCAATTTTAAAAAAAAATTTATCTTGAAATTTTTTGAAAGGATAAAGATTAGAATAATTTATTGGAGTTGGGTAGGATAACTCATGTTACAGTGCTCAAAGGACTGCATATACTCAAGATAACAATTGAAGTGTCAAATGCACAAAATACAGAACGAAATTTCCTGGCAATTAAATGTTAATTTCCATGCCTGTATATTTTCATCTAGGAATTTCATAAAAAAAAGTAATAACATGTTTGTGGAGGAGAAGGTGATCATCTACTAGTATCTCACTTGGCTTGTAAAATTTCCTTAACAGAGTTGTTTCCCTTTTATTGCTTTTTAATAGTTGATGTATTGTAAATTCTGTATACCAGTATGTATTGAGAATTGATTAAAGCATGAATATTTGATGAATGCACTTACTGAAAATATTATATTCATGATTGTAAAAATTACTAATATGCTAAAAAAGGTTTATTGGTAATGTTGTTGCCTCTGTGTATATATTTCATAATATTACCGGTATGTTAAATTTTTTTTTCAAAACTGCTCAATGAATACATGTACCACTAATCTACCAGGCTTTTGGATCAAGACTCTTGCATGTACATGTATTTGTAAAATATGTACACTGGGAAGAAGACACACACAGTTTGCAGAGTGATTTGGTGAATACTTTGTAAAATATATTCCAAGAACTAGAGCTAGTTTTTAATTTTGAAATACACTGTAGATGTATAATGATTGGAAAAAATACAATTATTTGGGGAGAAAACATCATTGTCAATGGTGCAGATTCATTGTTCCAGTAGATTACTGTATGTTTTTGTTGTTGGTCTCTGTTATTTTGTATCAGTTGGGAGTAGTGGGGAAATCTACTGTATCAGTTAATTTGTTTATGAAAGAAAATCTCCATGATTTACTTGTGGTGAATAAATGACCACAAGATTGATATAATATGCCAAATAACCATACACAATTAAAAAAATCAATTAAAAATAAAAATTTACAGTTACACAGCAGAACTTGGTTATAATTCAGATCTAGTGTAGGCCTTTATGTATCAGCTTATTTTACCATGTATGTTTATTCTTCAGACAGTCATTAGACACCTGTTAAGGCTAACCCCCAGACTACAGCCCACAACTTGACCGCAATAGCCACGGACATAACTGGCCACCAGATGGGGTCGTTTACCTGTCTCCTTGACAGAGTCCGTCAAAGCTTGATGATTTCCTCAACACCTTCAAGCTTTTCTATACTTAGTAATAATCAGTAGGTCCCTGTTGATTATAGTTTCCCTTAATGAGAGGTTTATTAATATGTAAAGGTGCTGGTATATACTCCTTAATGCATTTATTTTCTATTTATATCTAAATTGAGGTTTTCCATCTCGTTTGCTGGGATTTCTAATGAAGTCTGTGGTGATGTGAATGTATTTCCAATATTGACATACTTGGAATTGATTATTGATGTTTGGATTAATGTATAGCTCCCATAGGAAAAAGTGGCAAAAGTTTCTAATTTATTAATTGACATTACTTGTTATTAACAAATAATGGAAATAAGATTAAAGTTAATTTATTTATTGATCTTGCAGGAGTCAGAGTAAACTGGATTCTGAAGTTCTGATCTTTCCATACACTGATGAACTTTCTAGCTTTATACCCACTAGTGCTTACATGAAAGGTATGTATCTCTTAAATTGTTTACCTGTACTTCAGTTCATGGGTTTTTTTTTTTTCATAGTTTTGACCATGAAAAAAAATTATGTTTTGGGCTAAGTAGACACCACTGTTTGTAACGCATGTATTACAGTATATGGACCCTGCATCTAGCCTCTTTATTTGATCTTGTCTCTTGAATACTGTTTTTTTTTTTTTAATATTTACATGTAGGTCAATCTAGTATATATCATTAAATTAATAAAATCAATAACTACTGAAACTTAGATCAAGAATTATCTTGCAATGTTAAACCTGTTTAGATTTTTAAAAAAAATAATTCAATGGACAAAACTAACATTCCAATATGTACATTTTGCACATTTTTTGGAAAAGTGATTTAATTAAGAGTTACATTTATAAATTATTAACTTCGGTTGGCAGAATATGAAACACTATGAGTACATTTTAACATTATGCCATTAAATTTGGTTATACACATATATATAGCATACAAATATCACATTTACCACATGCATGTTCTCATTTGTTCAGAATTTCGAAAAAACAGCTAGCTTAATGGTCCCCATTGCACCTTTAGCATGGCCCTATATATCATTTATTAAAAACAATGAGTTGTATAATGCTAAGGAGATATACCATGGGCCAGAGACAAATGCAGCATGCACGTTACTGACAGGGGATCATGATTTTATCTGCTGGGGATGAGTCAGCACTCCTGACCCCCAGGGCTACCTCACCAAATTTATCTAGAGCTCAAGACTGCATGCTTAGGGCTTAGCTGTTAAATTGGCAAATATTTTATGAGATCCTCTGGTTAAACCAAGATTTTATTGTTTTGGGGGTTTTTCTTTTGAGAGGCAGAATGTTTAATTATGTTGATGTCTTTTGTCATATAGAATTCCCTAGAGGTTATTACATACTAATGTGTAGAAACTATTACTACCATAATATGACCAGTAGTAATTCATTAATAAAATTATTTTTTCGTCATGAGGCATTACCGGTAATTTAAAATATGTTTTATCTGTGAGACCATATGTGGGAGATTTTTATGTACATTATGAGATATTCAAATATATACTTCATAAAAAATCATTGAGGTGACTTATTGTGACAATTACTGTGTATTGCCATCTGTATTTCTTGGAAAAATATTTTTAATCTAAAAATGAGAGTTAGTTTTTTATATGATTGTTTGATAAATGAAATAGAATAAAGAAGCATATCTTAAATAGCAGGAAAAGGCTACTGCTGTTCCCATCAGAATTTGTCAAACACTGTAAATATTCAATAAATGAATATATATTGAGATAAGAAATCTAACAATGTTGGAATTTTAGACATTTTTTAATCATTGAGTAAGTGCTAAAAATATTTGTTCACACCATGTTGCTTGGCCCAACTATAACTGTTCACAGCAAGATCTTAAGTATAGCCCACGCAACGAAGTTGTGAGTGGTATGTTTTGACCCGTCTGTCAGTCAGTCAGTCCGTCAGTCCTGTTTTTTTTGTAATTGCAACTCCTTTTAAACTGCTGCAGCATGAAATTTCGTAAAACTTTTTAGGTTTCTTGGCTCAACTATAACTGTTTACAGCTAGATCTTAATTTACATGTACCCCACGCAACAAAGTTTGTCAGTCAGTAAGTCTGCCAGTCAGTCAGTCACTCAGTTTGTCTTTCCTGTTTTTTTTTGTAATTGCAACTCCTCTTAAAACCTGAATATAGAATTTCATAAAGATTTTTAGGTATTTAGAACACAATGTGAAGATGTATATATATTATTACCAGGAAATTCCAATTCCATTATTTTTCTGGGAATTTTGGCCATTTTGAACTGAGAATTTTGGCCCTATGTTGAATAAAGTATTGAACAGTTTGTAGCATTGTTAAGTAATGGGGGAGTTTGGGGTATGTTAGCTGGCTTGCTTGCTTGCTCATTTTTCCTTTCATTTTAATAAACCTATTCCGATACATATATGCAGGCAGACTCTCCCTGATAATTAAAGTGACATATGCCAGTCATCAGTATAGCTGTGTGATTTTTAACCATCTCTTGCTAGAGGATGCGACATTGTTTTAAATCAGGTCAGAGGTGTAATTTATCTTGTTAGGTTTTTGACTTAATATGTACATGTATTAGTTTCATGTTTTAGCTTATTTGTATGCAGGACAGTGTAGCATTGAATCCTTTCCAAATATAGATAAAAAATCACAATTAATATTCCTCGCACCTTGGTGTGCTTACTGACTGAAACCTATGAAAATGAAGATAATAAATGGGTATATTTGGAATGACGATTTTCCATGTAGATTTCTGGATTTACCTGGCTGTGACACCTGGGAGGTGTGGCAATCTTTACCTTAGAAGATCGTCAGTTTCCACGTACATAATCATTAGGTACCCCAAGGCTCTCTGACAGGTAATGTATTCTGAGCGACAAACAGGTAGCTTGTAAATAGAATTATCAATATTGCCCAGAAGTCATTGGATTTATATTGTTAGTGGGATTCTGTTTTTGCTGGTGACAAATTGTGATAGGAAAAGTGTTGACAATAAAGGTATAGGTATAAACTGTAATAATTTGATTGTAAAAAATTCAAATTTTTTAAAAAGATAAATTCCGTCACCAAAATAGCATGAATGTCACTGATAGATATAGTAAATGAATTAAAGCTATTGCTTATTGTAGATAAAAATTATAGATTTTTTCAGATAGGGTGTACTTTTAAATTGCTTCATTTTATTTCAGGAGAACATTCATAAATGGATAAAGGATAAAGAAAGTGCCGTGAAAAAATAAAAATGTACTTGTAGATACTTAAGCCAAAGGTAAGAAAGTTGATTAAATTTATAACACGGAGAAAGAGTACGAGCTTGTGTGTGCGTGCAGTGTTTGTATAAATCTGATTTATGAAGCAATGTAAAGTTCTCTAACAACACATAATGCATCTGTTGATCCTGAAATCTATCATTTATATCCATAGGAAGGCAATTTTCAGGGATTTTCCTTGTAGTCTATAAGGAAACCTACACAATAAACTGACAAATTCAATCACTCGGTGATCGGAGCCCCAGTAATTCAGTGTATTGAATTGTTACATTAACCTATAAGATAAATGAGCGGTGTCTGATTATTATATACCCATTAATATTAAATAGTTTAGAATCCGTGATTAGGATCTACCGATACTTTAAATGAAGAAAATGTAGCAAGAGTGGGTTTTTTATTTCCTTGATGTGTTTGTGCATGTAGTTGAAGCTAGACCCTGCAGGTAAAATTTGCAAGTTTTCAATTTTGCAGGTACAATTTTACAAGTTTTTAATTTTTAAAAAATTTTTAAGTATAAATTTTAAATATAAAAAAATTATTCTTTAATCAATCTATCGTGAAAATACTATATACCATGCATTTTACTGTAATTTAAAGTTCCTGGATTTTTTTCCCACATTTCACAGATGTATAGGGATAAGAATAATTTACAGATACATTTTGAATTTCTTATTTAAAGGAACTAAATAGAGAGATTCTGAGAAACAGCATATAAATGTAGAAGATTTTGTTGAGAAGATGTATGTCTGGCCACTGTAGCGCATCCCTAATTAGATGTTTTGAGTGTAAACAAATGATAATGTGTTCCTTGGGGTGATAACGTGACAAGGGGTTGTTTGACGTTTGTCATCATTTGATGGACGTTGAGTGTGAAGTTGAGGCCCCCACCCTAGTAATCTTCTCCTGGTCATCTCACTCATTCACAATGTGGATTACAAAGTCTACAGCAAAAATTCCACTGTAATAAAATGACCATTGAAAAGAATTGAAACATAGTGTTAACATGGAATTTTATACCCCCTTATTGCTTTGAAGTTTCTTTTTACCTGTAGAGGAATAGATCAAGATTGTTAGATAGTCAGATGTCAGTAATACAGGGGGATAAACAACATTAGATATTCAGCTATTTCTTGCCAGGGGCAAAATGGATTAAACAACTAATTCAATCAGATGACCTTGAGATCTGTCTTTGACCTTGACCCTTAATGTTATTTTGGTACTCGGAATAAATTTGGTATTGAGTTGGGTAATGCACATGTAATAAAAGTTTTTTGAAAATAAATGGAAAAATATCATTTCGGTTAAAAGTGTTCAATTTCTGTTGAGTGAATTATTTATTTTCTGATTAGAGTTAGATGTGTATCTGGAATAGCTGATCAAAGTGCTGTCGAAAAAATGTATTTACATTATTTACAGAGAATCCATCAACATAAATATCTTTCTCTGATCTGTAAAGAATAGAGATTTTCTTATAAATAGGCTATAAGTTGGTGCTTCAATTTTAAACCTCTATTCAATTGCCACATGGGAAGTAAAATTACTAAAGACGTACTAGCTATTTTTAAAGAATACATGCATCCTTGCATATGTGGCATTGCAATTGCTACTGAAACTATTTGGTACATGTGTATAGTTCATTCAAAATCATAGAGATACTTTGATGTATGAGAAATGGACCAAAAAGTACATGCACTATATAATAAGTATCATATATGGTCAGTTTACTGCAACAGAAATTTAAGAAGTTATAAGCAAATACATGTAGTGGACTCCTGTTTAGGACATAGTGCCACATCATATATACAATGGCTGTTTTAATTTCAAACACAGAAACTGTGACATGTTTATTTTAACAGGTCATTAGACCTGTCCTTGTAATGGTAACTTACTGGGCCTATCACGTTTTGTAATTGTGTTGTAACGATTGTTATAACCATTGTCTCGTAATGTCCTGAGGACAGGTCCTGACCTCACTATATCTGTTGACCGGGTAGGTACGATCTCTACCCTAGATTAAAGCAGTCCTTACCCTGGTTAGCTCAGTCTATCAGGACTGACCCCCACAGTTTGTGCTGACCGGATAGTTGTTGATCTACCCCAGTCAAAAGAGCTTTTGACTTTGGTTACATGTGGCCCTTAATTAACATCACTGAGTATGTTGACTGCATGGTGAAGACTTTGCTGCCATTGTAATTATATCACAACTGTTGATCTTTACCTAACATACCTACCCCCAGTGTGGAGTTATTATAATTTGCTAGTGTTGCATTTCATACAATAATAGTATTATTTTGTAACTTTCAAGTTTTACAAAATGAAGTTTACCGGTACATTTTTTATTTGTTGACTTGGCCGTTCGTATAGTGGAGATGCTTGTACCTATTTTATGTTAGAAGATAAGTCCTTGAGCCTAATATCGTTATGCTGTTTTTGATTTGTTTTGGGGTAATAGGAATTTAGACAGATAGATAATAACTAGTGTGCACCAAGATGCTATCTGGACATGTTTTCTATTCATGTTTGAACCCTTATTCAATATTCACCTGTTACATAGTTTTAGAATAGGATAATACTTTACTGTTTTGATATCTGAATAGAAAGAATTTACTCTGCAGGTGGGGAAAAATGAATACTTTGTAAAGTTTGATTTCAAGATTTAAGATCTCAACTATTGCATTTAGATAAGTTTCATTTAATTTTAAGGAAGACATGCCATTCCATTGCTCAAATTAATTATTCTGTGTCCAAATGTCTTTTATTGTCAGTGCAAAATCAAAGGCATACACATTCTCATGTAGGAATTCCATCTATGAAGTATTTACTTATTGCAAAGTGTTGGTCGAGACATTTTTTGCTGTAATTTTTTACACGTCCATTCCTGGTAACTGTTATATTTTGGTAAAGAAGACAAGCACCCTTTGTAAGCTGATTTCATTATCGCTGTAGAGAATCATGAGTCCTTTCTTACTGTTGAAGCTTATCACAGAAGATGTTTGTCGAGTGAATGCCTGAGACAGAACTTTGTTGTTGCTAGGAATCTGTGAAAACACAAATTTACAATCACTATCAGCCATTTAGAAATCCTCTTATTTGGTTTTATCAAGAACTGATCAATTGGCAACATTCATCCATTGTCCCGAGCATTGTTGCCTTTGATGATCTTAAACCTCCTTTCAATACCTGAGTCATTATTAATCAGTATAGATTTGACATTTTGGGGGAATCAATCAAAATAGAAAAAATCTAATGGACTATTGCGACATTGCAGGGCTGTCACTCTCCCTGATTTTGGTCTGATAATGGGACCATTCCTATGGTTAAAAAATAAACCGAAAACTTGATTTTACCTTTCTAGTAGAAGGCAATGTTGATACCTTATAATAAATACTTGATGTAAGGGAAACTATAGGTGGAATTCTACATGTAACTCACTGAGTGAGTATGCCTGACAGTATATATTTTAAATACCTAACTTACCATGTTGGTTCTATCATTACTTTTACTGGTTCCAGTAATCGATAACTATTTTTCAAAGTCATTATTGAATGATGACTAAAAATTTCCATATTTTACCAGAAAGGTTGATCATTTTCTCAGTTACGGGTATTTTATAAATATCTGGGTCCTGTAACGGTCAGTGACAACCCTATTAAAATGGCTCATTAGGACAATTAATTCACTGAAATAACTTCATATCAGAGGCATGCAATATCGACAGTAACAATCTCCTATTTGATACGTACGTTTTACAGTAAACAAACTGATTTGTGTGCAAGAAAATTTTACAAGTACCGATACTATGAGAACCTCTTTGTTGCTAATTTTTATTGCCATGAACCAGTTGTCAGATTCAATAACTGAAATAGGTTCAGTGGCAAAATTCAGTTGCCACACACCACAGTTTCACTTGTTAATTGCAAAATAAGGTTGCATATAAATGTTGGTTTTACAGTATATTGTATACCGTAATTTTGTTATTTTTGGAAATTGTTCATTATTGTTGGTGTAAAGAAAATTTTAAAACATCCAAAGACCAAGGTACATTTTGGCTGGATAGAGAACTAACACAGTTTGGGCTGAGGTCATCATTTTAGATAGAAATCTGCTAGACCCTTGCTGATGGATTAATGGTTTTGGCAAAGGGCAAGCAAGGGCCGGATTTCAGTTAATGACTTATGGAATGTAAGCCAATTGCAGATTGACACTTAAATGACTTATCATGTACAGTGTTGGCCCGTACTTATCATTATATATTTTGTCCAAAAAGGTTCCAAATAGGTTAAACACTTGCTGAATTAAAAATGTTCCTTTAATGAAGTCTAGAGGAATTTTATGGACTTTTTACAATTTTACAATCTAGATATGGTCAATAATGCTCACTTTAAGGGGTATATACTGAAAGTTAAAGAGGTCTGAAGGTGACTTTTTCTGGCCTTGCTGGTGAAAAATCGGGCATCTTCAGCCGAAAATATAATCCAGAAAAAGTCATTAACGTTGGAGATTAACGACCTCGTCCATGGCATGGGGGCATGGTTTTTGGCAATACACATTATGATCCCTCTCTTGAAAATGTTTAAGTAGTTTGTGAAGTTTTGATTGCTGAACCATAAATAATGCTTATTGAGGGAAAGGAATGAATGAAGTCATACAGCTTTTTAACTTTACTACTCATAAAAATGAGAATGTCTGTCATGGATTTGAAAATTGTCCAAAAAAAAAATAATAAAAAAAGTTTTGCCAGGATAAATCTGTAATTTACATATTTGGAAGACTAAAATCTTACCCATGTAAATCTTGATCATACAAACTGCAAAAGCGATTAAAATTGAATTGATTGCAAAGTATCAGAATTTTGAACTCCTGTTGTTTGAGACTAATATGCATGTATATCCTAAACTGCTCTATGGGAATGAAATCAATAAGTTTCCATATAGGGTCAAATGATGTCTGCATGGCATTTGTCAAGATTTATTGAATGATGATAAAAGGTTTAGTTTTTCAATAACTTAGGCCATGAGAGGATTTTTTGTTGGGCTTCTCAATAAAGAAGGTGTAATGTACTCTAGTTTGCCAACTAATACCTCAAGCGTTGTCTGTCTGGCGTAAAGCATGTACAACTAAAAAATTACTTGGCCGAAGAACTATTGCCATTGAAGAAGATGAATCAGTGTGTTTACTTAAGATATACCTACATACAAACGTAAACAAGGGATAAATTAATAGATTTATTTAGTTCATTTGGAAACTGTGTTCAAATATTTTGATTTCTTCAATCACAGGTTCCCTTTAAATGAGGAGTGGGACACAAACAGTATTGAAGGGTCCTACACTGTCATTCATTAAATCAGTGTTTAAATGATTCTCTTAACTACAGACCTATTTGATAAAACGTTCAATTGATTATGACATTTAATTGATTATATCGGAGCACCTATTTACCAATTGCTGATAACATGGGCCCTTGAATAGAGTCTAGAGAAATGTCTAATTGAAACAGTTAAGACAAGAAAATGTCACTTGTATAGGTAGAGAGATTCACAGTGTATAGAGATTAAGCTGGACTTAAGTTTGTATTGGAGGGACCGAAATTGAAGGAGCCAGAAGCCTTCGGAGCAAAAAAAGAGGACTTTGTGAAATCTTTTGATCTTTAGCTGCACTTATTTTCGAGTTGTCTCGGGATAAGAGTACAAAAAGTTTAGAAAAACCCTCAAGGTTTTAATTTGATGCACTTTTTGTTCTGCTTGTGAATAACTTCAAGGTTTTTGGGAAGATTTATAAATTTCTTTTCTTTTGCTCATTTTGTTAACACTTTGAAATGTTCCTGAGGCTCTTGTATGGTCCCAATTAAATGTAGTTAATTTGAGGTCCTTGGGCAAATGTTTTTTAAAGCAAAAGTTACAATCTACAAAGATCCATCTAAGATTTTCTGAGCAATTAAATTAAATTACCTAGTACATAAAACAATTGCATTTACTAGATTTCATGCGTGTTAAAGTTTCAAACAATTTATTATTCCAGCAATATGTGAATGATTTGATCTTAAGTAGAATTTGTACAGTAAAGACCGAGTTGATACAGTCATGTATGTGTATGAACATGCATGTACCTGGGACTTCTGTCCTCGTTACTGTGTCATGTATAAAGAATGAATATATTTGGTAGCAATGTCTTTATCTTGTATGTATAATATATGTGTAATTGCCAGAGTTGTATCATCAGTTTGCTTAATGACCATGCATTTTCTACAAATTTTCTAAATTTTATATGACACAAGTACATATGTTAATTGTGTTTTGTTTTTTTTCAATTTCATATTTTCAAAAAAAATTCCTTTAAATTGCATGCTGGGATTATTTGCAATAAAGAAGACAGGAGCATATTATTCCAATGCCACTGATGTTTTGATGTCATAATTATCCCCGTACAGTATTCCTCTGTCAGATTTGTCACATGTTACATAGTTTTTAATGCATGAAACATATTTCTAACCAGGTAGATATATGATGTATGCACATAAAAAGGCAGTTACATATAAGTACATGCAATCATTGTGTAATAACAACATAAAAAATCTGATCAGCAAAAAACTTGTCACTGTGGAATTTGTGCACCTTTGCAGTAGAAACCTCACTAGATTGTGAAATTCACTGTTCTTATATACATAAAAGAAAGTTATCTGTACTTAAAAAAAGAAAGTTAAAACTGGCAGATTTAAAGCTTTTTGTGGGCAATCCAAGGAACCAAACATAAATGTGGTATGTAGTTCAACGAATTTTTCATTAGTGTTTTTTTTACCCATTTTGCATCAGTTCATTTTGCATCAATTCATTCTATCAATATGATATACCTTAATATGGCTTGCGATCTGTTTACGTTCTTGATCACCATTTTGTGTTTTCCCTAAAGCTAATTTTTTTTAAAGATTTTGCTTGTTCAACTGCCAGCATTGTGATTAAACATGCATATTTTGTGGGGAAAAATGACTTATGTCTTCCAAAAAATTGTGTTTGAACAAACTGGAAGTGCTTGCAATTATGTGAACTGATGTTCCTTTGTCAGATTTTGATGGATCACAATTATAGAAGTGACACAATGGTAAACACGATATTCGACGGAATTTGATTTTGAGCGGTGATAGAAACAGGAGATTGTAGTGCTCAATACACAATGGCCTTATCTCGCTGGCCTTGAGACGACTTTTTTAAAAGAAGTAAGATTTTTTTGATAGTGCAACAGGAGCGATTATTTATTTAAATGCTAGGTTTTACAAATTTAGATATAGTTTTGCAGATTCTTGACGCAGGTCATCTGGAATGACTCTGGTTGCACAAATTTGTGTAGTTTCTACTTAGAATTGGTTCTCAGGCAAGGATGGTACTGCATAATAAGACTTAATGATCTTTATATATAAGGATCTTCTCATTATGGCATATGGATTTTAGATTTACTGGTATTGGAATTTTAATTTCTGAAAAGTTTTCTCAAAAATTGATATTGTGGATATTTTTTTTGGTATGTGTAGTATTGATTTATTGAACATAATTAAAAAAAAAAATAACATTGAAATCAGAACCCCAAGCAGAACAATTCCTTCTCCCTTCATACTGATATCTGGAAGATTTTCCTATAAATCTAGCATTAAATTATGTATAAATTATATATATGGTACTAATAAACAGAACATGTGCACCTGGGAAGTTGTCATTAATTCTATGATGCACATAATAAAATTGCCCCTTGAATACCTGTCTTTAAGACACAAAGGAATTTATCAATCGTGAGATCTTATTTTTTGTAAGATCAATCGATAAACCTTTCAGCATGTTATCGATGTGCTGTATATCCAACTGATCAGACCGTACCCCCACTGCACAGCTAGAAGATCTCATTCAAATAAAACTCAGAAACATATGGTTTATAAAAATGAAAGAACAAATAAAAAATTAAGGTCCCTTCTTTCGTAAAACTTTTCAGATGGTATCAAGCAACATAAGTTAAATTCTGTTAATAAAGTATGCTCAGTCCTTGTTAACATGTGCTTGATATTTGTTCATTTCATTCAGACACATATATGAAAGAGATATTTAATTGTTGTGTTCTTGAAAACAGATAAACAAACTTCACCAATTTCCTTAAAGAGCCCATTGTCCAAGAGTTGTTGGCAAGAAGGAACTTGCTTAAGGTTTATTTGATAGACTTACAACGGCGAATGGGAGAAAAAACGTATACCCTGTTTCAGTGGAGCGTAGCAGTCCCTATACTTTACACCTATTGGTTAGGATTTAACTCAGAATATTATCCGTCGACGGATCTTGGCTGTTTAAAGACGACTGTCAATGGAATATTTATGAAGTGAATGAGAAACTAACACTCCTTTCGATGAGTTTCGTATCTGTTTTGTTCCCGAGTTTTAATGGAATATGGTAAGTTTTGATTTGGATAATGTCATTTTTGAATTGTTGTTTTACCTGGGTTTTTGTTGCTATTTGTAAGGAAAATGTAATTATTTAAATTTGATTCAATGGTGGACAGGTGTTAGATACCGAGTACTTTAGAACAGTTCTTGAAAACTTGTGTTGATTGTTGAAGTAAATGCATTGGTTCCAATTAGTTTTGAAGCTGAGCAAGTTCTTCTAAGGTTTTATAGGATTATTTAATTCTATTTACATTGAACTTCATATTTAAGCTCCTCATGAGTCACTATTATTAATTCTTTGCTAAGTATACAACAATATTACTAGTACAGATTAATTATCAATTGTAGGATAAGGATTTGGGCTTTGGTTTTAACTTTTTACCTATAAACTATTCGGAAACCTCGTAAGTATATGTATGCCCAAAGAGAAAGTGAAGAGTTGCCTTATCTGATAACCTCGTTTTATTGTTTAATGTACTACTACTCTTTTGTATCGGTAAAATGGGAATACCTCAATTCACTTGACAATTATAAGAGGTCTATCTGTATTAGTTTTTCTGCATGTCTGGGTAATGGAGTACCTAGTCCTCTTCATTGACCGACCCCCGCTGAGTTGGCCCTCTTTAATAACACACTGCTTATTAAGAATTGAGAAAAGGACCAAACATTCACTACTTGTACAAAGTACTTGAAACTAAAAATTGTTTTTTGTGATTTTTGAACAGAGAATATGTTTGATCTCCGGTTCTCCTGAACTGATTTTATGGACATCAATCACATGGCATTATTAGGAGCAATGTGTTTTCTGATGTAGGTGTCATGTTTTTTTAAGCTCCTGCGTCTTCAGGTGAAAAATGTCTTGCTCTCACCAAAAAATATTAATAGCTATGGCTTTCTATACAATCTTTTGAAATTATTGTGTCCTTGAAACTTATAGAAATATGAATAGCCATGTTTACAAAGGGTGTTTACATTTTTTTTCTTTTAAATTTCAGCAGTCAGAGAATTTATATATAAATACACCAGGAAGGGTAAAACAGGTGACAGGTTTCATCAAGATTATGCAATGTACATGAGAATATAACCAAATCCTAGCAACAATTTCTTTTTTTACATTAAGACATGAAGAACATTTGTAAACTCCTGTGATTTATGATCTTGAAATATCATTATTCAATTTAGCTATAAATGTACCTGGTATGTTTTGAAAAGGGGCAAACTCAAATTCTTCAGCAAACACATTTTGTTTACATGCACTTACAGGAACGGTTGCACTAAAATCTCCTTCATTTGGATACATATGCGCTCTGTGTCTCTAACTGAACTGGGTTAAGCCTGTTAAGGAGATCTTGTTTCTCAATCTTGAATTTGGTAAATGTACTGCACCTGCCTAAGATTGATATTTATGTACATGGTACATCTGCATGCAAATATAATTTCTGAAAAAAATTATATATCGGTAATTTATTCAGAAATGATTTTGAGAGACATGTCCATAAACAATTTTTTAATTCAGAGAAAAAATACCAACATGGTTCACATTGGCTTTCAATCTTTGTTTTATCTGATGAATGTATATGTAAAAAAATAAAAAAGTTTAAAGGAGTTTAAAGTTACCAAGACCCTGTGTGTTGCAGAGAACTCGTGCCCAAAGCTTAGTAAACCTGCACGCACACAAGAGGGTCTCATGTTCACATACCCGGCATGCAGATTAGGAATACAGTTACTGAAATAATTGTACCTCAAATATTTAACAATTAGTATGCTGAGCAAGCAAGTTTCTTTGAACACTTTGTGTAGATGCTTTGTAAACCTTTAAATGACCATCTATTTTTCTTCTTCAGTGAGTTATTTTGAGAACGTAGACTAAGGAGAGATGATTCTGCTCTGCAAATTATTAATGTTAATGGGGACTTACTCTGACCATCAAGGAACTATGAATATACTAGAATTATTTCATGACACACATGCAGTGTAATCTGAGACTGAGACTCTCTTTCTCTCTCTCTCTCTCTTTCATGTCATGAAGTCAGGGTAACTGTGGTTCTCGGCTTTCCTCATTTTACCAGTGTTTGTTCCCAAGTGAACATTGAACACTCCGTCAGCCTGGACAAATACCTTTTATCGAGTCAAGACGAAAAGGCAATTGGGTACAGATTTTATCCCTCTCTTCATTGTCACCTAGAAATTAAATTCCTCAGCAACCCATGGATAGTGGTCCTGGCAATGATTTCTCCATTTCCTTCTAGAATGGTTATCCTGCATAATGACCTTTATACAGTGTCATTTACTGACCACCTCTGGGTCTGGGGGCGATTTTTCTTTGACATGGATGACCTGGCAAACCTTGTAAATGAAGAGAAAATAAGATTAAACAATGCAGGAATGTTGAATTAAATAGACTTTATTTAGATTAATGAAACAGTTATTCCACAAATTTTTACCCAAGCGGACCTTATCAGATTATTTGTTATGTTTTGAGTAAATAGAAAGGCGAGGTAAGGAGGATTTGAACAGTTCAGGAGTTGACACCTTTGGTATTGAACTGTATACTCCTGGTCAATGAACAATTTTCGATTGCTTCCTTTAACAGTGTACCATCAGGTGACTGAAATCATTTTGATTATCAAAACTTTTTAACAATGAGCGGAAAGTTTATGTTTGACGGAGTGACCGGGTGCTGTGTGGTACAGTGAAATGGGGGGGAATTAAGACAGAATTCTGACAATAGGGCCATTCAAGCCGCAGTCAATAGAAATCGATCTCTGTATTTATTATTAATGTAAATAGTTCAGCTAATTATAAAAGGGTCGTACATACCAAAGAAGAATGCAGCAATATCTTTCTTGGTGTGTTTGGCAATTAAAAAAATACCTTTATATTAAATGATTACAGTTTACGGCTGGTCTTTGCTGTGTGCAGCACTTACAAAGTTATTCCAACTCGGCCATTGTAGAACTCAAGTTTGAATGTTTGTTAACCTTTGATTCATTCTAATAAAGCAATTGCAAATATTTTGTAATTGATAGATTTGTATGAAAAATCAAATAAATGCAGTCCATTTAAGAATTTTAGTTCCCATCAGGTTAAAAATAGCTGTATACTTACCGGGTTTCAAAATCTATGGTAGATTGAATTCTAAGTCAAAAACTTTAATTGAAATGTTCCAACAAGATATAATTATAGTTTGAACAATTAATACAACAAAATTTGAACTTCAAATTCCATGTTAAAGATCTCAGAAAACTAGTTCAACAACGTTTTTGAATTGAATACACAAATTGACTGCATCAAAATTGAATAGGGGCCAGGTTGATTAGCAGGTGCACAATGTATATCACACCTGTATGGGTTCACCTTTGCTGTATACCTGGGACAAAAAGGGGGGATAAGTGGGTGCTGTTTGAGAACATTAACATTATTGAAGTGATAATGTTTCACTAATTACATGTAGTGAAATGTGTGTACATAGAGTAGAAGAGCTGCTTACTGGTACATGCGATTTCCTGCATTTACTGGTTCAATTCAGGGGCTCTGTTTGATTAACAGATTCATTGTGAAGTGCTAGTAAATTAAGATTTTAAAAGCTTATTAGAACTGAATATTTACTCTACTACAGCATGTGTACCCAGTACATAGTTTTTTGATCAGCCTTTTAAGGACAGAAACTTGACCCTTAGGAATGAATGCTGTTCATTTTTTTTAGAATTCAGAAACAAACTTTTGTGCTTTTGGAATTTTTTTATCTGGTCAGGATCTGTACTCAACGACAAAAAGAAAGTTCAAATTTTTAGGTACATAAAGGTAACTTTGAAAAAATCATTGTAAATACATAATGCTTTAACATTCTTGATCTAAATGATGAAATAAACAGCCAAAATAATATCTTTAAAGTTCCAATATTTTCCTTTATTCCATGCATACATGTACATGTAATATATAAAATTATGACACCCTTCAATAAGGTTTGATTTTTTATCTACGCATTTTTGTTTTTTAATGTAATAAAGTCATAAAACTTCGGAATGGTAAAAAGCAGATTGACATTTACATTCAGAGTTATATATGACAGGACCACCTAATGTCAGTGATAAACAGAAAATATTGCTCGGACATTTTTTTTCACAGGTGTAAATTCAACTTGGTTTTAACCCCCCTCCCCACCACCACCACTTAAATATAAAGAATTTAGGAATTTTGTTATGAAATGTAACTGTTAAGTGGTGACTAAAAAAAAATGACTTAATTAGAACCGCAAGGATTTTCTAATTTGTGGTTACATACATTGTGTATTTTTTTTTTAATCTATGGTTACATATCTACTATTATTCTGATCCGTGGTATTTTGCCTAAAGGTAGTGTGAACTTCCAATATCTGATTTAATGTGTAACAATAGACACTTCACTGTCATTGAGCAATGTTGTCAAATATTGGTTCCCAGTATTTGTCCATACAAGGTTATGACCTGGTTGTTTTTATTTGTAAGTGAACCCTAACACTGACCTTTTAAATCCACTGTTGAAGTGAGAGAAAAAAAAAAGTATGTCATTATTTTATAAGGAACCCTATAGCCTTTGCTCAATGCATCAATGACTTTTCAGTTTAAAAAAAAAAAAAAGAGGGTCTGGCGTATTATGAATCACAGAATTAAGGTTCTCTCATTGCTTTGCTCATAGTTATAAGGCACTCAATGGGAATGGATGGGAAATATGAAAGACAAGCTTCTCCAGTGACAAAATGAAACCAAGCACTGGAAATAATTTGTGGTTATTTTAACTATAAGGATGGTATTAAATTTTATTACAAACTTGGTAAGTAAGGTATTTTATTTCATTTATGAATACTTTGAATGGACCTGGGCTGAGTAAAAGAATGTCTATTTGATATCTTTGTAACATTTCTTTTTCACCTGACAAGATATTAAATTTGACATTCCCCTAGAACTAGCTTAAGTGAACTGTTGCTCATCTCATCTGGTGTGTTACAAAGTGATTGTTGCCAAGTTTAAATCATTATTTTCACCTGACCTGTGGTACTAAGTTTTTCCACCTGAAGAATTAGGTAACCTGGCCAAAAGGAGAGTCGGGTGATGACTGTTTATAAATTATACCTATCTTTTCTGCTGTGTAAATGGATAATTGAGAACTAGCTGTCATTGGCTGAACTGGACTTTTGTTTAACTAAAGATCGAGGAAGACTCCCACCCTGGCTATTCTTTAAAAAGATAGATTGATTTCTTAGGTGGGGAACAGAACTGTGTCATATGGGTGACCTTTTCTATTGTTACAGTATTCAGGTATGGAGCAGTTGCAATGATTTTTTTGTGTGTTCAGGGTATTGTGTGGCAGTGACAACAGTGTGAGACAGCTGTGGGTGTAAAGTTTGTAAAAAACTGTCCATGATTCATCATTCAAATATAAAGCTTATAAGTTTCCATTTCTCACATCAGTAGAGATGTACAATGTGTTACATGAATGAAGCTCTTCTCATTGGATAACTGATGTGTCATTAGGATTCAGGAACTAGAGTTTTATTATTTTGGATAAGGATATATTCCTTTGAATGGTAAATTGGAAATTTTGCCTTAAACATCTCACTTGGATTGGAAAATGAAAAACAGGTGACAGATTGTTATAGCTAGTTTGTTCTTCGGTTGATGAAATACATAAATATTTGTGTGATAAACTACATGTATCCCGGCCATTCCATATAAATGTGTTAGATAGCAATTAAATGATTATGAATTTCTCATTACATGTATGAGAGATTCTCAAATGTCATATAATAAAGTGGGTTTATGAATGTGTGTTTAAAGGATAATATTTTGTGAATATGATGACTCAAATTCTTTCAGATATTCAATTTGATATTGTTTTGAATTGTAAATAGGTAGAAAACTGATCAACCATAACATTATAGGAAAAGATCTGATTTTGAAGTGTATTGATATGTAAATATTATGATAGAATGTTTATAGATCTAATATAGATTTTTTTGGAGTATGAATTAATTGAAAAAAGTTGTAAATGAGAGAGTTTTTTTAACTTCAAGATCAAGCTATCCTGTTCAAAACAAAGTTGAAAAAAAATATCAGGGAAAGATCGATACAGACCTAATAGTGTTTATCTTTTCTGTTTTCAGGACTGATAATTAGCCATGGGTCAGAATCAGTCAACCAGAACTCCGCGGGAGGAGATCAAGGGTCCCCCTCCTCGACCAGCGGAGCGCCCAACCTCACGCCTCGTGAGTGACCTAGGGCCGAAGGGTCCAAGTTACTACAACCCAGCCAACTGTGTGCTTCCCTCGGCGTTAACAGGACTCAAGGACGTACAGCTTCGTCCAGTGGCCAAAGAACTCTCTCAATATCATCCGGATTTCAAGGATATCTTTTCTAGTTCCGATTCCAATGAAAATGATCTAAATTCGGGAAATGTGACATTGAATGGTGATATTTCAAATGGAGATTTGTCCCATGATGATATATCTAATGGACATGACAGCAGTGATATTTTGTCTAGTTCTTACCCAGGAGTGCTTAATTCTCCACTGGCAAACGGCTTGCCTTACTCCTCAGCGTATGGAAATGGTAGTAGTGCTGATAATGGTACACCAGTGCAATCTGCTTCCGGGAAAATGAGAGGGCATCGTAGACAGATGTCAGCCACATCTAGTCTATACATTCGTGAAACTATTCCAGAGGATCCGAATGAGGAATCTCTGGATGTTCGTGGGAAAATTGACCCAATATCAATGGATACTAGTTATACTTCACAAGTTTCTATTCCTGTGAAAAGTTCGTTTGATTTGGATCAATCCTACAATATGACTTATGCCCAACTTGCTGAAGCTCGCAGGAGCAAAACTTTAATGGACATTGAAAAACGAACTGGTAAAAAACTAGAGGATCTAAGTCATGATTTAGCGGATAATGCAGAAGAAGGATCATTTTCTAGACAACCCTCAGTGCGGAGCATGAAAAGTGCTGTGAGTTTAGACACTGGTCTCAAAAAGAAAAAGAGAGCTCCCCCACCTCCCAATCATCCACCACCTCAACCCCCAACCTCAACACCTCAGAAAACCTCCTCCTCACAACCTCCACCAAGACCTGCTCACCTTCCACAGAAAAAAGCCCATTCCTTTGAGGAACCCCCAGCAGATTATGATATGGATGTAGTGGACAATTCACCAGTGAAACGCTCCCACAGTTTACGCACCCCAGCTGCGCCACCTCCCCCTCCCCCTGCAACCAAATCTATTTTGAAAAAAGTAGGACCCATAAGTGGACCAAACAGACAGAACAGTCAGCGTCCGCAAAGTGCAATACAGACTACAGCACATAGTGCACCAACAACCCCTCGTTCTACCTCCTTGTATAAGTCCCCTCCTGTTCTTCCACCTGCTGCTAAAGCAAATCAGTCAAACCCTTTCTTGATGGAAATTCAGAAGAGAGCTGAAAAAATTTCGATGAGGAGACAGTTGTCGGAGCAGGCAGAAACAGAGAAGAAAACTTCTGAGGATCAGTCTCCTCCTGTTGAGGAGCCTGCGGAGAAAGTGGCAGAACTTAACTTTACTGACATATCAAAGGCGGAGGATGAACCTAATCTTGTTTACCAAAGTGCTCCTGTCACACCTCGTGAGACCCAGGACAAATATTCCCCCAAACCTCCACCACTTGTTAGGCAAAGTTCTATTGATTCAGGAGTTGTTGAGAGTACAAATACAAATATCGAAACACGGAAGCCAGTGGAAGCTTTACAAAGACAGCCATCAGAAACATCAACAACAAGTGGTGTGTCATCTAATGACAGCAACAATGCAGCTTCAGCAACAAGAAAACTTAGCTCTTTGCTGCAACATGATATTAAAATTGCTGCTCAGGCCAAAGCAACTAAAATGGTGAAGCATACAACTCCTGTGAAAGAAAAACCAAAGGACCCTGCACAAGTCTTCCGGGAGCAACTACAGAAAGCTGCTGCAGAGAGAGAGGCTAGATGCAAGGAAGGCAAAACAATCGACTCTCAGCTGGCAGAGCAGAAAAAGAAGGAGCAAGAACAAGAAGAAAACTTGGTGTTTAAATCGGACACTGTCACGTTGAGGCGCTCTGAAAGCACTAAAGAAAATGGGGAAGTTAATGAGACTAAGGACTTGGGAAATGATGAGGAAGAAAAAGAATTCCCCAGACCAAAATTTATAAAGAAAAGTTCTACTGCTCCTAGTGGACTTAATGTCAAGAATTCTCGACAACGTCAACCAGACTCAGATGAAGAGGATGCAAGTAAGAGTTATCGAGAATCGGTGTACGGAACAAATGACTGGGTGCCGGAGGATGATCTCTCAGATGATAATCTGTCTGATGATCAGACAATGACTTCCCCTAGAAATGGTATGGAAGGATTCAAAACATCCATCATTCCACAGAAAGTCAAGGACTTGAAAACAAAGGGTAAAGCTCCTAAAGTCAAGGAAAAGAAATATAAGAAAAATTCAGACTCATCCACTGATGAGAGAAGAAAGTTTGATAGCATTAAGAAGTTTAAGAAATCTGTACACAAAAGTGTCAGAAATGCTTTTGGTTCCATAAGTAAAGCTTCTGGTAAAATAATGAAGAAGCAGAAATCTGAAGACTTTGAAGTGATTCAGGATGTGCCTAGAAATTGGAAGCTTTCTGCTTCTCACTCTGAGCCATCGTTTGATCGAATGATGATGTCAAATGGCTTGGAAGAGCGGGAAGATAGTTCTGATGATGATGAGTCTTCTGTGTTAGAATCTAGTGTTAGTGAAAGTCATTCTAGTCACAAAGCGTCAGAGAGCAATGGAAGAGGAGACGATGAGCGAAGTGATGATGATGATGATAATGAAGAAGATAATAAGGAACATGACATAAGTACAATGAAGCGTGCTGGAGTGGCTTACGTAAACAAAAAAGGACAAATCGTGTTACTGCCTGAATATGAAAGTGTCAATGGACATGGGTCAGAACACTTTGAAGGCTCTGCTCCAAAATTAATTCCAAAGAAAAAGAAGTTTACATATGATGCTACCGTGAGAAGAAAAGAAAGAGAAATGAAGGAGGAAATTATTTCAAAAGATGTTCATGAAAAAGAAAAACAAAGAGAGGAAGAGAAAAAGAAGGAAAAGGAGACAGAGTTGGAGTTCCGGAGACTGAGGGAGTTGGAAGCCAGGGACAGGCTGCAGCGTCTGGAACTGCAAGCTCAAATGCAGCAACAGTTGCTACAGCAACAGCAGCAACAATTAGGTTTCCTCTCAGCACCACCTCTACCCCCACCCACACAGTTTCAGCAGGGCTACAACCCTGCAGCATTTGAGTTCTCTAACTTGATGAACCAGCCGGGTCTTCAGCAAAGTGGGATGGGTCTACCCTACACAGGTCAGTCAACATACAGTGGACCTTTGTTCAATGCCGGAGTTCCTGGAATGAGCTATGATCTAACTGACTACATGAGAATGATGCAGGGAATGCAACCCAATCAGAACATGACCTCTGCTTATGCATTCATGATGAATGGACCGAACTGGCCAGGACCTGTGATGGATGTGAACAAAGGTTTTGTGGACTATTCTAAAATGCCAAATGGGAGCATGCAGACTGATGATTCTCAGAGAAATCAGGTGTATAAGACATGGCAGGGCCCCACTAAGCAAGTGGTACCCAACCCAAATTCTGCAGCTTCAGGAACTGCACAGAAATACATGGTGTCGGGTGAGCATCCCACCAACCAGCAATTTCGTTCCAATGGTGCTATTGATCCCAGTGTAAGGGGAGATGACTCCAACTCAGATGCCTCTGTATCAGAGGGATTGTCTCCCTTGAGGTCTTCCATGATGGCAAAGGTTAAGGTTGGGGACTTTCGGCCTTCAGTGACAGAAAATAATGCTGGACTATTTAAGTCATCCATTTCGGTTCCCAACCTGTCTACATCAAAGACAAACGGTGACTTCAGGTACGCTTTTTAGTTCTTTTTATGTATATCAAAGAGCCTTCTTAAAATTTTTACAAATAGACATAGAACCTTTTGATCATTGTGTGCCCTATTCTAAAGTTTGCTAAGACATATCTTTATTTTTTTTTTCTTTCTCATTTTGGTGGGTTTTCTATTTCTTTTTTTCAAAATGTCCTAATATAAGTTTAAGTCAAGCGTGCTTTCTCATGATCCTTTAATTACGACATGCTTTTTGAATCCATAGAAAGTAGGCAGATTTTCCAAGTTTTTCCTGTTTCTATCTTCAAAAACCATTTATTTTAAAACACATTTTTGAAAGAAAACTGGATATTTTTACCTGCTTAAAAAAAATTCAAAATATGTGCACTGCAGCTAGTGTATTCAATATTGATGTAATCTCACGAAGCCTTAAACCAAACATTTTTTCAAATTTGGTGGATAAAGAATGGAAAATATATTCCTCGTGTTCTTTTTAAAGATAAGTGTAAAGAGGAATCGATCTGGTGACAAACTGTCTGCTTGGAACAAAGGTGGAAATCTCAACATTGAATTAGGTTTCCAATAAGGCAAGATATACCCCCATTGACACTGGTAGTAAATATTCCTGATGCAGTTTAAATTTCACCAAATTATATATGAAGAAACTGTTTGACAAACATTGGGAGAATCTATACCAGATGATTAACTGAAATAGAAATTTCTTTGACATAGATATGTTTCACTTGGGTTCAATTTTCAGTGTGATGGCTATTTTAGATGTGGGAGGGGATATCCACCCATTTAGAGATCAATTCTTTTCAGAAATCAAGATTTTACATGGTGACATTTCAGTTCCTGTATATCATGTGCAGCTCCAGAAAATATGTCAAATGTGGTCCGAGGGATATTTAGGTTTGCCAGGAGGGGTGGGGAAGGGGGGTAACTTTGGGTAATTTTACTATGTAAATTTAATTTCATATGTAAACCCCCCGTAGGGGAATTTTAATTCTTTCATGCATGTTACATGTTGGTGTATTTTGTGACTTTATGTCAGAGAGTCCCAGAAGAACAACTTGAAGGCGTGTCATGATTGATCAAGATAAATTCAAGAATTATAATGAACCACACTTGATGATGGCATACACTGTACTTTACACTTTACATCAAAGCTCCGAAAAGAATTTAGGAGAAATAATTGCACACTATATGAGTGTATTTGTTTAGGTAATTACTCTTTCATTTAGTTTATTAAAGAAATTTTCCATGAGAAAATCAAAGTTTTAAAGCTTGACCATGGTTAATTATAATATAGATAAAATGACTCATTCTTTACATGTGATCACTTAAAAGACTGGCATAAGGAAAGAAAACAATTGTACCAATGTTAAAAGTCCTATCCCCCTAACATGCTTTTCAGGGTAATTAGCAATTAGTGTGACTTAAGTATGATTATGTCTAGGAGTTTTTAAGTCAACACGACAATTCTAATCTTCGAGATTAACAACAGTTACACAGTCGGCCTTGTCAACAGAAGACGTTGGCCCAGAACCGCTGGCCCCGGCATAAAAGACTTGTTCGTCCGAGACCCACACAAAGCCACGAGTAGAAGACCAAATATTTGTCATAATCACTACCTTTGTCTGTTTTTAAATACAAGTGGAACTCAGCAGGGAGATTATAAATATATACACGCCACAGATATGCTACCTACCACATATTTTAAAGTGTTAATTTTAAGAACTGGTGTGTATTTATATACCTATACCAATAAGTGTACTTATGTATACATTTTAAACATTCAGACAAATTACATTTGGGAACATAACTTTAAAAGGAACTTTCTTGGGGACAGCAGTATAAGATCACGCCTCTTGTCTGTAGCACACTGGGTGTCAGATGAACCAATGCTGTGTCAGTCTGCCATTACACAACACCGAGCAAAATGGGCCGATCTCCAGCACTTAAGGGGTTCTCTTCATGTGCCTCTTTTGACACCTGTATCATATAACCATTACATGTACCCATTAGCAATTACAAAGCTTTAGGTGTCTCTGTCTTATCTATTGTTAAATCTTTTGTCATTCAGTATGTCCATAAAGAGTTCAGTTACCTCACTGTTTTAGAACTATATGCCCCATAATGTAAGCTGAAATGACCTTTAGGATTATAATAGGACAATGTTGGGATGGTTTAATTCAGAGGCAGTCAATGGAATAATGTTAACAGTCTATCATGCGTAGATCCAGAAATTTTTCCCAGGGGGAAGGGTCCAAGGATGAGTTTTGTTTTTAGGGGAGGCCAAATATTAAGCTTTTATGGTTACTTTACAATGTGAATTAAATAAGTTTGAATTTTCAGAACCCTCCCCCCCTTACTATTTTTTGATCTATAGTGCATATCTGTTTTTTAATACATACCTTAGACACACAAAAACACAGCTGTTTCAACAATTAATTGTATGCTCAATATTACTACATGTACTGACAAATAATGAAATGGTAACTTTTATTTGCATGCTATTAAATTTTCACATTTTTATTTTTTCTAATTTTCAGGTAACCATAATTGGTGCATGTATAGCCTTACCGTGGTACCTAAAATACTGAACCCTCCGTGCAGACACAACTTCTTTCAATCAACATGCCCTAGATCTGAATCAAAGAAGAAGAGCCAATCTTGGGCCATGAAAACATAACAGGACTTAATTGAATACATTTAACTGACCCCAGCTCTGCTATATAAATGCATATCTGTTCAATATGCATGTGAAATGAAGAGCGATCATGTTGGCATTTAATAGGTACTCTGATGGAAGTAATCAAAATGTGTGATGTTGAAAACCATTGGTCATAACAAATGATTTTTAATTAATAATTACATTTAGTTAATAGATATACATACTAGGTAAGATTGAATTATCTAGTTGATTTATTTTCTTCTTGTTCCATGAACAATTGATCATATTGTGCAAGCTTTCCTTTATTTGTTCTTGATCAGTTAACAATAATTCTAGTCTACATGTATATGTGTACATTCATGTATAAACTATCAACATGAAAAATGTCAAATCTATCACATCTGTAATAATTTAATTGTCAAATCGAACTTTGAATTAATGCATGAATTCAAATCTCCTTAAATTAGGGGGTAATATATTTAGAGAAAGTTCTTGCAACTTGGCAGATTGTACTGGAATATAATATTGGGTGCACATAGCTATACTATATGGATACCCTTATAAATATATTTATTATGCAAAGATTTATTTTTGTAGAAAAACAATTTGCAGAACATTGTGCTTGTACACCGTTTATATATATGGATTTTTTTTTTAAATTGCAAGATCTTTTAATTTTACACACTTATAAGTATCACATTTAATTAACATAGTTTAGTATTTGTATGGGGTCTTCTTACATATTTTTGATATACATGTACCTATAATAATATATATATTCACATTAAGTTTATTATCTGTCTATCATGATGAAAAAAATATATTTTTTTTAATATTTATATCCATATCCTCAGCTACAAGTATATACAGTGTACATGGAATTCCATAGCCCTTGTTATACATGGCATATGGGCCTTATTCGGGAATTATTTATTTTTGTATATGATATGATATTTGTTAATTTGACTGTTACAGTTGTGACATTCCCCAAGTAACACATAAGTGTTATTATAATTAAGTTACTGTAAAATTCATCTTGACCAAATAAAAATGATTCTTTGATAATTGCACATCAGGTCATATCCTGTAAGTGGCCAGTATACCCCCCCCCCTCCCTTCTTCCAACATCTCTCAATCTGTATACAATGTCTTTCAATATTATTTTATGTGATTACAAAATTGTTATTTTGTCTATTTGTTGTTAATTTATAATTACAGAATCTGATCACTGCTTCCACGAACATTCATTAATTCAAGAACTTTCTCTCTGAGATATCCAATGTAAAACATAATCATTTGTTATATATATATCCATACATTACATCGGTCATGATTGTTGGATATTTTTGTATCATATATCACATGTCCAGCATATTTTCTCTATGAAATGCTAATATTTATAAATATATTAAATATATCTATTCTAAAAACTTGTTTTTGTGTCCTTTTGTGACTTTAAGATTGGAATATGTTTGCGTGCCTGTATCGAATTCCTTTATAACATTTTTAACTATAAAGTGTAGGTGTACACGATACCGTAACAGCTTTAGCTGATTTTTGATGACCTTTAACTTGAAAGGGGATGTGCGTGTTAGATCTACATGTACCCAAAATATTTTGACAACCCCCCCCCCAACCCCAACCCCCAAACAAACAAAACGGAATATTAATTAAAACTAAATGTTCATGTGTGATTTTTTAATATTATTACTTGTCAATACAGTTCAGAGAGAGGTGGGGTGTGGGGTCATCGTCTCAAGCCACGTTCCGGAGTCCGCATAGCTCTCTTCTACCATCTAGATTGGAGAGGATCGTACATTTTGACAGGGGTTTGCGACGATGGGGGTGGGGTACACTTCGCTGGAATGTAAATATATAAGAAAAAGATGACTGTCAGAAAAAGGGGACATCACTCCCCCCTCCCCATACTACGTACATGTACATTTACGAAAACCCTACGAAAATATAAATAAATAAATAAATAGTGCGTGCAGCCTCGTAACAATCAGGAAAAAAAAAACCCGATCTATATGTAATTGGTCAGAAAAGTAGGTTTGGTTTACTTCTAAAATCATTTTAAAAATCTACCCAAAAAGTGGGATGTACTCCGAATCAAATAGATTTTGGTTCATGTAAATAATCTAGATTATTTCTTGTCTGTTATATAGGAAATGTGGAAGAGTTCGTGTTAAATTATTGTCATGTAATGTCATGTAATGTCATGAAATGTCATGAAATGTTAGCAAAATTTGCATTAATCGCTAATGAATTTGACCTTTTATGGGAAAACCTGGTGTTTGGTGTTTTTTTTTTGGGGGGGGGGGGGTTGGACATTTCTAAATTGCTCAATTCATCAGGCTTATTTTTTTTTGGTTACATGTATCCGTAATCACGAAAGACATTATTTCCAAAATCAAATACATGTACATGTAATTACATATTAAGAGATCTTTAAAGTTTCTCTAACCTAACAAGACCTTTACTTTTTGATGAACAATAATTCTTTATTAAAAAAAAAATTAAGTTTATGCTGAAAACATTTATACACATATTTCGTTTAATGTCAATTTTAATCTCGACCGTGGATCTTAATTTTAAAAAGTCCATACACTAGTATATCATTTACATGAGTTTTCTTTGAAGTTTTTATTTTTCATGCAACTGGAAAAACCCTTTTTCATTCAAAGCGCTCATAACAAATCAAAGAAAGACAAGTCGTTCATTTGACAGGTGTCCATTTTTGTATTTTTTATTTCGACAAAAAATATTACCAGGAACTTTGCCAAAATATTACGCACATTTGGGGGGAAAAATTGGGCCAGACTCATTCGGGAAGTGATTCACCAACGTATTTTTTCTTCTTTTGACGAACTTGAGTACAAAGTTCTTTCAAGGAGAGATCTTCAACTTTTAAACTTACAAGGTCTGTGAGAAATCTAATTAAAACGCGTCAAAACATTAAATGTCTATTACAAACTTGTTTACGGGTCTCAGACCTTCCCCTGATCGTTATCTGCTGATTTACGAGGGGTGCAGGAGAAGTGTTTGTGGCTGATTTGGACCTCAACTTTTGTTTCTTTTTCTTTTCTAATGCATTGGACAAGTGCCATTGCATATAATTCATGCGCTCTGGTTACCTTTTTACATACATGGCACTAGTCTTTGAAATTAATGTGTTAAATAGTATGATGAGTCACCCCCTCCCCCCCCTCTCTCTCTCTCTCTCTCTCTCTCTCTCTCTCTCTCTGGAAAATAAAAAAAACCCAATGAAACATCAATTACATGTTCATGTAATTAAAGCCAATTTGAGTTTCTACTCGACTCTTTTTTTAAAGTTTGACTGAAATAAGGATTTTACCTTGATATCACTAGAATACCAAACTATGTTACTGAATATTAAAAAGTCTACACAATGGTGTCTTTATAAACAGACAACTTTTATCACGAAGATGCATACCAATGCTTCTTCGCACGGTTTTAATAACATCAAAACAAAGTAACTTCATCTTTTTAAAATCACTTGTACTATGATAGAATATAATTATGATAAATGTTCTTTTCAATAACTCCTGCATGTTATTAAACGATGAAAGTTGGCGAGGGAAGTATACCACACCAGCATTACATTTCAACATTATTTCACATTGCATATATTAAATTTTCACAGCAAATATTCCCATAAAGAAAACAACTAGATAATATATAGATAATCCGATTCCTATTGTAATTACATAATAAATCCCTATTTTAGTTACAATTGAATCCCTGGTGTAGTTACAATTGAATTCCCATTGTAATTACAATTGAATTTCTATTATAATTGCAATAATACACAGAACCCTGGTGTTGGTCATGAATAATATTAATGTAAATGTTTAAGTATGATCTAAATGAACAAATGAAAAATATAAGGTTTGGTGTCTGTACTTTAGCTGTACTGAAAAAAGAAAGGATCATCAAGAAGAGTAAATTGAGTACAGCAGAGTCTCTGTTTCTAGAAGAAAAACAACAAGTAAGTACCAGCGGTTTAATTAGGAGCACCGTCGCAATCTCAAATAAAGGAACTCAACGTTTAATTTATAAAGGAAAGTGAGTTATTCCGCTTTTGACAACCGCATTGCGATAATAAAAATAAAACCTATGTCTGTCGCATAATGGTTTAATATATAATTTTAAGAACTTAATAGGTTTTATTTATTGCGAAATATAAAAAAAAAAAAAAAGCATGAATACGAATTTTTGTGGTGTAACTTACCTTTCACCTAACGCACCGGAAGTCACATGTACGTCGGTGAACAAAATTCAAAATGTTTTCATCTCAAGGATTTGATCTTCACCATGTTCACGGTAAAGTATTTGGAAACTGTTAACTGATAAATCCTCAAATTTTTGTAAAGCTGTTTCTTTTTTCACGTTTAACTTAAGTCAAAATCTTAAAGTGAAAGTAAGTTCAATCCTTGTACTGGTAGAGCTGAAATGCTTGAAATAAGTGCTTATTCTTCACAGGTAGTTCTGGAGTTGAACCAATGACAATGGGGTCCCCAACAAGTCCAACCTCTCCCCACCAGACACCATTTCTGCCCAGTTTTCTGATGGGGGAATCAATTCACCACAGTGTATGTATTGCATTAATATTTGGATTTATACTATTCTCTTAAAAGAATTGACATTAAAATATCTGTATGTTAAAAAACATCTTTACAACGTCAAGGCTTTATTATGGAACTCCACACAAACCCTTGACATAAGTCGCTATTTAAAAGTCGGGCTCAGGCCGTCGTATTTCATTGTTCCAAGTCTCAATTTGGAGCCAATCAGAGTGCGGTTCTCATTCATATCAGAAATGATGTAAACAAATGTGGCTGCCCACATGTTGATCCCAGAAAATAGCAAGTTTTCTATCTTCTTGTCGCATTTGTTTGGATAATTACCGAACCAAATATCCCTGATTAATTTTTTAAAAATCGTTCACTGTGTTAGAACAGCTTTCTGAAGTTATGAATACGTTGCATACCTTTGGAAAACGATGGAAATTTAATTAAGTCACCAAACATACGTCAAATGTGCTTAGTTCCAATTAATACGTCCCAATTATCTATTAAACATGATATTGAGAGCTTTTGATTTTCAGTGAGACAATTAATATTGAATTTTTCGCAAATTTTTTATTCGAGATCTGCCATCCTTGTGCTCAACCCAAACTACGTTTCAAAAGGAGTTATTTCATTGGACATTTTATTTTTAAAATTATTACGTATTGTTGAGCGTGAGCCCGACTTTTTAATAGTGACTTATGTCAAGGGTTTGTGTGGAGTTCCGTAATCACAAAGCCTTGACGTTGTGAAGATGGTTAAAAACTTTCACAAGGGAACCATAGAAATAAGAGAAATACATGTAAACACCTAAATCACAGAAAGGGAATTTCTTTACAATTGTCATTTTCACCTGTAAATCAATCATTGCAAACCAAGATCAGGATATTCCAAACCCTTCTTGTCTGGCCATGGTTGCATGAGACAAGAATATCTATTCATGACAATGTCCATTTCAATAGCCAGGTCCCCAGCACTGGTCTGCAGCAAGCCCTCCCTCCTCTACACCAAGAGTGCCCTCAGTCACTTCCCCAACCGGTCATCATTCAGGATCAAGGCCCAGGTAAGCTTAACATTTTTGGGAATGAATTAAAAGATTGCTTGCAGTTTTATTTGAAATGAAATAGTAGGTGGTATGCTTCATATTAGATATAAATGTATTTTGAATTCATTGAGTATTGTAAATTTGAAAAAAAAGGTTTTTCTTATTACATGTAAAAGATCTTAAGGTATCTGATCCATATTAGGACCTACTTTTTCTAACCTTGAATATCCATCATGTATTAAATACTCTGATATTAATTTAAATCATTTTAGAGTAAAAAGAGATTTACCGAGAGAAATTTAAAAAAATATTTTTATCTAAGCAGTAATTAAGTAATTAAGATTGCATTAATGTCTATGGGGATAAGCACATTTTTTTAAATAAAAAAATAAATATTAGGAATATCAATAAATGCTTCGGTGGAAAGATGCATTTCATAATTAGGAATACAAAAAAATATTGAAAATAAATTTTATACCGTATATATTTTTTTAGAATTAATTTTTATAAATTAAAAGCAAAGGGAAGCAACTGTTTATAAAAAGGAAAAGGTCATTTATTAGGACACATTCTGCTCTTAAACATGTAAATTATATCAAAGTATACTAAGTATGAAGCCCATACACATCTGGTATACATCCAGATTCATTGAATTTGGGGCCAATATGGATCGGATACCTTAAAAGTAATTATGATATCACTGATGAATATTGAAATATGAGACTTAAGAGTTTTGCTCAGCATGTTTTTTTAGCTCACCTGATCTGAAGGCTCAAATGAGCTTTTCTAATCAAAATTTGTCTGTTGTCTGTCGTTGTCGCTGTTGTTGTTGTCATAAACTTTTCACATTTTCATCTTCTTCTCCAGAACCACTGGGCTGATTTTAACCAAACTTGGCACAAAGCATCCTTGGGTGAAGGGCTTTCAAGTTTGTTCGAATAAAGGGCCAGGTCCCCTTTAAAGGGGAGATAATTTAGAATTATTGAAAATTTGTTGGTATTTTAAAAAAATCTTCTTCTCAAAAAACCAAATTGGCCAGAAAAGCAGTAACTTTCGTGGAAGCATCCTCAGGTACCGTAGATTCAAATTAATTCAAATCATGATCCCCGGGGGTAGGATGCGACCACAAGGAGGGGTCAAATTTTAACTTAAGAATATATAAGGAAAAATCTTTAAAAATCTTTTTCTCAAAAACCAATTGGCTAGACAAGCTGTCACTTGTTAGGAGCATCCTCAGGTACTGTAGATTCAAGAGTTTTTTTAAATCATGATCCCCAGGGGTAAAATGATGCCACAATGGGGTGGGGGGGGATGAATTTTTAAATAGGAAATAAATTTGATTATTCTCAAAAACTCAAATGTTTTTATAAATGGTATTTCTTTTAAGCAAGCATTTTGACATTTGATTCTCAGTTGTTAGATAGAGCCCCTGGACAATTCTTGGCCCACACAAGGTTTTCAAAGTTCGATGTAGGTTTATGTTTATATGAGTAGTTTTTCTTGATCTTTTTTATCTTGATCTTCTTGAGAACTGCAATGCTCAATATGTAATATGACTATGAACTCATCTATTTTCAAAAGAGGCTCAATGTAAGAATATGTGGAGAAAATTTTGAAAATCTTTTATACAGGATCTGTTTTACTTCATTGTTCAGATAATTTTGTAAATGACTCCATAATGCTGATTTTATCATGACTGTCGTTGCTCAGGTAAGTGATGTGGCCCATGGGCCTCTTGTTTAAAATGTACATTTAATACAAGACTGGTTGATTTCATTCTTGGTTGAATAACAAAACTCAATTGTTCAAACATTGTCAAAGTTGAGTGTTGCACATATGATAATTTTCATTTCTATATGTCTCTAGATGCTTTGAGAGTGTATGGTGTACCTGTTTTTTAGGCCAGAGGTATTGCGCCAAAAAGACAGAATTGGAGCACCCCCCACCAAAAGTCTTTTGACAAGTCCAAGTGGTGCCATGTCTGGTTCTTTTCATGCACACCACACACCACACCATGTAATTAATTACAACTCAAACTGTTTTGAAGTAATGCTCTTCATTTTTGACAGAGCTAAGGTAATATATATGTTTTAATTTTTGTTTTCAAATTATTTCAGGATCACAGTTTACACATGAAGTCAGTTCACACACCAGGCACTGGGGCTCCACCCACTGCAAGTCAGTAGCTTTATGAACAGTTATTTTCTTATAATTGTGCTGTGTTTTGGGCTTTTTTGTGGTGTGAAATGTTTTATATTTTTGTCAGTTGGACTTTTGATTTTTAGCTCACCGAGACGAAGTCGGAGGGAGCTTATGCTATACCCTCGGCGTCGGCGTCCGGACCTGGTTAAAGTTTTTGTTGCAGGTCCTGTATCTAACTTATTACTTGTCCTATCTTCACCAAACTTGCATGGATGATGCATCTTGACCTACTTATGGACTTGAAAGACTGCATGAAATGAACATATGATTATTATACAATTTTTTAACATATGATATAGTTATACGATATTGTGTCAAAACAGTATCCATGTATATCCAAGATCATTATTAACTATGATTTTCAAATAATATGATAAAGGTGGTCTCATAAAGGTGATTCCTTATAAAGGTGATGCCTCGTCTCGGTGAGCTTTGTAATCTGTGATTACCTATGTTTAATCATGGTGTCTTTTACGATTTAATATGTTAAATTAACAAAAAATATGTATACTGTATACAGGGTTATTTTCGCCCCATGTAATTTTCGCCCTTTTACACTTGAAAACGATTTCGCCCCGTCTTGAATTTGCCCAGATGCCTTTGTTTTAAAAGAGATATTATTTGCAACATAGAATTGGCCCAGTCTTAAATTCACCTTCTGACAACTTTCACGAAAGGGCGAAAATAAAACGGGGGCGAATATTTCCTGTATACAGTAGATCTAATTTCTTTGGCCGATACCTTTTGATTTAAGTTGCTATTTTTTTTTTTGTCGATTCTACACATGTTAACAGCATCCAATTTAAGAAATGAATTTATGTCTGCCTGTTGCAGGTATTTTACACAATGAAACTCCCCATGGTGCAAGTCAAAGTTTTATGATGGACAATTCAATGGGTCTGTCACCAGCACAGCTTGATCCATTTTATACTCAAGGGTATATATATTTAAGTATTTAAAAATACATGGGTGAAAAAGAAAAAAATGTATGTATGTGGATATTTGTTGTTGTTTTCAAGGAAATTGAATCGTTTCTTATTTTAACTTCCTCTTTTGATTAGAGAAATGTTGACAGCTGATGATGCCTTAGATGAAACTTGGGTCACAGTGTTCGGGTATGTCCAGATTTTTAAATAGTTTCGGTTTCGTACTTTCATTTTAAGAAAGTTTTGCTAAAAACAGAGTATGGAACAAATATGATCATCATTAATTTTGGGCAAAAGTTACAGAATGGGACAAATAAGATAAAAGTTTTTTTCTATAATGCAGATTTCAAGCTGCTGCAGCTTCCTATTTTCTACAACAGTTTTCACAGTATGGCAACATCTTGAAATACGAGGTAAATCAGTTACTAAAGCTTTATTTTTTGAAATGCAAGATTTATATATATGTTGATAACTTGCTATCATGTCATTGAGTCAGCCTGGGCTCGATGTCTACCAGTCGTAAAACCATCGGAAAACACCCATATTTTGCTACAAAAAAGCAATTTATCAAAATAAGTAAATCTTCATGACGTCATTTCTATATTATGACGTCACTGCAGTGATAACCTTTTACAATTATCTTCCACCTTATTTTTAAAACTCTTTATAAAACTTTAATTTTTTGGGGGGGGTGGGGGGTTGAAAAATGCATAATACCACACATAGTCCTTTCACTGAGTTTTACACAAATTTGAATTGGTTTCACATGTCATTTTCTGTAAACTAACTGTTATTTGTGACATCTTTATTTTGCGATTTACTGGAGATAAACTAGTTCGCAGTGACTAATTTTCGTGATCAAGATGTAGATTACCTGGAAAAAAATATATCGGAGACATTTGAGGAATGGTTTGCGACAAGTAATATTCACGACGATGGGTTTCTTATGAACCTTGTGAAAATTTCTCACATGCAAATACTGTAAAAGCGGGTTTACAGTATTTTGATGTAATACTGTATACAGGGAAATATTCTCCCTCATTTTATTATCACCCCTTTCGCCTTCGTTGTCTGTAGGCAAAGAGACTGGGCGAATTAAAATGTCTCAAATTACATGTATCTCTCTAAATACACAACTGTGTCTGGACAAATTCAAGACGGGGCGAAATTGTTTGCAAGTATAGAAGGCGAAAATTACACTGGGTGAAAATTACCTTGTATTCAGTAATACACCTCTGTTGGTACCAAATGTCAAGGTGAAGATTTGTTTAAACATGTATTAAAAATGAATGTCAATTTATCTGAGGTAAATTTTCATTTGTTACAGATTGCCTCTGAAGGAAACTGGATGCATCTTCACTACCAGTCTAAACTGCAGGCTAAGAAGGCACTCAGCAAAGATGGCAAAATCTTCAATAACTGTGTGATGATTGGGGTCAAACCATGTATTGATAAGGTATTTTAAATATTGATTTGCTCTACAAGCTACATGCAAGATTTGGATAGACATTTTGTTTTAATGTTTTTACATGTATATTGAAAACCCCAGATTAAAGCCTTCTGTTTTATACAATATGTGCATTAGTATGTGTTGGCACTTCTTTCCACAGTACCAGAAAAGTATTTTGCATTTGTTGCCATGTTGTTATGCCATTGTGATGTTACCGTTTTATGACTTTTGCACCTGAACTTGTAGGTTTAATTTCCATTTGGATAAAGAAATATACCTATACATGTAATTTAGAACTTCTCTTTTCTACATGTATCACATATTTGGTATACATGTACATGTATTATAATCTCTAAAATTGAGTTCACAAATTTTGTGTGTACATATATAGATACATGTATATATGAGAAAAAAAAAGGATGTCTTTCAGTAAAATCTTCATAATTATAGGTGTGTGTTTTTAGCAAAATAAAGCCTATAGAACAACAAGCAGTTGACATAGGGTGCGTTCATAGTTCTGCCGTTGGTAGACAAAAGTTGCTGTTGGTAAAATTTACTACCATTGGCATACCATTGGTACCAATGTTTTTTGCCAATGGCATATTTTTCTGAAGACGATCTAGAGTGTGGGAAGTATTGGTAAATGACGTCACACCTGATTACAGACATGGCGGCGAAAATCAAGACATTAGTTCCCGGTTTTGGGAAAGCGATTTTCGCTCTAACTATGATAATTGGGGTGCAATATATGATAAAAATGTTGATGTTGTATAATTTGGGCTGAAAAAAAGATGTTCTTTGACATGTTTACAAAACTGTAATCAATTTTACCAATGTTTCCATTAGACCCCCATTGGTAACATTGGTAAAATCAGTGACATTTGTATGCCATCATTATCAAATCTGTTCAGGGTATATTGGTACAATTGGTACCATTGTCATCCAACTGCAACAATGGTTATTTGAAAGTTGGTACCACTGGTAGAACTATGAATGCACCTATTCTGTTTTTGGGTACCTGAGATAATTCCCCATACAATAATAATGTATAATAGTATTACTAGGTATTACTGGTACTAGTATTATACAGGAGTCTAAAGTGTTTAAAGTGTTTTTAATGTCAAGTGCCCTTGTGTAACACATTTCTATTACATGTATCAAATGGGTTTTTTTTTGTGTTTTATGTCCTTAGTTCTTGTTTTGGATTGTTGTAGATGGTAATGGACAGAGACCGAAAAGCCAGCCTTCCTGAGGAACACTCCCTGGACCTGAACACCTCCGCCGCCGCGAGGAACACGCCCATACGCCCCCTCACTGCTGCCTACAAGGCCGCCAGGAGTGACCATGAGGTCAGAACAGTCAACTTACACAGTTGTCTTTCTTGCTGTATTACTGCCAATGAAGCTGCTCAATTTTGTTTCAAACATTTTGATGACTTACTGAATTGCATCCCTTTTCTTGTATCTTTTGTGTAGCTTAAGTTTCTATATAAAGATCACAAAGATATTTTGAAAATAAAAAATCTGTGTTCAGCTTCTATCATACAATGATTTTGTGTAATCTATCAAATTTTCTTTTAATACTAGTATTTATTAATGATCAATTCAATTGTTTTAAATTTTAGGTTGTCAAGAATAATCGGACCCCACAGAAAAATTCCACATTTATAGGCAAGACAATGGAGTATATGTTTGGCTGGTGACACAACATAGGGCTAACATTTTATATACATGTATTGGTGCAATGAAATGTTTTCTTATTAAAATCTATCTATTTTACATTGTGTAGTTGTGCATTATTTGTCAATGAAAGTGAACTTTGATTACCTTAAATGTATATAAGTAGTTACAGATAAGTTTGTTAGACAACTAGAAATCCTTTAACTGCCAACTGAATAATACCAGTATGAGAGATGTGAGAGAATCTGCCACCCCTACCCTCATCCCCCCACCCCAACCCGACCCCCCCCCCCCCCCCCCCCCGACAGAAACTGTTGATACTTTTTCAAATCCTAAAATAGTATGTTAAAATGAATATAATTAGCTTATAATTAAATATAGTTTCTATCCCCAACTCTGCAGGATGTGAAACGATAAGAAGGAAGGAAGCACATCTGTTGAGGATAACTAGCATCTAGAAAAGCTGTAAAAAGTGATTGTTGCAAATTACTTATACATGTACTTTTGTTGTTGTAAAAATCAGTTCTTTTGTATGTTTAATGGTATATCTTTTCTCCTGCAGTATTTAAGTTGCAAGCCTGACAAAAGCAAGGACCTGTAGTATTGGCCCTGTGCAAAACAGATTATTAGCGTTGCAAATCTTGGCAATTGTAGATTTATTGCAGGTAGTTAAGAACACAACTGAAGCGCAGAGCGCGTAACAACAATTTTTAGGATAGATATTCTTTTTTTTTTTAGTTATTTTATAGTTGCTTTCCTGTTTGTGATATGCACAAATATTTTTATTCATTTATTCAGAAAAAATTTACCCCAGACATCTTAACAATCACCCATCCAAACAAATCTTATTGTAGTAGCGCATATTTATGAGAGGCGGGATGGTTTGATGTGGCGGTACATGTACATATAACGTTTACAGTCCCGCAAGAAAGTAGAATGTGTGCTCGTACACAGTGAAAAGGCTCTTGGAAAATTATATTCATCTTTTTCTGATAACATCAAGAGGTACAAAACTGGGTCCCGCTGAACAAAACAGCATAGGCCAATGGAAAAATCTCACCATGACTGACGAATTTCAAATTTTATTTCACAATACTCTATCTCGGTTAATTATCATATTGAAGGTCATTGAAATGATACGGTGGAGGACTTTAGTGACGGTTCGGTGTAAGAAAAAAAAATAACAAAAAATAGGAGCCCAGTATTCCTTGACCTTCAGTAATTGTAATCATGTTGAGTTACTTTGTTAGATTTCAACATCAATTCGCGAATGATCTTCGAGTAATGTGAAATTTGATTCATATAGTTATTCTTACCACCAATTTTCAAATTTAAGCGCTGAAACTCGATTCTTTCGAAGCCACAGGGTGCAGAGAAACGAAAAATAATTTATATCTTATATTTAATACTGTTTCAATTTTTTTTCCCTAGTTTTGGGATTATTTTTTGTGTAATTTCGATATAAGAGATTTTATTATCACACAGCTAATTCGTTTTATTTTGACACTGGTATCAAGGGAAAGAAAACCTACCTTCAGCACTGTAACATTGGATTTATTGCTTGTAAATTATATCTAAGGAAACGGATCAATATAAGTGTTTACTTGTTTCCGAATCCTTGTTGGATTATATGTTATTGTATATACATGTATATTGTATACACGTACGTTGTATTCATAATAACCTACCGGTTTACACTAACTGTAACATATTCAGGTTAAATGCAATAGGAGTGCAACATTTTAATTAACACAGGTATGCCTTCTTACATAAAAATGTCGTACCTTTTTTTTTTTCTTCTTTTGTATACCTAACACCATATGAGAACTTGATAGTGTTAATTCTTGTATTTCATCTTGTATGATATATGTTTCGTTTGACTTTTAGTATACAAGTGACTGAAGGGTATATAATGTCATATTTACATACACTAAGAATTTTCTCCACTATTTTTTGTAAGAAACCCGATAGTGTTTCGTATAGCCAATGAAAGACAGTCTTACGATCTACATGTTACTACATATAGTGCGAATCAATTCTTCTTAACTTTTACTCATTTTAAACGTTTCTTGGAATAAACTTAATTGAAAATCATTCTTTGACAGAGTATGACAATCTAGATTATTATACTTTCATGTTAAATACTGAAATCTGATTGGTTTAGACGCAGTTGACAATCCGTTCTCATACCCCCAGCGTTAGCAACACGCTTGGCAACGGGCCGATAGATCGAATTGTTACATGCGCGTAAATTATGCGCGTATGGTTCGCTGTAGAACTCACGTCTTTTCTATGTAAAAGCAGTAAAATCTGCTATAAAATTAAGACATTCAGTATAATAAAATAAATAGTGCCTGCTTGGGAGGTTACCAGTTGAAATTGACAACCCGAGAAAATCATTGAAAATCATTGAAATGGTTTTCGAGGGGTGACAGTTTCAACTGGTACCCTCTCAAGCAGGCACTATTTATATAATGTGATCCATTCCAATAAAGCCCGAATAGCTTTATGATAGATTTGATCACGCGCCGACTGTAATGATCAACCCCATAAAATGGTTCCTTATTATAGACTTATATTAACATCATTTTCAGAAATTCTTCCCCAACAGTGTACGTCATTTGTTAGATCGATTTTTCAAGAATTGTAGACCGAAAACAGTAAGTTGTCTTGTAATTTTATCACAAAGACACTTGAAATGTCAATATATTACATAATGTTTACATCGTTCTTTGGTGTTTTGACGTTGACAATGTGTGGATTGTTTGGTGACCAAACGAAACTTTAGCTTGATTTAGAGCACGAAGTACTCGGACCTGCACAGACTGACCTCAGAATTTCAGGTAGCATTAGTAACCATGGTAACCTTCACATATAAATGAAAGAATTGGCTCTTTCTTCTGGGTAACATGCTAATCGACTCTAATTAAGGAATAAGGAATCATTCTTTGAGTATTATGAGGTGATAATTTTGGTCGGGGCGTGATCAAATCCAATAAAGCCCGAAGAGCTTTATGATAGATTTGATCACGCCCCGGCCGAAATTTTCACCTCATAATATTCAAAGAATGATTCCTTATTACTTATATTTATATAATTTTCAGCCATTGTACGATTAAATATTTGAATATAAATAAGCAAACCCCGCTGGGGCCCCAATTATACGTCATTTGAAGTTATTGGAATGTATAGTACAAAATCGATACGTAGTGTTATCACAGTCGAAGACACTGAAAATGTAAATTAAAATATTGACCTCTTAACTGTACATGTACTTCTGAAACATATGAAACATTTCAAAAATGCATCCTACCATCATACTCATATGAAACGCCAAAGAAAACGGTAAATATTACGTTATGAAAAAAGATGTTATGAAAAAAGATGCTCGATCCGACCCAAAACGGATAAAGCTTCTTATCTCATTGATATTGCCTATATATATAAGTATATGTACATGATTGTGAGTATTATATCTTAGTTGTTAAAGAAGAACATATAACTGTACCTTTGCATATATCATATTACAAGACAGTCGTGGTTGTTATATTTTGATGAAGGACCCTTGTACATGTATGCCCGTTCTTTTTCCATGTAGCAGATACGCAGCTTTGTAAATGATATCGAATATGAACGGAAATCGCAGCAAGCAGTGTCACTCTGTTTCGAGCAAACTTTAATAATCTGAATTTCCGCTCATTGTATTTGATTTTATTTTTATAGAACTTTAGGGATTCTTTCCTTCTTTCTACAAGGTTGTACTGCATTCCAATCGTAACTTCTGTGACCTTCCGGGTTTTCGCTGAATTATTAAAAAGAACCGATAACTTGCGATTGACTGTATTGTTGTTACTTTGATTTGTGCACAAAATGATTTATACTTGAAATGCAGGAAAATATACCTGGTCAGTCTCGCATCGAAATGATTAAGATTATAGGTACGAAATGTCGATACATCGGTCACCTTGCATCGTCTGAATAATGAAACTGGTGGTCTGGATGCCTGAAGGTGCGTTCGGAGTATACATGTAATTTTCTGCTCTCTTGACGATTAACAAAAGCCATCAAGAGAACTCCATAATTAAGTAGCTTAGTAAATGCGCTTGTTAGTAGGTTACTCGTGTGCAGGTAAATTTAAATTGTAAACTGAATTCAAATGGTGTTATAAAATTTCACAGTGTCTCTTTATTTCCATGTATTCTCTACCTAGAGTTACCTAATTCTGTTCCTCTTTCTATTTCGAAGCGTCGGCTGTTATCCTATAAAGTCGACGTTTGCTTAATACTGTTAAACGACAGGTTTGCGTCACTTGTATGTTTTATATCTCCATCAGATGATACAACGATTTCAATACTTTGAAAATTACTGTTTGTATCAAATAATACAACGATCCCACTGCTCTGAAAATTAGTTTTGTTTTTTGATTGTTTGTTTTTTTTACTTTGATTAAAGAAATAGATATCACATTAAGATTAAATCTACAAAAAAAAAAAACGCCCTCGGAATTGAGAAAGTTATACATTTAGTTTGCTTTTGAAATATCAAACAACATGTACTATTATTCGTGTTTATCACGATTAAAAAAAACCCTACTGTCTTTGCTCGCAACGAAGACCTTTTCGTTGTTGTACGTACATTTGAGACACACCTGTATTTAATTTCAGAGGTAACAACAGCGTGTTTCTCCACCAGTTTGCTTGTTATTCATGAACAAGGTTCACAGCATAGCAGGAGGGGGACATCTGACAAACAGCGGCGCAGATCCAACACCCGCTTATCTTATATAGTGCTACTTTATTGTGATTTTTTTGCGTATCAAAGTGCTATGACACCCACTCCTTTACAAAAAAAAAAGGAGTTTTGATTTATGATGTTGAAAATTTCCAGAGTTTTTTTTTGTCTTTGAGTCGTTTATCAAGTTCACTTCTTTGTTGATGAATACAGGAACGCTATATTATAAGTCCGTCCATCAGTTCCATATTTAAGTATTTTCTCTTGTCTTGGCCCCGATCTTGCTCACACTTCACCAAAAGAGTCCCGGTGGGAAAAAGTGTAAGTCAAAGGTCGACCTCAAATCAGTTACTGAATAAAATCCATGTGATGAAGATATCTTCTTTATCTTACTTGGTTTAATTTTTAACCAAAGATTGCCAATGAGTAAATTGTGTGATATTCATTAAGTTTTAAAGTAATATTACGAGATTACAGTATATCGCAAAACAATTTTATCTTAATGGCCTATACCAAAAAGTGCGGCCCTTTGAGATGTTTACCATCTCAATAATATCTATATTGTAGTTAGTTCTGTCTGTCTTTCTGTCTGATTTGGATACATTGTCTAAAAATGTATGCGAATGCTTAATTGGCGAAAATATTTTCGCGCCACAGTAGGAAAATCCCCTTAAAGATGGTTGAAATCAACAAGGCTTTTGAAAGAGCATTAAACAAGAAACCTGTAAGTTCGACGCAGTGTTAAAGCTCATCGTCTGATAATAAAATGATTAGGTATATTAGAGGACGTCTCATTATAAGGAGTAGCAACACTGTTATCATTAGAATTTTTCCCAAGGAAAAAAAAATGTTGAATTCGAATTATTCTGCTCTGTGAGCTCGTAACGCTAGAATTTTATTCGAAATGAACATCTAAGTCGATCGACAGAGTGCAAGGGTTAGGACCTTGTGTCAGGGCAGTAAGTAGTAAAATACACAGCGCCGGGGGCTATATAGTCTTCCTCAGTTTCACGAATCTGCCTGGTTCAATAATCTTTATACACAAAGGGGAATTAAGTCAACACACGATTGATTGATAGTGAACTATTTTACCTTTAAGCGATACTTTTAATTAGTAGATTTGAGTGACTGACTTGCTTAACCATTTTTCTATCTTAATGTTAATATTCCCACACACATCACGTGTAGTGAGTAATTTAATTCAGTGTTAGTTGAATCACTTGCATATATTACATGTATACGTTATTACGCAAAACAAACCTACTGATTTTAAGATTAGATAAATTAATTTTTGCTTAAATAAATAAATAAAGAAAAAAAGACCAAAAACAATCGTGTTAAAAATGACAAACAATTAAGTCATTTTTTGCTTATCTGCTCAACACTTATGAAAAAATACAGTTCAAGCCATACATATCTGACTTGCATATAAATAACACAGGTAAACGTTACAATACATTATTTCATAATCCTATTAACAGGACGAGCGAGGTGACACAATTTGTAGTTCATCACATCGCCTACATTGAATAAGCAGTGACTGACAATCGACACAGAATAAAAGAAGTGCCTGGCCTGGGGTTTAAATTATTTCGAATGCGGAAGGCGGAACTACTATTTAGTCGCTCCAAGGAAAGAGTTGTTAGTTCTATGTTATACAGACATTCGCTCTAATCGGACTCAAGTGGACACACGGAGGCAAAGGGGAAGATGGTGGGACTAGTACTGTTAGTCCTTGCATCCGTCACAGTGGTTGCCTTTTTTGTGTAAGTACTTGTTACATTTTTGTTGTCTGTGTGTGTTGTCCTGGTGTCAACTAGAACACGTGAGCTTTCAATGGTGCTGGACATTGGTTTGTTGCAATGCACAGGCTTATAGTAAGTTAAAGACAGGAACCGTCTTCAGGAAGGGATGATTGCAGTGAATGGGATGTGTACCTCACAGTACCTGTATCATTTGCATTTTTTATTGATAGTACTCTGGTACGGCATGAATTTTGTGCCGACAAATCCTAGCTGCAGGTCTGTAATCTGAATGTGTATATTTTTTCATAAACATATATGTAATGCACGTCCCTTTTTAGCGAAAAATCCAATACTTATATCCGTTTAAATTTATTATCTTATAATAGAATACAATAGAAAAAACGTATTACATTTGGAGAAAGAAACTTGGTCATTGCGTTTATATATGCTCGGTCAACATTAGTATACAATTTGTTGACAGTTGTATTTACTTACGCGGGGAAATATTGCTTTGTCAGATTAAACACTGACAAAAAATGTTTATACAGAAACCAGAACAGACCTACCTATATAAAATAAGGTTTATGGCGCTTACGATCCCAGAATACACAACAACAATAATAAAATATATTTCATTCAGTTTATATGTATGTATTTCAGAACTGAAAACAGCTGTATAAACAGTGTAACTTTTGATCTTGGATTGTTAGGTGCCGTTTGGTGAAATTTTTAAACGGCGTACATATATAGCAGCTGTTGATCCTTCAGTTGTTTTTTTTTCATGGAGTTTAACTGTATAATAGAAAAGGGTATTATCGGGAACATCAGATCTAAGATGTTGGTGTAATTGTAGACGAGGGCTCGTCCCAGACTCTAAATTTCATTGTGTAGGAATTTGAAAGGGAACAAGGAAAAAGATTAAACGACCTCTCGCTCAATCTAGATACAGGAGAGTATTTTAAAAAATGATCCCCGGCCCGACACTATTTTTGGGGTTTGATACCGATCTGTTTTTGTAATTAACAAGAGCAGAGAGAGAGAGAGAGAGAGAGAGAGAGAGAGAGAGAGAGAGAGAGAGAGAGAAAGAGAGAGAGATTAATTTCATTTTTCGCTTGAAATTGATTTCGTATGTTTCTGTCTTCCAGACTCGTTTTGTTGTTATCCGTTGTCAGATTGTTTCATCTATGAACGACGAATAATGGCCTTTTTGCTCGTTTATTCAATTTCTAAAATTTCAGCCTTAAAATATTTCTGTAGAATTCATTCTTTTTGTTAATTTTTGATTTCTAAAACCCAAATATTTGGACGATAAATCCGAATTGTATACTAGTAAGGTATTCAGGTTTGCAGAGCTCAGCTGTTCAGCTGTTATTCGCGTTAGATTTTATAACGTTTCGATGTAGTTAGTCACATTGCAAAGAGATTGATAAATGCTGTCGTGTTCCTTGGTAGCCTCCACCCCCTCCCCAAGATACAGGACGAAAGAATGCCCTAAGATCACGTAGATGTTCAAAAGAAACTCTTGTGAAACATGATGTCTGTTATTCCAAAACTTAATATGTCCAGAAAGGGATCACCTCGTGATTGAATCAAAATTAAAAAAAAACCAATCCCGTTTGGTAAAGACAGTAGAGAAGCGAACAAAAGTTGCTAACTTCTCTAGAACATTCGCAGACATGTTTTATGTTTTCAGAAATTGCAGCAACATTTTTATTTTTGATTTTATTTCTTTTCCAGTTTCAGCAGGAGAAGACACAATCTCTTTAAACAGCTGAACATCCCTGGTCCAGAACCTACCAGATTTCTGGGAATCATTCCACAAATCAAAGAAAAGGTATAAATATTCCTATAATTTATAAATTCAGACAGATTTTTGACATAATGGATAATTTAGATATATACATGTAGATAAAATTCCATTATCTTTTGGTAATTTAAATCAAATAAATATTCCGTATATTTCATCAGTAACATTTCAACTTGTGTCAACAAGATCTCTTACTTTCTGTATATTTTGTTCTTTACAGGGCATTGCTAAAACAGATTTGGAGTTAATTGCAAAATACGGACAAAATGTGGGGTGAGAACACCTTGATTCTTAGAAAGTTAAAAAAAAAAACCAACATATTTTTTTTCCAAAGCGTTATCTAACAAAGGTCATAAAAAATTCTACTTGTAAAAAAGGCCTTCAGTTTAAACCTCTTGAGATCTTGATCTTACAAGATATACGACACCTCACACAAGAACCTGTTTGACACCGATCTTTGCTATTCATCCGCCGCTGCCTGCTAGCATTGATTTACTACCGAATACATATGTAACGCGCTAAGAAATACACCACTTCTCTTCGGCGGAGAGTTTAGTCTGCCTACACATAATTTTCTTTTATCGACAGTAGCCATTAATAAAAAAATGCAGCATGAATATATTTTCCATGTAAGGTTTAATGCAAATATGTTCGGAAATAATAGGTAGATCTATCCAATATAATCACAATATTATTGTATTGATATCTGTAGTGATATAAAAGTACATTATATAGCAAGCCCATTCCCGACAGTCTTTATATAAATATATCACAAAAATGGAGGGGGCATACGGCTTTCCACAGTAAATGACATGTATTTCTTTTTAATATCATAATTTAGAAAAGATAAATTTTCCATACAAGTGCCCCTTCGCCACTTTTTTTCCGGATAGCAACTGCAATTTTTTTTAAGAACTAACAAACGGTTATTTATTTATTTTAAAAATAAACAATCAAACGACACCCTCTACCCACCCCCCACCCTCCACCAACACCAACAGATTAAGAAATTAATTGATGTTTGGTGAAGGAAGCGCAAGTCTGCAATTTCTTTTTTTTTAGTTCACAAAGTTGCCTCCCCTCCCCCACCAACTACTTGCATGCATATTTTTGCATTGTATACTGTATATATAGTCATATTGACAAGCTTAAAGACAACAATAATATGCACATGCAGAAATCACTAATTGCGTAAATTTTACCAGATAGGAAAGATAACCTCGATATATGACATGGATTTTATGCTTACAGGGTATTTGTCGGTCACAGGCCAGTGTTGCTGACCAGTGATGCTGACGTCATTCAAGAAGTGTGTGTGAGGAAGTTCCAGTGTTTCCGGAACAGAGCGGTAAGGGACGATCGTGTTAATTATTGGTGTGTTAACATACAAAGAAATCCAGTGTAAATTTGGTTAATATGTCAGAAGCACGCAACAATTTATCCTATCGAAGCCATAAGATGCTTTCTGCCCTGGTTCATGTGGATCTGAAGGTAGCGGCAATTGCAATTAAAAAAAGACAGTGCTAGAATGTCATATAAACTTTTCTTCCATTATCAATACTTTCTTTCTCTTGGCTGTTTAATTGATCGAATGGTTCGAGCAAAATGAGGAATATTACATAAAAAGTGCATTAATTAACACTCCGAAAATTACATTGGCGGAGGAGACAAAATGTCTTTTTAGTCTACACAGTTAGTGCTTCTGTTTATCAATTTCAATGTTCCCTCTATAAACTTAATATTAATTTGTATATTTTAACAATATTTACATTATCTATGATACATGTACTATAATGCATCTATGACAAATTTTACTAACTCTTTGAAATGAGACCATATTTGATGGTTCGTGGCTCTAGTTCTTTGATGAACGACTACTGTTGGTTTACATTTGTATAACATTGCTAGTATATAAATAGTGCCTGTTTGGGAGGGTACCAGTTGAAATTGACACCCCTCGAAAACCATTGTCAACCGACGCGGCGTCGGTTGACAATGGTTTTTGAGGGGTGTCAATTTCAACTGGTACGCGGCGTCGGTTGACAATGGTTTTCGAGGGGTGTCAATTTCAACTGGTACCCTCCCAAACAGGCACTATTTATTTTATTATACTGAATGTCTTAATTTTTATAGCAAATTTTACTGCTTTTATATAGAAAAGACGTGAATTCTACGGCGAACCGTACGCGCATAATTAACGCGCATGTAACAATTCGTTCTATCGGCCCGTTGCTAAGCGTGCGAGGGAGAGAGAACGGATTGTCAACTGCGTCTAAACCAATCAGATTGCAGTATTTAACATGAAAGTATAATAAAATATTATATGTATCAATGTTGTAGAGTATCTTGAACCTGGGCTGTACTCTAGAGGCCGCAGTTGCTTTGGCCAAAGATGAGAAGTGGGAATTCCTCCGCCGAAGGTTAGCGCCACTGTTCTCACCCTCCAAACTCCAAACGTCGGGCGTGAGTAACAACAAATTGCAAGATATATCTAACAGCCAGGCTATATGTCTAGGTCAAATTAATTATATAAACTGTGTACCATCATCTATCACAGTTTTAGTTCTGATAAAATTTTCCGTTACGTTAATGGTTCCGCTATCGTTTTAGAGAGTATAATTTATGACCTACAAGACTGTATAACCCAACCAACCAACCAACAAACACAAACAAACAAACAATATACCTTCATTAAATTTGGATTTAAACTAGTCATAAAACAATTACTTCGTTTTGAACCAATCATTTATGGTTATCGGAACAATTTATATTATATTCTCTCTCTCTCTCTCTCTCTCTCTCTCTCTCTCTCTCTCTCTCTCTCTCTCTCAAAATATTTTGTGTTCGAATTCTTTATCGATTTTGATATTTTCCAGGTTTTAGCTATTGTGAATGAGAGCGCCGCAGAATTAGCAGATTATATTCAGGAACTTAGTACGGCTGAAAAAAAGGACTTTGATTTTTATACGTGAGTACGAAATAGCAAATCAAAGTACTGAAGGTACTGAAAATAGTACCTTTGACGTTACTATGCGTTGATTCAGAATGCACGGTCTGACGTCAGTCTTCCAATCAGGTGTTCCCAACCGCGTATCTTGTAGTAATTTTCGTAAATCGTCGTTAAGAACAATAATTCCCATACATTAACTTAATTTTCATGACATATTTAATACAAATGTTAAGATAAAGAATAAAATACTTACTAAATACTAAAAAAAACTAACATTTTAACTTGATGACGTGGTTTAATATTTTTCCTGTAATGTTTGCTTCTTTTAATTTATATATTTTATGCAGAAACCACAAAAGAAAGCATTTTATTGACTTATAATTCTTTTAAATTCAAAGTACAAATTCACAATTCTTATTTGGAACATTTGTTTTAGGGCATGTGCATATTTTTCCATGGACGTATTGTGTTCATCACTATTTGGGCACCATGTGACAAGTCATAAAAACCCAGGAGAGGATTTTGTCAAAAAAGTTCTTGAAGCTTTCGAAGCTGGAAATAAAACAATTATAAAACCTGTAACGTTATGTGGTAAGATATTTTTCAAAGGAATTTGAAAATACGAATTCTATTAACATGCCGTTTTATAAAATAAAAAGATTAACTTACATAGGCATAACCGCATTCACACTGTTACAACCTTAAAAACTTCAAGGATAAAATTCTAGTAATCGAACTAGCAAGCTCATTCAGTTAAAGATATTCTTGAATTTCATCCTGATAAATTTGATACTTAGTATTTGATTAAGGAATAAGGAATCTTTGAGTGTTATGAGATGATCAACTATGGTCGGGGTAGCCATATAAAAAAAACCACCAAAGGGCTTTTTGATATATTTAGTCACCTCATAATATTCAAGGTATGATTCCGTATTACATGTACTTATATTTACATTACTAGTATTTTCAGCAATTGTACGATTAAATATTAAAACAGTCATTGATGAAATTAATTTGACTATTCATTACAAAATCGATTCGTACTGTTTTAGAAAATGTAAAAATAACTTAAAAATGAGTTACCATCATTTTTATAAAAAAAAAATCAACCTTTCAGTTGAATTTTGATATTTTAGCAATATTCCCCGCATTGCGCCATTGGTTCTGGTGTCGAAACTTCAACCCAATTTCCAAGAAGACGCGTGAATTCTTTGATAGCTACATGATTGCGGAGATAGAAAGGAGGGGCACCGTAGAGAACGTTAGAACCACATATTTATTAAATGTTTAAGACTTGATAGTTAACAATTAGAGGTTTTTTAATCTATTAATGACGATTTATTGATGCCATGGTAATATCAAAGTAAATTACGACAATGATGATGTTGTCTGTTTTTATGATCTGAAATCCAAATGCAATTTGCACACAAGATAATGACCTTCGGTATCGTATATTGATCTTATAGAGATGCAAGGATCTTTTGCAAAGCATGCTTGAAGCTGATGGCAATTCAAACACTACTGGAGACCGGAACGGGAAATGTCTAGGTTAGTTGTGAAACTATTTTCTTTTTACGAATGACATGCAACGATCGCTAATACTTTGATGTATAATGAGATCTTTGGCGAAAGTATTGTCAAAGAAAAAAACATGTCCAGATCTGATGCAAAATCAACGTCTTTGATGTTTCAGATCTAAGCCTTTCCGAGCTTACGGCTAATAGTTTATTTTTCGTCTTGTCCGGATACGAAACAGTGGCTAATGCGTTGGCGCTGACAGTTTTATGTCTAGCAGAACATCCTGAATGCCAAAAGAAATTGACGAGCGAAATTAGAGCATGTTTAGAGACAAGGAACTCTGCTCCACACAACGACGTGAGTATCTCTGCCGGCGAGCGGAAATGACAACATTAAAAACATCTACGAATAATTGAGGTTTATTTTCCAATGAAAACCGTGCCTTTCTTGTCTCAATCATTATTTTACAAGAGCATGGTGTTATTTCATGCATGAAAAAATACAATGTATCGATATTGGTAATATCATATTTTTTTCAGACTCTGACAAATTACGAAAATATACAGAAGCTGAAATATCTAGATCAATGTGTTAATGAAAGTCTTCGGTTGTTCCCGCCATTTCTAAGGTAATATTGAATTTTTAAGTTTTGAGTAAAATATAATGTGTCATTTAATAATATGTGTGTTGGATCGCAACCAAATTTAGTTTTCTTATATTTTTACATTTTCCGACTGGAAGATTGTTTTTACACTTCCATGATAGCATTAATTATACTTTTGGCGATGAAAAAAAATCAATGTATATGTATAATTTGCTTATATTTGGCCACACTTCCATTGCATTCCATGGCAATTTTCCGTTATTGTATTGTTCTTCAGACCGTTGTCCGCCTCCACAGTGACAACACATGAGGCAGGCATAAATATACATACTTCGATTACGAATTAGTCGCCTTTGGCTTCTGTGCCGAGTCTGATGAATATGTTTTATAATATTATCCGACATTTTTTTTCTTTTTCCAAAAAAACCCAGGTTTAATAGAACCACGAATAAGGATAGCTTGATTAACGGAATAACGATCCCGAAGGGTCTTGACGTCGCTGTGTCTGTGTATGCTGTACATCACGACAGTACCGCCTGGGATGAGCCAGAGAAGTTCAATCCCGACAGGTATATTTTATAAATGAATCTTTTAAACCAACCCACCCTTAGATGAAACAAAATACTTCCCACTGCTGGTACAAATTGAACGACTATAAATAAATAATGTGTTGAATAAGGGTGAGCATAGGAAGAAATGAAATCAGTGCAGTTACATTTTTATAATTTCTATTTTCGGCGATAAAAATAATAAAAAGGATTTTAATGTCGACGATATTTTAGGCAATAAACAGGATTTTAATGTTATTAATGACATCTTATACTTTCCTCTTAAGCTTCCGTTTTTATTTAGATTTTCGGAGGAAAAGCTCACATCGTCTCAAAAAAGCCATTTTCTACCCTTTGGACTTGGTCCAAGAGATTGTTTCGGGAAGGAGTTTGCTCTAATGGAGGTTAAATTAGCGCTGGTTCATTTGTTGCAGCGATATGAAGTTTCAATACTTCCTGAGACAGAAGTGAGTATTACGTAAGACATCATAATATTCAGAATATAACCATTAATGGTGCTATAATGTGATATCGATAAATCCTTTATTTGTGTTTCAGTATCCACCAGTTCTGGAAAAGGGAAACTTTTCAAAAGCGGCAAACGGAATCAAGCTGAAATTTACAGAGCGCAAACAGTAACTGAATATAAATTGTATACAGTTTCCAATAGAAAAGTGAAACCTTTGACAAGCTACACGCAATTAAGTCAGTGTAGATGTAGAGAGCTTGACGAATGCACCATGATTTTGATCAACGTAAACTGATCCACTTGTTTGTGATATCTCTTTGGCTATGATATAAATATATCAACACGTGTATCAGAAGTCGATTTGGCGTGAAAAGGACAACTAAGTCAATGGCCTGCACGATGTTTTTCTTCTATACGTACTTGAAGCGATTCCGTTTCATAAACCCTTTTGGAGCGAGTTCACGTACAAGTTAATTGAAAACGTAGTCTCTTTCATCTGCATCAAATGTTGATCAATACACAACAGGAAACTACCGGTCTCCCACACCTTGATGGACCATAGTCATCGATCTCTCGGAGTGTTTTGGGCAAAGATGTTCAAGGAAAGAACGAAAGAAAACCAATTTTATTCAGCAATAACACGAACAGAATATGGAATGAGAACAAATGGAATAGAATGTTAACAATACATGACAAATAATACAGTTATATACATGTACACTCAAATTTAATAGATTAATACAGGAATTGAATAACAACATGGTTGCTAAAGCTATTTTTTTTTAATACATAAGAAAGGTTCAGCATTGGACAAGGTATTATATTGGTATATATTCTATAAGACACCTTCAAAAGGTTCACAATTTACTAAGAACACTGAAACACAAGTTTGCTTATAAGCTATAACTTGAACCAATAAAAGAATCTATTCTATAATTTATTGTCAAGATTTTCAAGATAAGTTTTGGTATAATAGTGTTGGTCCGTTATAGTCTGGTTTATGTTATTTCTGTTTATTATATTTCATGTTGTGATCAAACTACTGAGGGTTTCGTTTTTAGTGTTTAAGATGTATGAAGGTTATAAGCATAAAACACTTGTGAACTTCAATATGAGGTTGTTGTAATTATATACAGCTTCATAATGCGGTTGTATCCTGTTACAGACATGGAATGGAAAGGATAAAAACTATCGACGTCAAACTTACAATGACAAAAGCATGATCTATTCAAAGAGAGGAGACTCTACACAGAAAGCAGTTTACGCAGTTACCCTTTATGAACCACGAAAAATCATCCCAGAAACGGCGCGATAAAAAAATGAAAATTGTCAATACCTAACTTCGTCATAGTATTTCACCGTTTATATCCTTATTTCTTGGTCCTCATTTACATTCATTTTACTAATAAAAGTTGAAAAGAAGATTGGGCACAAATGTGCTATAGATTATGTACCATTCGCTCTACATAAAAACACGCTGTACTATGGGTCTTCATTGTTAGTCATAAGATTACTTTATAGAGTCTTTACACACTTAACTAGTTGACTGTAGATATAAAATATCGAACACCAAAAATAACACGATACATACAGTGCATGAACATGCATGATGCAAAATGTAATCTATTGCTTTGTTGGGTAGTTGTTTTAACTTGTTAAAATGAAACGCAACTTATGTATAGCTTCTTCTGTTAAACCTAGCAGGCAGAAACATTCTAATATTCGATCATACAAGTCTGTTTGATTTAAGATAGCTAGTCAAGGCGTATCTAATGATACTTACTGTATCTTGCAATTGATAACTCTCCATTTTGAATCTGTAGCTATGAGTATTATTTCCAAACTGTGACGGATAAACGAATAAATAACGTCTTTAATTCACAACATCAGCAATACTCTTCATACCATGACGTACTTCGATACATCGTTCTGCAAGTCTGCACACATTCCGTTCAGTGCCGGAAATAGCCGAACGGTCGGTTCCGATTTGTAAAGATCCGAAAGGAGGACCTCGAGTTGTTCAACAGGGGCTGACATAATTTGTCCATTTTGGACATTTCTGACGTAGACAGCAAATGACTTAGTTTCCCCGCCTTTCACGCAACACCCGGCCAACCAGATGACGTCAGGAACATTTACGTCATTTCCGATGGTATTGTTCGTAGATGGTACACCTCCAGCAACAATGTGCATATCGGGGGAGTCGTTCTTCTTTCTTCTGTGATGGTTTTCTTCGCCTCCGTCCAAATTGACTACTCCACATACATCAATGGAGTATTTTCGCACACTGCTTAATGCTTGTTTCCAAGCGCTGTAAATCGAAGCATGGATAGGGACAGAATTGGTCAGCGAAAGTGTAGCTATTCGATCAGACGTTTCGCTCCCTGCTATGTCAGGAGCCAGCAAGTACTGAAGCTGATATGGTTGGTTGTTGTAGTCAGACTCTAGAGCTTGGTATTCTCCAAGTTGACACCTCTGATCAAACGTCATATCCGCTGTCTCCATAAATTGAACTCCATTAGATTCTCTTTTCTTCTTAAGACCAATGTCCATAGGTTCGATTTTCTTTAGGCCTAAAAACATATACAGTGTGATAATACTGGGGTCAAAACTAGCTAAAACTGTGTCTTAAATGGATTCAAATGAAAAATGATAATCATATGTATGGCTTATAAACTTGATTTAACAAAAATTATTAATGGAAAGCTTAAGGCTTTTAACAGGTTATTTTTGTCTTCTAAGTATTAAAGGAATGTCACTAGCAGACTATTGGTCTAAAAGGTTTTAGAATTCAGTAACTGCGTTTATTGACAAGAACATGAAAGCAACAGAATCACGAGAATAGCAAATGCAAGAAGAAAGATTTTGCACATCTCGAGCTAACGGAAGAAACAATATGAAATATAGCAGTTCTACTCATTTAAATTTTAGGTTTGCATACACCGTACTGTAAACTATTAACTTAGCGTGTACGATATTTGGCGAGAAAATGATTTTTCAACAAGTTAGCATGGATTTGAATTAGCATTTTTCTGAATGTGCTCATTCTAATACATATATTAAGGGATTTAGCGATGTACTGGAACTACCGGAAGCCGCTTTCTGCCAAAAACGCTAAAAAGAATACACAGCCAAATGTAATACGTTTAAAGTATTTTGCCAACATATTACGGTTTACCAATTACATATGCAAAAAGTTTTGGATTCTAATTTCCGATTTAGGTTATTTAACATCATACATGACATGAATATTTATTGTTCAATATTAATTCAAGATACAACACAAATCGGATTGCCAACATATCTCACCTCTCTCGATCATAGAAGGTACCGCTGGCCAGGAATCATCCCCCAGACTGTTAAAGCGACCAAAGGAGATCAGTGGGATTTTATTCCTAGTGTCGTAGATAGTGCCATACAAAGACTTGGATCCAAAGATGTGGGCAAACTCAGTATCGTCTGCGAATCGTTGACAAATGAAATACTTGTCGTGAGTTGGAAGAGCGGCAGGGAGAGTTTCTCCAAGTAGGAACTTTTTCCAACATTTCTTCTTGAAGTCTCCACGGTCTTTAAGACCTTTCCTCTTTCTTTTCCCACATGATTTGGGCTTGGCGCAGAAATCTGACAGTTTTTGCGTACACCTCTTGTGTCCCGATGAGAAAGGGATAAACATGCCTCTATGCGCACACCAGACCACTGGGTCCCCCTTGTTAATGAGTTGGGCATGAGTCCAGTTCGTATGAACAAATTTAGAATCTGACGTATCGTAGAGGGAAAACAAACAATCATAATCTGCAAAAAAGAGGATAAAATGAAACAGATTTTTTATACATGTTTTGAAGTTCTAGACAGATATTTAGACTTGTTGAGAATCGACAGGAATTAAATCGGAAAATATAGTTTACAGGAACTACATTGTCTCTAAACATGAGATTAAATATTTAAATACATTGCATTTAAAATAAAAATGACATTTTATATGTATGGACTGTTTGATAGTTAAATTTTAAATCAATAAATAAATATATTTATCTTTTAAATCCTTGAACAATTTCAATTCCATTGACAGTTTCTATACTTTAAAATGACCCCCCCTAAAAATAAAATAATAATAAAAACACCCCACAAAACAGATTCATGAAAGTACCATGAATCAAACCCTTTTGTTTTGCAGTATATGCTCAAATAAATCGATATGGTTCTAGATGAGAGCTTCGTGTTGCGTTTTACAAAGAGACAAAATGGAGATCACTGATAAATTCATGAGTCATATCCCTCGATATTTCATCCATATGAAGCAATTACCCAGATCATCAAAGTTCCACTGCAGCTCATAGACCTAGGAAATTTCCCAGGATTGATAACTTGGCTAAGCCATGTAAATAGCGCGAGACTGTAGCACTTTAGATCTGCACAAACTTGGTTACGTAAAATTGGATGTTATTGGAACCATAAACTAATCATATTTCAAAGTCTGGTTTTTACAGTAGAACCCACTCACCTTCTTTCATAAGTCCAGGGAGAAGAATATCTGTTAGAATAAAAACAATTCTTTTAAAATTACGAATTCTGGTTTGATGATTTTTTATAAAAAAAAAAATGTTAAAAGTACATGTATAATGTAAATACGGGCTATTTTCCAATATATTTGGCCAATCAAGCTTTGTACCATCTACATTGTATGTAGTTAAATCTATTAAAAATGCATTAAATTATAAGAAATAAAATAGATGATTTTTTTTAATCAACTAAATGTGATTTATGTGAGAATATCAATATAATTGATATTATCTACATGTAACTTCAAAATATATAATTTTTAAAAGGTAGAATTAAAGAACAAAAAAAGATTCGCATTCAAGTTTTTTAGTACATGTACTACCTAATTTCGTGTAGTCAATCACATCAGTTCCATCACATTTGTGCTCCATTTTGGAAACAGTTTTTCCAAGTGCGGTCTGACAGTATCCAAAGCGACGAGTTCTACACGACCTTTCTTCAATTGACTTCCCGACGCACCCAGGACTTCCGGGCTCCTGTGAAAGACAGACCCGGAAACGGAATTCTGAAGCTCCGGACTGGATCCACATAGACCATGGACTCCACTTAGGAACTAAACAGACATAATTTACAATGTACCGCAGTTGAGTTGTAGTAATACAATTTTCAAAATTTTCAACTTATTTGGGAAGTGTTTTTAACGTTAAAAGCATGAGAGAGAGAGAGAGAGAGAGAGAGAGAGAGAGAGAGAGATTGTCTAGTAAAAAAAAAATCAGTGCATTGAATTTTGAAACAAGCGTTATAAAACCAACCACCATTTCTTCAATGTGCAGCAAAATACCAATGCTTTGTAAAGTATATCATGGAATTTTATGCGCATTGTATACTAGTGTGCCCAAAACGCATATTCTTGTTAAAAAAACCCACAAAAAATTGTTATTATTATTGACAAATGAAAATATCCTTTATGTGACGTGTGAATGTATTTTATGCATGCCTTTTTTATCTAAATTTATTCGCAAACATTAAAACCAATAGATTTGACAAAAAATGGCTCTCTGTGAAACTATTTGGTACATTGTATAGCGGAAGCTTCTGCTTTGACGCTGTTCTGTTTTATGTTTACTTTTGCAGTTTTGCAATTAAAAGAAACACTTGCAATTCGCATGCCTTATAGCCAAGATTTCACTTTAAGAAAAGCCCGGCAAACAAGTTAATTTTTTCAAATAAACTTACTAAGATGTTATATTTAAGTTCTAATTTTGATAAAGAGGAGACTTTTTAAACATCTTCATTGTTGTCAACATGAAAAAATATAGTATTTGAAATAAATCAATACTTTTAGGTGACCCCAATTTTCCGAAAAAGTCTGAGTAAAATCGTAGACATGAATATATATATATATATAAAATGATATAAAAAAATAAAGATGCGTTGAATAAATCAGCCGCTTTAGTTCTAGATCTTGTCTTTCGTGGCTTAATGTTGAGTGGGAAAGCTGTATTAATGGAATACTTCCGGGGCTTTTACACTTAGTCACTTTCCTTCAGAAATATAAAATCTATCAAAATCTATTTGGGCTAATGTCTATCAAAGACTATAACCGGATCTTGAGTGATTTATGCACGTTATCCGAGTGCATTGTATACTTGACAGACAGAGTATTTATGATATCATTCTAGGGAAAGTGTATCACGGTATGTAAATATAAAAAAAAATCCCAGCAATTCCGCAAAAGCACACCAGAACGTAATTGCGTTAACTTAAAAAAGGTTATTATTCTGATTACAAACCTGGGAACATGGGACACATTTCTGGAGTTTCTTCATCACCTGCAAACATAAAAGTATGATTAATACATGTAAGTGTTTATTTTTAAAAAGGAACACCGTGCATCCTTTTTTAGCTGTAAAACATTTAATAAGTTGTTGATGTAAACATAACATTTTTTCTTCCTCTCTACTTTCGACCAAGTATGAATTACAGTAAATGATTTTATTATATATAAACCAAGAGCACATGTAATATATGTACCAACATACGAAAGCCACTCGCCATAAACTATTTTCATTATTTTGTTTTTTTATCCACATTTATATCGACAGGTTCCCATACCACCTTATGTAAGAAAATAAGTGGGTTGAATTTTATTTCTTCATTTCTAACTTATTATTTAAAAGGCATTTTAAGTAAATATGAATTTATCGAAACAAATTGCTTGCTTACATCCTCTCTGTTTGACGATTGTGATGTTCTTCTGTTGTCTGCAGGTCTCCATCTCCAGCTGACAAGACCCCCTGTATGTGACCCCATCAGAACCACACACTTCCGCTCCTTCTTCGTCTGCGCATGTACCAACCGGGCAAACACATTCAAAATTTAATGGTTCCTTTTCTACACATTCTGCGCCAAATTTACAGTCAAGAGCTTTGCAAATCCTCTCCCCTAAAACGAAGATCATGGTGGTGATGTAAAATGTTTAATTTTTGCTACGTAAGCTTCATATAGTATGTTTTAAAATTTAAACTATGTCGAAATAATGAACTTAATTAATATTGGATTCATTTAAACTGAACTTGATAATGAAAATGAAATTACCAAACATGTATTGTATGTAGATATTTCAATGATACGATAACGTTATATTGATCTTCACGGGATGAATTACACGAATAATGGTGTCTGACATTTGAATGGCAATGTCCAGACATATTATAGGCAAATATTAATGTACACAAATGTTATATTCCAGGCAATATACATGTAATTGTTGTCAACGTTTGGCTTATTGTTCTGACACACGTACTTTGTTCTGAATGATTCTCCACTGGTCGCTTTGGATTTGAACCAGTTTCCTTAATCTTTTCAGCTAACAAATTGGATGCAACTTTCTTATCTGCAAAAGATCATATTGATATGCTCAAAATCTGTATTTAACATATTTGGGCTAATACGATATGTTTTGAATTTTTCAAAATAATTTATAAAAATCTAATGTCAACCCTTAAGTGAAAGGTGTTTGTTTATTACCCAAGCCTTCAATAAAAAAAAGTAAGAACTACAAATAAATTGATCTTTTTTTCCTAACATTTTAAAAATTGCATGTTCGTAGACAATTGTAGACTATATTAGTCTCCATCCATCGAAAAGTTTTGTCTAAAGATGTAAGAAAATATATAAATTGTAGATCTAAATCATATCGAATTTTCTTTATATATAAATTGTAAATAGCCAAAAATATCACATTTAAATTTCTAATACACATCTGATCGGTAATTGGTTAACCATCCAACCTCCGTAAGAAAATCGTCTATACCAAAGAGTTGCTAAGTTGCTATAGTAAGTATGTACCTTTATTGGTCAAATGTTTCTTATCATCATCATCGTCGGATACCACAGTAATAACGTTGTTGCCATAAACCAACACTGGAATGGAAAGATAAGAGACCCAATGCATCAAGGTCTTAAAGTCTTATTACAAATCAATGACCTTTCAGATGAAAGCTGATAAAACAAAGGCTAACACTAGAATCGAAACTTGCACCAGAAACACTTGATTATTGCATCAGCTGGCTTTTATTATCAGTTTGCCTTGGAGGAGATTTTATCCAAATGTCTGAGAAAATGTCAGACAATTTACCTCTTAAGCAACTTTTTTCTCGGTCTGTGAACATGGCCGAAACAAAACTAAATCTAGACCATTTTAAAGGTTTTGTCATGTTAATCTTATTTTGAAAATCACCTTAATCTAGTGTTTTGTTTACTTATAGTCGATGTTCGATCGAATTGATTGAAATTAACCGAGTTTGACTGAATTTGTGTATCAGAACGACATATATATAGTTTAGGTTTGAAACGCCACTACAATGACATCAATGTAATCAAAGTGATTTTAAGTATATAAGTTCAAGCGTATATAGTCTTATATTGTATTTTATTATACTTTCATGTTAAATACTGCAATCTGATTGGTTTAGACGCAGTTGACAATCCGTTCTCTCTCCCTCGCACGCTTAGCAACGGGCCGATAGAACGAATTGTTACATGCGCGTTAATTATGCGCGTACGGTTCGCCGTAGAATTCACGTCTTTTCTATATAAAAGCAGTAAAATTTGCTATAAAAATTAAGACATTCAGTATAATAAAATAAATAGTGCCTGTTTGGGAGGGTACCAGTTGAAATTGACACCCCTCGAAAACCATTGTCAACCTCCGCTTCGCGTCGGTTGACAATGGTTTTCTCGGGGTGTCAATTTCAACTGGTACCCTCCCAAACAGGCACTATTTATATAATACTACAAACGCATTTAACCAGAGATTTCTTGAGAAACTACAGAATGAAATCATTGGAGGGTGTTTTGAAATGTACGTTTATAAAATATCATTGTCATTATGAAACAAATTGATATCTACCTTTTGTGTTGTTATCTGTAACATCTTTAAGGAGCTTCGAACCCTTTTCTTGAATAATTATTTCTGAAACCAAAACAAAATATCTGAAATAAATCCCGCGGTGCTGAACTGCTAAAACAAATTATTTGTTTGCTGTTCTTGAGATCTAAACAAACATCAAGCGGCTTAATTAACTTGGGAATAATCAATATATAAATAATAAAGTCTAAATCATAACTAAACATACAGCGTATATAAACATCCATTAAACAAACTACAAGAAACAAAATAAAAGTAAGATACCAGCAACCCCCATCCCACCCTCCCACCCCACAACCCCCCTTTATCCATACATTCAAACAAATGTGGTTACTTTGTGGTGTTTATTGATTTTAGAAACGGCAAGGGAAAACGAGAATACCCATTATTGCCGCAATCATAAAGATCTATGTGCAACAAAATCTGCAGCAGAAGTTTATATCTTGATGGTGTCAATGTAGTGGTGACAAAGACTTATTTATCGCGTGACCGGTCAATTACACCGTCTACAAAACTCAAGCCAACATGGAGGAGGAAATGTGAGAATTAATCCCCGGGTTCATCTTGTTTGCCAAACAGACTCATTACCTTATATGGAATCGGGTGTCAAAGACACCATTAGCGGAGGGATCAAGTCGCGGTGTGTCCGATGAACAAAGACTTGACTAATTGATATATATCAATCAGCACTTCATAACGCGATCCTAAGGCGAGATCCACAGAAACAAAGTAATGCATTATTAAGCACTCCGTGCCAAAGATCTATATAACTTATGTAGTATATTTTCCAATAAACTCTTTACAAGTGATAACCCTATGACCCCTTCCCGCCATTTTTATGGTTATCACACGTTTGTTGTTCTGTTTTGGTTTTTGAGGAAGAAAAGGTATTGCGGTTCAGATTTTTATTTTATTTGGGTGGTGGTGGGGTGTGTGGGTGGGTTATCAATTGCATTTTAACCATGCGTACAAAATTCAAAATTTGATTATCCTGTACGATTCACACGAATGATCATACTTGTAGTTTATGTCAGCCATAAATTTGAATGCATCGTCTGTAATTCACTACATATAACTTATAAATGAAAATATTACTATACGATCTTACGAAAAATATACGAGATGTTGTCCTGGGAGGCACATCATTAAGAAAAAAAAAACAACAACAAATGACAACCAACGGAATCGAAAATAGTGCTCGTTTTACATATTTCGAGTAATAATTCGAATACATCATAGTGTAAGCTTCCTGCCAACAAATCGATAATTGAGTCATAGAACATACCGTATGCATTGCTGAATCATTGTCGGGAATAAAACAAAGTTCTCAACTCCTTTGAGCTCTATTAATTTGTTAGAGACATTATAATTTCATTGGCATGAAATTGTTGCCCTGACCTTAAGATTTAAAAGGGAATGTTTAAAAGTCCCAAGGACATATATTCTTTCCATTAATTGATTTAAAGTTTAAAATTGCACATATGAAAATCAAAATGTAAATTCCTGTATTTTTCATGTGCCACCATCTTAAGCGTTATGCTAAAATAGTATGTAATAAACCCACAAATTATCATGATAACTTCAAATATTATAAGAAAACGTTTTAATTCACTGACACTTTTAAAGTCAACTATTAGGCAACTATAAGCGTCTGCGCAGTCAATTTCTTTTTATTCAAAATAATTTTTGGCAAAAAGATAAAACTAACTGGAGGCCTACACCATACCTTTGATTTTTCTGTCGTCAATGGAAGATGATGATGCTGGTGTTTCCATGACAACCGGACCTGTATGACAAAGATATCTTATTTAAAAAAAGATAACATCGATATCCTTATAATAATGTACCAGATTAATTAGTTAACTTGATATGCAAGAACATCTGGGCATATTCTTTGAAGAATGGTCAACACGGAAGACAATTTTCCTGTTAATTTACTGCAAAAAAAGAGAGTAATTATTTACTCCAAAACCATTAAAAAACAAATTAACCAGGAAAATTAACCCTAAACAACCTTTTAAGGACACACGAGACATGTCTTTCATTATTTTCTTTTTTGAAAAAAAAAATTATCTTCGCAATGTGAAGAATTTTACTTTGTATTCCGTAATTATATTTCATTTTACATGATATATTTCTATATGGATATGTTGTTTCTATGGAAAATATAAACTATGGCTTTATTTATATGATTGAATTGCATTTTGAATGCTATTATAAGGAAACTCCAAAATATTCTAACTCCAAAAAATAGCCTGGTAATGTATCCTGATTTTTTCTGGCATAAACAGGTTTAGATGTAAATAAGTAGGGAATAAATCTTCAAGGAAATTTATCTTAAATTGAGAAACGACTCGTTTGTTCTTAAGCCTTAACCTCACACATCAATAAATAATTTAATATCAAAATTTAAAATTTGTATGGGTGTTATCATATACACTATTTATAGCTGACTTCGAATCGAAAATCAGTAAAACCACATGCAATTTTCTGGCTTTAGATGACCGTTTCATTAAGCAACGACCTTTTTGCTGAATACTCTCGAGGAATTTCATTATACAGATGATATAAAATCAAATAAATCCAATTTTGACATTCATCTATATTTGATGGCTTACTGTGGAATCATTAGAATTCGCAGTGGCTCAATTTTCGTGGTATTCGTGGGTAGCCCTCGCCCACGAATTTACATCCTCAACGAAAACTAATTATAAAAGATTTAGTTTACCTACCGAAATTGAAAACTGACGCATCCACAAAATTACATCCCCACGAATAAGCAAAAAACCCACAATCCACGAAAATTGGCCCCCACGAAACTAAATGATTCAACAGTATTCATTTTGTGAAAAGTTTACTTGTATGTTTGATATTTGTTAATCTGACTTCATACATGGAATGAACACAATCAGAAGTAATTAATTTTGCGCTAGTATTGTATCTGATGCCACTGATACTAATCTCAAAATCATCTACGTTAAGATATTTTTTGAAGACAGCTTTCTTCTTTCAACAAAGTGGTACTACTGGTTGAAATTGGAGCCCTTTTTTTATTCATGATCTACATGTATCACTTAATAAAGGCTTGAAATACACTGTATGTCAATGTGTTAATTGAGAATTACCTGATGATAAAATGTAAAACTATTCCAAAAAAAAAAGAAAGAAGTAATCATCCAAAATGTTTGAATAATTTGACGAAAATGATAGTTGCTTCTTCACATTAATAGAATCGTCGCAATTTATGGATCATTACGGATATATCGAGTTTACGCCAAATACGATTGTTAAAAAAAACCGATTTGTACCAAATCGCCTTATTAAATTGATGTTATTTGGTAAAACCATAAAAAAATCAGATCAAGTACATTACAACTTATTTTTACATTCTGTTTGTTTTGGGTTTTTGTTTTGTGGTAGTGGGGATTTTGTTGTATTAATCAGGAATTTGTTACCATGAAAGGAATGTAAATGCAAAATAATAAAAAGAACACTTTAAAAGTAAATTCAAAAGATAAAATTTCTTAAAGTTTTATATTTCAAAAACAAGAAGCAAGAAATGACCTGGGAATTGTGTTGGATATAATGTGGTTATCTCTTGTTTGACCTCGCTCGACCCGGAACCGGAACCATCGATTTCATCATCGTCTCCGTCTTCGTCGTCTCTGTCAATATTAACGGCGGGTTTAGCTGCTCTCGCCTTGGAATGTTGGGATCCCTCGTCTATGTTTATCAAATCTCGATGAGGACCATTATCTGGAACACAAACGAATATCCTTAATATATAATTCTTGCACGAACATTTTCTTAATTATTTCCGTGCAGAGCGTTCTCGTTTAGTTTGATGACATACGAATTTGGTAAAAGGAGTAAATTAATGAGAAATTTCTGAAGACTTGTTTCTTTTTCACAAAAACAATTACAGACTAGTTGCGAAAACTTGCACGAATTTATTGATTCCCGGAAAACGATGTACGAGAAGTATAATCAATAAAGACACCCAGTCTGAATTTATGGATCCGGAATGAAATTTAACGAACTGCATCATTCGCCACAGGACAGGATAAATACAAATTTGTCCAAGTGGACATCCCAATAAATTACCTAGCTAAAGGATATCAAAATCATATTACGCCAGTGCTTCCAAACTGAAGAGTTTGCCAGCCTCAAGCCAGTCTCCAGCTGATTGTAATCAGAAAAAAATGAGTCACATATAGTTGAAACACGAAACGAACTCATTTGATATGGAAGGCTCCCTTTTTCTATGACTTATCGCTATTTACGACTACGTTGGGAGCTTATTTCGTCATCCTATGCAGACGGAATGGAATTGATATGTACGTCTTTGTATGAGGTTGGAATATAAAACATACAAGTATTTTGTATGATATACGGAAAGAAATCTGAATATGACTGAAACTTGATAAAATTATCGATCTACCTTATTAGGAAAAATGATTAATTTTTATCCAGGAAGACTGAAGAAAATATACAACTTATTATTAGTACCATAGTCATTAGATAAACCTGTCAGAGAATCTCATGTGTGCATTTTAAGCTTCATTTTTGGAGTCTAAACCCTAATTCGAGACTCCTTTGACTATTATCCCCACTTTTATTATTTAACGTTTGCAAACATTAATTCATTAAGGGGGGGGTGGGGAGAGTCAGAAGAATCTCGGATTATCTCTACCCTAGCTCCAGGGGCCAAACATAAACTTTTGGTAAAACGAGACATGCGGGCCTTTTCCTTTCGTTTTTTTAATATTCACATTTTCATTTTGGAATTTTCATATGTATGAACACAAGCATACCATGCACAGGAAATTAAAATAAATTTACTAAAATAGAACACGTACTTAATCTAATATGGTCAATGACAATTTACCTGGAAGTTTTCAAGTTAAAAATGTAAAGACAACGTACAACCAAAGGCAATAGGTTACCCGAGTGACTCTAGTCATGTTCACGATATGACCATAATTGTCATCCCCTAAACTTTAACCCCTGCCCGATGGGCAGTGGATTTCACGATTTGAAATGATGAATTTATGGGCATAATAACTGCATTTAGTTTATCTCACACAACAGTGAAAGCACAGAAGAAAATATTATTTTTTTTTTTATACATTTTTACTACATGATCATATTGGCCTTACCCAAGGGCCTGAATCCCTGGGCCAAGGGTTATGAATTTCACAATCTAGTGAGAGGGCTTTGCATTTCGGTAGAAGGCTTTATGGACATCATAACCATGCATTTAGTTTTTCTCAAATAAACATAGGAGAAGAAGATTTTCTATAAGTATGACCATATTGGCCCACCCTAGGGCCTGAACCCCTGACCTAGGACCATGAATTTTACAATTTTGGTAGATGGTCTGTGGACATGATAACCATGCATTTAGTTTTTCCGCACATGTGTGGGAGTAGAAAAGAAGATATTTGAAAATTTGGCCTTTTCAAAGCATATTTGGCTCCGCCAATGAGGCCTCGGGTTGGTAAGGTCATGAATTTCACAATTTAGATTCCTCTCATCTTAGCGATGCTTAAAACCAAAATTGGTAACAACTGACCATGTAATTTAAAAAAAAAAAGTTAAAAATGTTAAATTTTTAACGCACGACGACGAACAAAGACAGATAGCAATAGGTCACCTGAGTGAAAATCTAATTTTAAACGTTTGTAAAGGTATGCCAATATACGGAATATAAAAAAATCCAAGAGAATTAAAAGTCATAGTTTACATATCTTTAATGGACACATCATTTCGTTTTTTTAATTCTAAAAATTGTTTTTTATTGTATAATATTATAAAATGAAAATTATATATATGTGACGCATGTAACATTCTATAAAATAACAGCACAAATAAAAAAAAGAATACCAAATTAACATGTTGATTACAAGTAAAAAAAAAAGATAGCCAACCGAAGTATAAGTAACATGTTAACAATGCATGGTACAAAACTCATGATGTTAAAAACTTTAGGGAGATCCCGCTGCCTGTCTGAAATTGGGTGCTTAATAAGTCTCTTTATGTTTATCTGGGATCTCTCTAGTAGTTAAGGTAGTTTATTTGTAGTTAGTTGTTTATCTCCGTCATTAATAAGTGACAATATTCATCAAAGCATGACTTGAAGTGTTTTATAGTAGTAAAAATTAACAAAGCGGCGGGACCAAGATGGAACTGGTTTCCACACATTTTAACATAAGATAAATGGAGGACATAAAAGATATTTTTATAGAAACCTTATCTGCAAATCGAATAAAGCAACCAAAATTATATAGTTGGTTTATGAACAACGGTACAAGATAATCGGGGACCTGAGTGTTAGAAGTTCTTATAAGATCTACAATATAAGAAAAGGAAGTTCACTGCTGTTTAAATATTTAGGGAGCTTCGTGACCCGCCATCGTGGCATCACGCTGATTGAATAAGACGTATGGCGGACAGAAAGAAGGGGCCTTTAATTCAGGGATATCGACCAAAGGCATCTCTCATTTCTCATCTACAATTCATGACGACAGTGCAGGCATGTTTGTCGATTTGATTATTTTTATAGTATCTTGAAATACTAACAAGGCAACAAAACACGAGAGTAAAACATCGTCTTGAAAACATACGCATCTGCAACACTATTTCTCTTTTTTTATATCAGCTGATTTGTTACTGACATTTGATGGATTAAAAATTTATAAATTTTCGTTCAACATATTTATTCTGCATTAAGACCTACGGCGGACAGAAAAAAGGGGTATAAAGCAAAAACACAATGGAGTGTGTGGGTTTCAGCTGTGTATGTAACATCATTTCGGGTCTATAATTTGTTTTATGGGTCTTATGGGAAACGCCTTGTTGTATACATGCATTCATGATAAGTGTTTAATGCATACCTAAAAGCGCTTAGGAAGAACCACTCCCAAATATTCTTTACACGTAGAAATTAAAGCGTAGGGGTGATTCACTCTGAATACGCCATAAAAGGATGTTTTACTCAAATATTTAACCACAAACTAACTAATTTTAAGGGAAATATACCCATATTGTGAAATTAAAATTTTCTAATTTTGGTTTTCGCCTTACGGATATATTCACGTACCAGTTAGTATTAAAAATTACTGAAAACTGAATTATAATAAAGTCACAATTGTCAATATGACACAGATGTGTAAACAATGGTGAAATCGTCGGTTAGAATAAATGACTGACGAAAGCAGAACACCTAATAGAGAAAGGGAAAAAATAGCAATTTATCTGGACCGTCAGCATCCTGAATGTTCCAGCAGTGACATTTAAATTAATATGATAAGATTAAACGTGACTTTCTCAACAAAGAACACGACATTTATATCAGACAGAACGGAACAATTGTTTTGAGTTGGTTGCCTTCATTTGCTGTCCTGGGAGAGATTGAATGTGAGTGGGTAGATATACAAACGATTATCACGGATTACCCAGGGCAGCCATAAAAGGGCAGTGCCGTTGCACTTGAAATATAAAAAAAATCGAATATAAATGGCCTCTATTTTGTCCTGAACATGTTCGGGACAAAAAAATCACATTAAACATACTAGTATATTAAAATTACTTAGACATTTCAATTGCTAGTGAGCGCACTAGAAGATTAAAGGGTCATGGCCACGTTTTTGGTCAAATTCTATTTTTCTGTTTTTATTATTTAAAATGCTTTAGGAATGCATTTCCAATGACCAAATGAAATTGGAGAGTCAGTAGTGAAGTTATAAGCAAGATACAGGGCTCACAAGTCTTTTTAATGTAAACAAGGTTCGTGCCCAGTTTTTGTTTACATTAGTCCAATATACCGGTAAAAATTCTTTTTGAAGCTGATTTTTCCATCTTCTTACTCATTTTAAGCATAAATAAACAGATCTTAACGTTTACCACATTCATTTTCGGTCTAAAACTGGAGTTTTCACTTCAACATTCAAAACTTAAACAAAAGCTTTGTGTACATAGCAAAGAATTGTCAGCTCTTTAACTCGCTTATAACTCAACGAATGACACTTAGATTTTGGTTGCTTATTAAAAATGCCTTACTGAAGCATTGTAAACATTAAAATCGGGAAAATAATTTTTGACCAAAATCGTGACCATGCCCCTTTAAATGTTGTACAATTTTAAATATTGAGATCATTTAAGCGATAAATGAAATTATAAATTACTTTTCATAAAATTTTACATGAAGTGTACAAATAAGAGATCTGCAATGTCAATTCATGTACATCTTTAATAGTCAGAACAATTTCTCTGTTAAAAAAGCTTTTTTACATTCACAAAAAGAGTTCATTTTAGGGCAAATTTGTCAAATTATGTTAGTTGCAGTATACATGTACACATCAACAAATACCTTTTGCGAGAAGAAAACCTGTTCCGATCAATTAATCTACTGATAAAAAGCATATAATTATGCTTGATTTGAGTTTTTTTTATCATTATAGTATAGTTAAAACAGTGGATCGTATTGTCTGCATATAATAAGGTAATAAAGATGACCAATGCAATCTGCTTGTCTAAGACGAGAGGCGGATGATTTGCATAATCGATACAATCCAGGCATGGTAAGTGAGTACTCAATCAGCAATGCTATATCCAACGACTGATCGCTAAATATTTATATTTCTTGTTCTTATAAAGTCATACAGAATTGACATCTAATTCTGTACTGATCCTACAAGTGAACAATTTTGTCTTATTTCAAAGTTGGAAAAGGTTGAAAGGGAAAGAAAATAGGACGTAAAGTGGCAAAAATTGGTGTTCTAAGCTTCAAGTATTAATAACTCCTAAACATCGTCTGTCTATGAGGTTAAACGTAGCAATAGAATTCCTTGTAAGGTAAAGAATGAACAGTGTTCAGTCTTTACACTCTATTGGTCATTAAAAGTTTTCAAAATGTATAAAGAGAAAAATAGATACCAAATTTGATGCGTGTCAATCTGAATCATGAGATTGGCGGAGGGATACCGAGGTTAACAGTAGATCTGATATTTCATCAATGATTTTAGAGCAGACTTGGTATCTAATGCTGATTCCCCATCGGAATATGGCTGAATGCCATTAATTGGAGGCTAAACACTTAATGGGCAAAATCAATATTAGTACATCATGGTAAATGACCGAATAGAAAGGTACTGTATCGAAAATTGATAGGTAGAAAAATATTTGCATTCAAATATTGTTTAATCAACCTCCTTTGACTATTGTCTTAGTGCTGCATATTACAAAATTATCATTATTATGATATGCGTGTGAATAAGCATCACTTGGTGGCTCTTTTCTCAATTCTCGGTCTCGGTAGCATGGTAAAAGTTTAATCGGTTTTGCGCTACATGAAAAAAAAATCGCATATTGATTATTCAAAAACCTGCGTAAATAATGATGATAGAAAGGCGCCATTATAAATTCTCTATGCCTGTCAGACTAGAATTATCTTTTTATGTCTTTACAGTTACTGGTTCTTGTGAAGTTTCAGTATAGCGACTTAAACATGGCACGACTGGCGTCTGATTTATAAACCTTGACTATCGCTGTCATAGAACTTATTCTACTACAAAATCACCCATAAATCATAGCTAATAAGATATTTCTTAGAAAACAAGAATAATACACCAATAACCATAATATATGTTTCGCTAATAATTCAAAGAAATAATGAATAATTCAATAGTATTTATAGCAATTTAATTCATTCGATTTAAGAAAATCATATAAATAACCAACCATGTATTTTGTATTCACCATATTGAGTGAAAAACACCAAAACACATATACGAAGTACTTTTGACATTGACCAAATATTTTAATTTCAGAGAACATTTGCGTCCACTTTTTTCATCGATGTCGCCACTATGATGGTGCAGGGGACATATGATATTGCTCTAAGAAGCGCAACATCACTTTCGTTTAAGTTTTGCAAGGACAGTAAGAGTCCTTGTAACTTTAATTTGAAAAACATAAATATATCGTATCTATTAATTTATTCATTATATCAATACTTACAGGTACTTAATTGATAAGTTCTTAATAATATACAAAAATAAATTAGAGATAAACAAAGATGGATTCTAATACTTATCATACCTGATTTATTTATCTGTTCCTCATAGGAATGGTGTAAAAAGGTTAGAAATATTCCAAACACAACCAAATAAGTCAAAGTGGGCTTCATTTTGTTTCGCTGTTAACTGTTAGTCCACAACTTCTGCAAAGTCTTTCGTAATAGTGTCTCAAACTCGCATCCCGGGTTCCCTGTCCCAATCAACGGTCGCCAGCGATATGCAGCAATGATGAATAAAAGTCTGTGTCGAATCCAGGAATGCAATATAAAATAGTGATACTTGGAGGTAGGAATTTCTGCGCAGATCGATGGAAGAACTCACGTATACGACATTGGCTTACCATCAGCGGATCCCAGCACACACAGAGAGAAAAGAACTGGTTCCGTGTTAGTCAGCGAATTATCGATCTCCAGGAGAACTTGAAATATTTTTTATTCTTCATTTTGGTCCCGACGATACAGTTCAGATTGGCAAAACTCGAAAGACTCGATCGATAGAGTTTGACTCACAGCATGAATTATGGAGATGTGATAACGGTATTGACCTAGACCAAAATAGGATAGGTTTTCTAATATTCTGCAGACTCCAGCAATTCTTATGTTTTACCATATTACAGAAACTGCATTACATTATTGGGGGTTTTTGTATTCTTTTCTGTTTCCTTTTAACCAATTGGCAGTGGTGCGTTTTGCATTAATAGTTGATTGTCAAAGAAAGGTACTGAGTGATGGACTAAATACAATCGTTGGCCATTTTAAGTTAAAATTATACAAGTTAAACTGGGTAAAGAAAACATAAAACTAAATACTGTGGAATCAGTTTTATTCGTGGGGGTCAATGTTCGTGGGTAGCCAAAATTTTCCTGGTTCGTGGGGACGTAATTTCGGTGGTAGTGTAATCAGGATAAATTTAATAAATATTAAACAAATGATTGTGTATAGGTACGTGGGAATGTAAATTCGTGGGCAAGGGTTACCCACGAAAGCATCGAACATTGGTCCCCCACGAACAATGATGATTCCACAGTATAAATATCACCATCAATATTTTTCTTATCTTATTTGGAAGAATGATTTGATCCCTTGACAGATTATTAAGGTATTGAAACTACAATGCACGATACATGCCAAACTAAATTTACATATATAATGAGATTTTAATAAAAACAACAACAACATATTAGTCAATGAATATGACAATTAATAAAATATGTCATATGAAACAGAAACTCCCTTTTTTGCTTTGCTTGTCTTAACAACTTTTCTAGCACTACCTACAACTATATGATTTTATGCACATTGTACATTTACATGCAGCATACAAATTCCAGCTTAAGGTGACTCGACACACCAATATATTATTTGATGGATCGATAAAGTATTTTTTTGATATGATTTAACAATTAAAAAACCAAATGTGGCTTTTATATTGATTTGTTTGTATTTATTTCAGAGAAACCTGAGAAAAAAATATAAGCTGAAATTATATTAGAAAAAAATCAAGTTGATAAAACCTCATTAACTTTCTTGCATTTGTACAACAATGAATAAGAATATATCAGAGGCTAAATCTGAAATTGTGAAAGTTTGAATAAAGGATGTGCTCTGTTGGCTTAACTATAAAAGAAGTCCATGGACTACATTGCCTATCCGAGCAGCAATGTTCAACTTAACCAGCTCCCTTTATATTATACATGTACAATCCGATACAACCATAAAGTGGTTTTTCCCACTTTATATAAACAAGAAGCCCAGGGGCCACATCGCTCACCTGAGCAACAATAGCCTTAACTCTGATCAAATTAGCATTACAGTATCAAAATAAAGATATCTTGACATCTTGGCAACTAAGTACAGTAGATCTTGCTCAAATTTTTAAAAAAATCTTCCGATTTTTATCCACATATTTCTATGGTACATGTAAATACCAAGCCCCTTTTTGTTGTTGTACCTGTAAGAAGATTTTTCTCTATTTCCTATATACCCCCCTCCCCCACTTTGTGGCTCCACTTTCCTTTAGGGAATCATGGTTTGATCAAACTTTAATCTGCACAACCAGTGCTTTCACACAAGTTACTGCTTTTTGGACTGAAAACTTTCCCAGCATATTTTAAAAAATTTTCTCTATATATTCCTATGTAAAAATTCATCCCCCTATTGTGGCCTTGCCCTACCTCCGGGGACCATGCTTTAAAGAAACTTGAATCTAAACTATTTGAGGATGCCTCCACACAAGTTTGAGCTTTTCTGGCCTAATAGTTTTTAAGAAGAAGATTTTTAAAAATTTTCTCTATATATTCCTATGTTAAAATTCAATACCCCATTGTGACCCCACACCACCCCCGGGGACCATGATTTGAACAAACTTGAATCTACACTACTATAGTACCAGAGGACGCCTCCACACAAGTTTAAGCTTTTCTGGCCAATTAGTTTTTTTAGGAAGAAGATTTTAAAAGATTTTCTATATATATATTCCAATGTAAAAATTCATCTCCCCATTGTGGCCCCACCCTACCACCGGTAACCATGATTTAAACAAATTAGAATCTACACTATCTGAGGATGCTTCCACCTCAATTTGAGCTTTTCTGACTAAATTGTTTTTGAGAAGAAGATTTTCAAAGATTTTCTCTATAATTCCTATGTAAAAATTCATCCCCCATTGTGGCCCCACCCTACCCCCGAGGACCATGATTTATACAAACTTGAATCTACACTATCTGAGGATGCTTCAACTCAAATTTGAGCTTTCCTGGCCTAATAGTTTTTAAGAAGATTTTTAAAGATTTTCTCTATATATTCCTATGTAAAAATTCATCCCTCCATTGTGGCCCAACCCTATTCCCGGGGACCATGATTTGAACAAACTTGAATCTATACTACCTGAGGATGCCTCCACACAAGTTTGAGCTTTTCAGGCCAATTAGTTTTTGAGAAGAAGATTTTTAAAGATTTTCTCTATACATTCCTATGTAAAAATCAATCCCCCATTGTGGCCCCACCCTACCCCCGGGGACCATGATTTGAACAAACTTGAATTTACACTACCTGAGGATGCTTCCATACAAGTTACAGCTTTTCTGGCCTATTAGTTTTTAAGAAGGAAATTTTTGAAAAAATACCAACAAATGTTCAATAATTCTAAACTATCTCCCCTTTAAAGAGGGTGTGGCCCTTTATTTGAACAAACTGGAATCCCCTTCACCCAGTGACCCTTTGTGCCAAGTTTGGTTGAAATCTGCCCAGTGGTTCTGGAGAAGAAGATGAAAATGTGAAAAGTTAGCTCAGGTGAGCTAAAAATGGTAACTCTTCAAATGATTTCCATTCTTTCAAATTTTACAAATTAAAGCCTACGTTTAATTTTTCTGAAAATAAATTTTTTAAAAGGTATAAAGTTATGTAAACTTGGGGCTCCTTATTCAGAATTTGTGTTATAAGGCCTGGAAATTCCTTCGTTTATAAACTGAACTTTGAATAAATAAAGAGGCAGAACCGTTAAAAATAACTTTATTTACAGTGTAAAGAAGAAAACATATAGCTACTGCATACAACACTCTCTACCTACCCACTCTCAACACTCAATACACGCAATTCACACACAGTGAAAAATCACACAACACACACGCACAACGCACAAACAATATATTTCGACTTGACGAAACTTCAAAATTGCTTGTTTAACAAGAATAGAATTCCTGGGTCCCCCGCCGTTCAAGCAGTATACTAGTATACTGTACTGTGGAATCATTAAATTTCGTGGGGGCCAATTTTCGTGGATTGCTTAAATTTTACAGGTTCGTGGGGACGTAATTTTGTGTATTCTCTAAAACCTACAAAGGAAATATGATTTTATTACCCTTATTTATTAATTCGTGTAGGATGTTAAATCGTGGATGAGAGGTACCCACGAATTCCACGAAAATTGAACCACCACGAAATCTAATGATTTCACAGTATATGAAATTGCAATATTTTCAAACATTCAGGGCTGTTCCAGAATTAAATGTGTGGGGAGGTTGGGAGGAACATTTTTTTACCCCGACCACCCATTTTTTCCAAAATTTGTAGGCATGAGAGCGCTTACAAGGTCAATTTTTGGATAAAACGGAGTCATTATTGTGGTCAGAGTTCCATAACTCCAGCAAAAAGTATCGACCAATGCTGATTTTCGAACTTGACCAAGGTAATAGGTGTATAAACATTTGGTATAAATTTAATAAAAATCTGTCAAAATTTGTAGGCATGAGAGCGCTTACAAGGTCAATTTTTGGATAAAACGGAGTCATTATTGTGGTCAGAGTCCCATAACTCCAGCAAAAAGTATCGACCAATGCTGATTTTCGAACTTGACCAAGGTAATAGGTGTATAAACATTTGGTATAAATGTAATGAAAATCTGTCAAAATTTGTAGGCATGAGAGCGCTTACAAAAAAGTGTGACGGACGGACGCACGGACACACGGACCCACGGACACACGGACCCACGGACACACGGACGGACGCCCGGCATTTCTATGTCCCTGCTCCGCGTTGCGGCGGGGGACAAAAATCTTATACGTTAATTTCACACACAATTCGTTTCCTTCAATTGTTTTTCGTGAATGTTTAGTTGGACCAGTGAATTGTGTCCATCTTTTGGATATATTGTTTAATTAATGAAACATAATATGATTTGCTATATTTTATCTATAGAAAAATGCTATTATTTTTCTTTTACACACAAAAAAAAAACCCAGTTAAAGATAATGAAATTCGGACAAGATTTAAATTTCCAAATGAATTTTCTTTATTTGACCAATAACAATATTCGTGTATTCAACTTTTTGTTACGATTATAAATATATCCAATTAAATGTAAGCAATAAAAAAACTAGAAAAATATTTTATTGCAAGCGAGTTCTGCCTTTTATGATACGTTTTGTAATATATATTAACAAACCAAAAATGTCATTCTTTCTCTTGGCGGTGAATTTCTTTGATAAGCGAGACAACTCTAACAACAGATACAGAGATAAATACTTTTTATCATGCAGATAACTTTATATTTAGTTTAAGGTATTTAAAAAAAAATACTCAAATATGAATTGCTTTTACTTTTTATTATTTACATAAAGTATGATCAATATATAGTTGATTATTTTGTTAAATAATAATACGAAATATTCAAAGGACCAAAAATATAAATAAATTATGTTTTATTTATTGTAACAATGTAAACATTCTAGAATATTACATTTTTTTTTAAATTTACATTTTAGTCGATTTTTCACCAACAGGTGGTAAAGTTTGTTTTTACATTGACTTCAGTTATTTCAGGTAATTAAAAAAAATGACTTGTTTCAATATACAATGAACCTCAACATCTTAATTTAAAATTCAGCTGTGAGCATTTTTAAATCAAAAAATTAATTTTTAAAATATGGATAATTATTAATTCCAAACCGGTCCTATATATAATTTTTTTCATCGGATTTACAACGTTCCATCAATAAATGTATGTAGTTCACTTTGAATTTTGGCATTGGAACTTCTTGTTTTTATTTTAACTGATGTCTAATATACTTATGACTCTTCGTTCATTTTAAACGCGCAAGCACTGAGTGCTAGAGCCATGCTCTATCGGCATCACCTCTAAAAACGAATATTACGTCATAAATATTGTTTAAAATAAAATAGTTCCAAACCATTCCTATATTTTAATTTTTTCATCGGATTTACAAAGAAAGTTTCAGTTATATATATATATATAATCCAAAATGAGTAAAGTTAATCAACACAAGTAATAAATAATAAAAAATAACAGAAAGCCGATTCAAAACTCTACCGGTTTCATTGATATCTTCAGGAGTTTTTTTTTAATACAGAAAAACTCCTGAAGATATCAATGAAACCGGTAGAGTTTTGAATCGGCTTTCTGTTATTTTGTTATTTTTTATTATATATATATATATATATATATATATATATATATATATATATATATATATATATATATATATATATTAGTTTTATGAGAATTAATATTAGGCAATATGGCCGTCATTGGCCGACGCTTCGCCTACTCATTTCGACATTTCATTTTTTTTAATACAGAAACCGCATGCCGTAAGTTCTTAAAATATTTGGAGTAGTTGCCCTTTGAATTTTTTTTTAATTAGAGTAGTTGCCCTTTGAGTATCGACGTCACATTGTTGTGTCTGGAGCGGAAAAAAATGACAGCGTCGAAATTTGCTCAAATCTATGCAGAGAAGAGGGAGAAAACGTTTAAAATTTATTAGCAACAAAACATTGTAAGTAAACATGGGTGAAGCAAAGATTTTTAAAGAGTATTTGAAAGATGAGTTTGATAATTTTGAAGAGTTTACAATGTAAATGAGTTAAATTGGACGAGATGTTAGGCTAATGAGTTAAATTGGACGAGATGTTAGGCATATAGTACATGGCTTTGCGTAGATCATCGCTATTTGTGAATAAATTATTATGTAACTTGATAGTCCTCGGGAAAACAAAACACTTATTAGGTTTGTTACTGACCGACTACAGAAATATATTGGGTTGATCAATCTCATAGACGGTTCGGCTTTAACCCAATGTATTTCTGTAGTCAGTCAGTACCAAACCTAATACGTAATAATAGTTCACTTTAAATTTGGCATTAGGACTTCTTGTTTTTAGTTTTACTGATGTCTAATATACTCATGACTCTTCGTTCATTTTAAGCGTGCAAGCACTAAGAGAGCTAGAGCCATGCTCTATCGCCATCACTTGTAGTTCTGTATCGCCAAAGACGAATATAACGTCAAAGTCGTGCCTCATAATGTCTCCATCCAGCGAAACACTCAGTTCCCCAAGTTTAAAGCATCCTTCATCATCTGTATACTGAACTTCCTTATGTGGAGAACAAAATATTTTGACCGTCGCAAGTTCTTGGTAATAAGAAGTGGTCGAAAAATTCGCAATTTCCTTATGTCCTATTTGTATTTCAGTGCCCGCACTGACTATAGTAGAGAAACAATCAACGCACATATCTTTGCCGTCTATTGTTACCATCTTATCTTCCATGTGGATGGCTGGATCAAATTCTTTGCCGACAGCGGTTCCGTAGGTGAAACGCAAAATTCTGGACAATATGACCGTTGGACAGTGACCAAATATTACAGCTCCTCTAAGTACAGCCAATCCCGCTTCTGGGGGGACTATCAATTGTACGGAATCAAATGCTTTTTCGACTTCTGATTTGAGATGATTTGAATCAGCCGACCCTCCGACAAGCAGTATCATAGATATTCCAAATGTTTGCGGATTTTCCATTATTGACTGCATATGGTTGGTAAGTTCTGTAATTGATGGTTTAAAAAACTGTTTCATGGTCTCAACATCAATATGCAGTTTATCTCCTTTTATGTACATTCCTTCCACATTTTCAAACATTTCTGTCAATGTCTTCTTTTCAATTTCTTGGCATAGCTCATTCAGACTTACAAAGGATATCGTCATTCGAATAGTGTCTGTTTTATTTGGATGAAGAGCTCGTTTGGCTATTTCAAATTCACGAAATATGTCTAGATACGTTTCTGTTTTCTTTTCTCGAAGCCTTTTCATTACTTTCTCTCCTAGTATGTCATTGAGGCGGCTCTCAAAAGCAGCATCAACAGCTGTCCCGCCACAGGCGCCACCCGTAGCTTGATGGAGTTCTCGCAGCTTACCTCCTTTTACCTTTTCATGAACAGTTATATCAGCTGTGCCGCCTGTAAATAAAATAGCACTTACAGTACATCAGAAACTCGAGGAAAGACTACAATAATATCCTCTGTGACCAAGAAAGTTAAACTTGTTTTTACCTATTTTAAGGTTATACGTATTCTTTAAATGTTATTTATAATGCAATGTTACACAAAACAATTCAGTCTAGTATTCAAATTCTTAAATTTCTATCTTTCAATTTTCACCACTAGTAATAGTATTTTATTAATAATGAACTAACCTCCTACGTCAACCACCATATATCTGGTTCCATCTTTAGTCTTTCCAAACCCATTTGGATACCTTTCGATCGGCAAGTATTTTGCGTAAATGGAGGCAGCTTCAGGTTCAAGGGCTATCATCAGCATTTCGTCTGGTATTCCAGCCTAGTTCGATACATCAGTGTTTGTTTATATATAATTGACAAGTAATGAGTGCAAAATCTAAATATGATATATATACATATATAAATATATAGTTTTGGATTAAGATTGATTGTTTCAAAATTTTGTATACTGTGACTACATGTAAACACCAAACATTCAAGCTGATTTCAATGACAAAGTACATATATGCGTTTAAGTGACATGATATTCACAATGAAGACATTTTGTGCACTTTATCATGACTAAAAAACGTGCAACTATTATTAAGTTAAATGCTCTTCAATGTTAATTTTTTAATATTATGCTAAGATATTATCAAATAAATATTTCATGAAATGCACTAACATCAGACGACAAGCTTACATCTATTGCACAGTGGCGCATGAATTTCTTGGCAGCTTCGCTCCAGATAGCGGGAACAGTTAAAACCCATTTCAAGTCATGTCTTAAATCTATGGTCAGCTTTTGCTTTTGAATGTTCGTCTTGAAATGGTCTGCTAAGGCTTTAAGGAAAAGTGTGAAGATGTGCTTTCCTTGAAATTGTTCACCTGTCACATCTTCTATCAATAGGCTTTCGTTTAAACCCTTCAAAATACTTTGCATTTAATTTATAATATACTTTATCGAAAATTCTTTTGATTTTTAAATGCATATGAGATACAGGTCTCGTTAGATAGGAAACATTTGTAATACAGAAAATCTTTTGTCCTTCAAAACGCAAATTTAAGATAAATCAACTGCGATCTTCTTACTAACAAAGAATGTTTACCATTTTATTATAAAGTTTCATCTTAAACCTTCTAAAAAGCATTAGATCTTTATGGTTTTCGTTTTCCAGCGCAGTATAGAATTTGTCCTCTGCCTCGTAACCGAAAGCAACAAAGCTTCCATCCTTCTGAATCAGAAGTGAAGTGGGTGTTTTCAATGAAAGTAAGGACGTTCCACTTGCAATCCATTCTTGATTGTTTTGAATTTTCAGAGGATTGTCTTCAAAGTCACTTCTTGAGCTAAATGCATAGCCAGAATATGTGGTTCCGAAATCCAAAGCAATGACAAAGAGGTATTCATCTGGATTCATTTTTGATTTTGTCTCAGCCGACATTGAAGAATTTGCTTCTGCAATGATTCATCTGATTACTGAAAATTTAATATCAGCACATATATTTTATATTCATTAAAATTGATCAGCGAAGAAGGTATGGACTGATGTCTGATAAAGTGAAAAATATACATGTATTATTAAACAAAGGATCATTTCGATGATTTTGCTCTCCATTGCATACATTCTTAATCGTGATTTATAGATAAACTTGGACCTCTGTGACCTCAATAATTTTTATTCTGGCGAGGATGTTCTTGATATGCAAATATTACAAGTAATCAAACCATTTAGAGTACTCGTACTGAGTAATAATTTCTATGAAAAGTGTGTCTTTATGTTATAAAAAAAACCGTAATAATTTTTAAAAAAATTGACCCAAACTTTTTAATTATCTAGCCCGTAAAACATGTTTACTTTTAAAAATGTGTATATGTAATGGACATTTGTTGAACTATGCATATAATAACGTAAAACCGAATACTAAAATCTTTCACCTATTTTATTCGATAGACTATATTACCTGTTATTGTAGTAGTATATCTTATGAATCGATTTATAAGATAAAAACAGACAAAATCATTCCTTATTGCAGAACATCTACGTTGTCGTTGCACAATTTCATTATCAAATATTGACAGTAATGAGATTTTAAATTGTGGTTTAAAATACATTTTGAGGTTACATTCATTTCTGATTCATTAAATTCTTTTCCATTTTTTCACGACAATTTAAATCCTTTGTTAACTACGAGTATGCATTTTCACTTCAATATTCATAAATAACGTAAAATGTATTTTTATTAAACCAAGGTTGGGTAATTCTATGGATCTTGAGAGATTACAAAGATTAAGTTTCACATTATTTCTGGTAAGAAGAGCGAAATAAATTATGCATCCGATATTTTCACCACATGTCTTTTCATACACAAAAGTACAATAGCAAAATCCATTCGTGAACAAAATGTAACCGCTTTTTGGACCCTGTCTAAGATGACTTGTCAAAGCTTTAAACATATTAAATATTTTAAAGTGATTGTGAAAACTCTTCGTTTGAATAGACAAATAGAAATTAAAAGATTAAATTTCAGAGAGGATGATATACATTTCACCCTGTTTTGTACATGTATGTGACATTCAAAATAGTTGACTCTTCTGTGAATTGCTCCTTTTGGATTCTTACTATTTAAGTTATTCCGAGAAAAAGATACCAATTTAAAGGAAATTCTGTTTATTTTAATATCTCTGAATTTTTCATCACTCCTTATAACACACGTATTTCTTACCTATTCTTTAAAAAATTAATTAATTCTTAAACAATAGTTTTAATTCTAAAACAATAGTTTTAATTCATGTAATTCAAGTGTTTTATATAAGCATATTATTTGCACATTTGTATACTAGTGTTTAATTTGTTATCGTTTTTATGAAATCAAAAATTAAAACAAATGAATTTAATCTGTCCTTTATTAGATTTTTTTCACTTCTGACCCACATGTACATGTACATGTATACGTTTTAAAAATAAGACATGTCGTATAACCGAATCTATTATTTCATAGATAACTATTGAATCAAATAAATCATCCTTACCTTTAAAAAGAACGCCATGATCTGAGCATATTTCTCTGCATATAAACTTATACAATTTTAATATCCGCCTTGAATACCAAGTATTGTGACGCATTGTGAAACTGTTGTGACTGCTGAGTTGTTTCTATTTAATATCCGACTTGAATACTCGTATTGTTCATAAAGGAAACAGACAGGAACACGTTATTTTTTTTCTTAAAATGAGTTTAATTCTGAATCCAGGGTAATAAAAGCTCTTTTATTATGTACCCAGACATACAAAAATGAAGAGGTCAAGGAATAGAGGACAAATTCAATACTCAAGGGCATTTAAAATACCTTTTACTAACAGCAACATGAGGAACGAAATTTAAATATCACATACTTGTACATGTATATGCATTCAGTAAAAATTTCAGTGGCTCTGACATGCATATGAAACCTGTATTTGCAGAATGCTTCAAATAATTCCTGTTCAGACATGGCCAACCAGGTATTTCATGTAAACAAAAAGATACAAGACCTGATATGATCTTTTTTATCAGATAGCATACGAAGCATAGAGTCTCAGTAATAAGTTTACACAACACAATTAGCCACGTTTGAGCTTTGTTTCTTCCTATATGTAATTCATTAATTGTTGGATAGAAAAAGTTATGCACGACATGTGTTATATATTTATTAAAACCAAAAAAACTGGTATGGTAAGGTCCCTTTCTTTTACTATTTACTTATAAACACAAACAAGAGGCCTATACGCCTTGACGGTCGCATGAGAACCATAGTCGTTAGATTGACATGTCTCATTTTTGCATTTTTAACTTCATTTTGGAGTCTAAACCTATGCGCAGATCTAGAGGGGGTGTCAGGGGGGTCCCGACCCCCCCCCCCTTGGAAAATGAAAATCTATTAAATTTACGTAATAAAATTATCGCAAATATGCTTCGGACCCCCCCCCCCGGCAAATTATCCTTCGGACCCCCCCCCCGGAAAAATTTTCTGGATCTGCGCATGAAACCCTAATCCGAGACTCCTCTGATGTTACTCCCACTTTTAGCTTTTAGTGTATCATGTTTGAAAAACATTTATTCATAAAAAGGGAGGCAAGAGTCGTAGGAATTTCAGATTATCTATACCTTAGCACCAGGGGCCAAAAATGTAAACTTTTGGTTGAAAGAGAACTGCAGGCCTTTAAATGTCAATCTTTATAATATTCACGGTTTCATTTATAATGCACATAACATGCATAAAGTTTATTTCTAAAAGCATACAATGCAAAGGAAATTAAAGTAGATTTCCTAAAATATAACGCAGATTTAATTTAATATGTCCAAGTGACAATTTAGTACCTTGTGGTTTTAAGGAGGCTGGATAGACAACAAATTAATCATCAGATCTACCTTTAAGATTTATTTTGTTTAGTTATAAACTATTATTTAGTTAAGAAAAAAATTCATTTATTTTAGCTATTTTTCTATATTCTATATAGACCTCTTCTTCTAAAGGAGATCAATACAGTCTAAAAATGGCCACGACCATCGAACCCTCTTAAAGATGAAGTTCAAATGTGAACTTATTAACGGACTGTAAACGACGACAAGAGGTTACCCTTTTGACTCAAGTGACTCAAAAAAGTACATGATCCTATACAGCCATATTTTTTCACCCCATCCCCCAAATAAAACGTCGCAACCCTTGCACCATGGGAATTGATTTCACAACTGAAGAACAGAACATTTTGGACATAAACGTCATGTTTTTTGTTAACATTTTGAATGTTAAAGTAAAAATTCCAGTTTTAGACCTAAAATGAATGTGATAAACGTTAGAAACTGTTTATGTATATGCTTGAAACGAATTAGAAGATAGAAAAATCAGCTTGAAAATGATATTTTACTGGTATCTTCAACCTTTGTAAACACAAGCACGGCACAAGCCTTGTTTACATGACAAAGAATTGTGAGCTCTGTATCTTACCTATAACTCGACGACTGACACTCAAATTTCGATTAATCATTAGAAATGCATTTGCATTTCTAAAGAATGTAAACAATAAAAATAGAAAAATATAATTTGACCAAAATCGTAACCATGTCCCTTTAAGAGGTATATCATTTTTAACAACCGATGCAAGTCGTAGTTTTTACAAATCGGGCATAATTTGGTCTCTCTCGATTCCCATGCAGTTCGGATATGTCAGTTACAGAGTTTGCAGCCGAACCAAAGTATGATCAAAAGATTGCATGCCGCCTTCTATGTTATATATATTCTTGGTAAATACTCGTAATTAATACATGTACCAACTACAGACGTGGCTTACCTCTCTCCCGCCTCTGAAGCTGATAAACCATCCTTCCTGTGGCCAATACGGTTTGTTTAAGAAACACAACATGTATGTCATAACTTTTCTTCAATTTATGTCATACACAAGGATTTTATAAATTAATTTTTATTCATAAATAATCTTTACACTACGTTGTATAGGAATATATACTACATGTTGGAACTGTTTTCGTTTAGCCATTCCATATACCATGCATGACGCATTACAATTAAACTTGTAAACCCACCAAATTTTATTTTCATTTTTCTTTCTTTCTTATATGAAAGGTTTGATTTTTCATTTCTTTTTTGGAGGGTCGCTAATTGTAACTAAGCTAAAACTAAAGACTGTTAAAAAACATTGGGAGTTGTATATATATAGAATTTTTCAACTACCAAGACATCAAGCTTAGTCTGTTATGTTGTTGAGTCTAATATGTAAGATAATAATCTGATATATGTGGAATTAATAATAAAACAAGGAATAGAAGAAAAGTACTCAAATTTGGGGTTTATTGTATAACAAAACCGTTTTCGAGTCCCCCATGTCAACGATGTATAATGAACACGTATTTTAAAATTATTTATACGATTTCATGAAGTACATGCGTAACAATCAAATTCACACATTAACCAGTGCTTTTATTTACTTTAAGAAAGTTGTATTAAGTGTTTAAACTGACTTACTGGTATCCATGTACTGAATACAGGGTATTTACATTTTGGATTTCTAATTTTTTTTTACATGTAATAATCAATATAACTTAAAACAATGATAACATATAAAGAACGCTGAATTTATATACAATGTAATACATGTAAAAAGCAGCAAAAGACATTGTGTAAAGGCACATAAAGCGACAATATGTTTATATAAAAAATAAGATAGACTTTGTATATATATGTTAACAAATTGTTATACATTGTATATCCAAAAATTAACACAAATATATAAATAATTGTTGCCTATGTGCAATGTTCACGTAATCAATCTGTCTCATTAGGAAAGTACGCTGCAATAAAAAAAATAATAATAATGTGGAGAATACATCTATTTCTTCGATGAATAATTAAAATATTACCTAACAAAAGATTATTTAAAATAATTATATTTTTACTTACCATCCATTTTTATTTTCTAGCATATCCTTTTCACCTATAATTCGAACCAAATATTCCCCCTCGTGTCCTGATGTGAGGCAGTATGGTACAACTACATAGCAACCGTCGTCAAGAGACTGCCTCGTTTTGATTTCTCTCGCCTCAAATTTTGATTCTACGTTTGACACAAACTGAAGCTTTGATAACAGTTTCTTCTCGCCATGTTCTGCGTTTTTACACTGTTAATACAAGACGATAATAAACTTTCAATGAGATGAGTAAATAAGGTCTCATGACAGACATGAATACTAGCAATTACACCGCGGCAGCAAAACTTTATTTAACCAATTGAAAGGAATCATATAAAATTAACATTGCACAACCTACTTGCTATATATATATATATATATATATATATATATATATATATATATATATATATATATATAATATACCCTTTTCTTGTTTTCTAGAGAAATAAAATCTTAATTGATTGATTGCCTATTATCTATCGGTCCGCGAAACTTTTAATTAATATTTAGTTTGTTAGGATTCTTTACTGAGCTTTTCCTTACTGAGATCCAAGCTCTCATCCAAAAGACCCATTGCTCCATTTCTTAGAACTAGCGCATGGAGTAAATGGAATCTCATTTCTATTAATATCTGCCGAAACAGAAAATTGAACTCACGACTCTTTGCAAACAGAACAAGCAGAGGCACGTATCATCGTTTTTGAAAGTTGGGGGGGGGGGTTCAAAAATCCTGAATATCCTAATCCGTGGGAGGAGGAGGGGTAGCGTCGTATAACTTCACACTATAATTAGACTCTTAATTTACATTTCAATAAGAAAAATGTTTGCTGTGAAAAAAAGTGGGGTGGGGGTGGGGAAGCAGGCCCACCATGCGACATTATGGGTCCCATAAATTGACGGAACACTGGTGAAAAACAACACACAATCAGCGGTTGATATATTGGTGATATGTATACCCTGAACAGGCTGAATCCAAACTGCACCGGCATATTGTTTGAGTGTTCTATCCCGTGTCTGTAGTCTTGAAGCAGGGAGATCAGAATGAGGTTCTTCTTGGGCGATCTAGATCGGGGCTGCTTCTGCTCGCCATCTTTTCCTACAAGCGTTATTGGGATTCTGGGACACTTGCTTAGCAAATCCAGATTGGACGGTTGAATGCCACTCGTGCTTTCTGTAAAAGATATTCGAATTAAGGAAAAAAGTTACTTTTGTAAAAGTGTAGCATTTCAAAGAAGTGTTAAATAACATCCAAAGTTTATTTGCTTCAATGATAAAAAAACAGCGATTTTAGATAATTTATTGATTGTATGGAAAACAATTACATTTTTTGTCAGGAAAATGAAATAAAGCAGATACATGTTTATCTCTTCATACTCACTACACCAACAGCCTCGCTGCTCTATAATTTGCTTCCAACCACCTCGGGGTCTGAAAAAGTCTTTTCTTGTAGCGAGAAAGTTGCTCTGTGTCAGCTGGGATACCGAGCCCGAGGACCCGTACTTTGAGTCGGTTTCCCCGGACGACATCGGCGCGCTGTGCGGCCGTGAAATAATCACCGATATGTCTGATGTGCTATTCGAGCTCTCGAGTTCAAAAGAAACTCGTGTATTGATCGAATTATAAATCTCTTCATGTGGTAACGACTGGTGCTTTCGGGAAGTATACATTTGGCATTTTAGTTGTCCTTCTGTTGTGTGATCGTAAGATATACATCCAGGGTATGATATATGAGTAATGTTTTCTGACGTCACTGTTGCGTCGCCGGTACTTCGACGTCGGCACGTGTCCATTTTTACAGTAAGATTCGATTCTGTCACTTTAATTTCGTTGACTTTTTTCTTAACCTTTTCACTAACATAGCTTCTCATTTTGCCGTGATCTCTTGCTTTAAGGCTTGACGATCTACGTTCCGACATCCTCCTCTGAGAATGGAGAATATAAACAAGGTCGGGAACCTTTTCTGTCTTACACGTGTATGACCGCTCTAATCCGAACCCTTCCGGGTGGTATGGATCCGCCTCGCTGCAAATAATTAGTCCGCCAAAGTTACACTGAAAATCGTTGAGCGTCATCCAGTATTCGTTGTCTTCTTTGTTTTTAAGCGGCGAATATTGCTCGAAAAAATCTTTGTTGATATCTGTCCATGATGATGTGTCACTGAATTCAATTTTAAGTTCGTTTTAAATCAGATATTATATGCAAAGTACACTGTAATATATAATTTACAAGGAACTGAAAATATATTTTACATTTTTTGGTGACTTTAACATAACTTAACATAAACTGGTTTAAATAACTTAAGCAACATGAAGAAATAAAAACCAACCACTAAAAAATGAGTAGTGAATGTGTCACCTAACTTATTAATGGTACAAGTAAAATCTCTCTCTCTCTCTCTCTCTCTCTCTCTCTCTCTCTCTCACCTGTTTGAGAACTTTCCATTCCATCTAGGTTCATTAGGAAAGAAACACCTCAGTCTAACAACCTCTACTTCCCTTCCATCTACCAGTGGAAACTGGGGAATAAATATATATCATCTAAATTATTATTCGGGTTTTCACATAATTTTAAGTTTAATACAGTAAAAAAAAGTTTCGTATTATACATAATTCTCAAATCTCTTATATTTATACATTATAGGAAACGTTAGCTGCAACTTTGTAGGTGAAAGAGCGAATAAGGCTATTGATTATTATCGCAAATCTTACATGAAAGTATTCGCTACGACCGATGTAGCATTGCGTTGAGTGATGACACTTTCTAATCGGTGTGTATTTCAATTGCGATTCGAAATAAAGATTCTGATTGGCGCATTTATATAGACCCGCCCATTTATCAAATGCATGTTGAGAACATGATGCTAACACGTGGAAAGATATGTCGGAGAAAGAAAACATCTCATGAAGTTGTACTAGCAAGTTAAAAAATTACATACAGAGTTATTTGATATTAAACAAACGGGGCGATGTTCACGTACATGTGTAAATAATATAAATGAAAAGAAAAAGAAAAGTTCCCTAAAAGCAGGGATCGGCGCATATAGATTGTCAGTCACAGATTGTACTTCGCTTATCGAATTATGTTATTCAGTTTATTGTGAAAAAAAAATCGCCAGAAACTGTTTAGTGAACAAATAAATTTTACGTTACCGTTCATAATGTACCATTTACTGTATGTATGGAAAATCGCATGAGTTGAACAGTTTTTCCTCACAAAAAACTTGTTGCAAAATGTAGATCCACGGGAAAATTCGGGTTGACACGCCGTGAAATCCATTAGACGTTTTACAGCATATGTCTCACTGTTTTTACAATAAATCTGTACTGAAAATCTTTGAAACATCGTCAACACCTTCGCAAAATGAAGAAGTGTGGTTTGTTTATATACTTGGGGAAAATTGCAACTCGATCTGCACGTGAATTTTACAATCCGAGGTCGATTAGCGTGTTTGAGAGAAAGTCAGTGTCAACGTCAGTCGTAAATATTGTGTGATGAATATCGAAGAACATATAATAAAATGAATGTTTCTACAGACAAAGTGAGTTACAAAATAACGTTTATCACAGATCAGTCCAAAATTGAACACGTTTACATGCCGTAAATTTAAATTTTTGGTATGATTGAAAACACGTGCACACTTGTAGTTTTAAGTGTGTCATATTAATCGGTCAAAGTTTAATAAAATGCAATATAGGCTATGTAATATCTGTTGTGAATTCTTTGGAATAAGCTACAACAAAATAAATACTGCCTCATCTTAAATTGATGCGTTAAACAGTTATATAAAATGATTTGAATTTATCGATGAAGTATGCATTATATTGAAAAATGAATTGGGGATTGAACCTGTTTAAACAGCGTGTTTTTGACAATTGTTTACAAAAAAAAGAAGATGCGATTATTGTGAGAACTCTTAGTCAATTCTTGCAGTGATTTAGTTTTTGCAGTTCAGATACAGAGTTAACGACACATCTGGCAGTTGGTGCATAAATTATCAATACCACGTTAGCAGGTAAGAGTGGGCGGGTACTAAAACGGCCAATGAAAATGCTTGTTTTATAACTGCAACTCGCGATCCCAATAGTGTCGTAACTCAACGCATCAGTTTATCGCTCGCAGCGAATACACCCAAGTAAGATTTGCGATAATATGATTAATTTTTATATTTTTCAAAGAAAAATGGAACAAAAATGGTAAAGCCGCAATTAAGTTAGTTTGGCCTTCAAATTTCCAATAAATCAATGCTATTATTATATATCATAAAGTGAAACATGTCAAGAACATTTAGCTAGACATTTAATTTTCTCAAATAAAACATATTTTGAAAAAAGAAATATTTTTTATACAAGATATTATTTAAAAATATATATGAAAATGATCTTTAAATTATGTCACATACGGTTAAGAAAATACTATGACACAAGACAATCTCATTTTTATATAGAAATTGAAATAAAATTATGACATTAAAGAAAATAATTGCTGGTTGCGAAATTTAAAATTTAAAATATAACCTTAGACACAGCTGTAACGATGTGCAGATATCTGATATTGTCTGAATCACTTGCTAGATCTTCTTTCTGTAAAAGAAATGCAAAATTTTGTCAAGGAGAGTCTTAATAAGAAAAAAGGAACGATGATGAGCATTTCATTTATCCAATGCAAAATCTGAGCTTTTTGGTTACAGACCCCTTCAAAGTTGAATCCGGACCATGTCAGCCTTTTCTCGTTTCGCCAGCAGACGACCAAGGATCGGTTGACAACGGACGTGTACAGCGTGTAAAAGAACTGCTCCGGGGGGTTAACGTCGGGGGTGAAGTACTCACAAATAGCGCCGGTAAGATCCGTCAGGGCGTCCAGAATATCGCCGTATTCTATCGTCTCATAGGCTTTATTGAATCTGTGGAAGCAAAGCATAAATATAAAACAATCAAGATTTGCACACATAATGAAAACAGGCTATGTACAGTCAGTGTACTTGTATTTTGGTAAATAAAGCGTTTTCAGCTTCCAACAACATTCCTCATATCAATACTTAGACTGAGTATGTCGGAGGATTGACTACAAATTTCCGACATCATACTCAAGTGTCAGTCACCAAACAAGTGTAACTGATGAGGAAATACTATAAAATAGGTAATTTTGTATCTATGTGTTAACTCATCAAATGCTGCAAAACGATGATATAATCTCAGTTGAGACAACATCATTGATTTGAATCGAGAAATTTTCAATGTTGGTCACTGTGTGGTCTTGGCTAGTCTTGATTTGAATAAAAACTGACTAAAACATTACAATCTTTAGCAATAGAGAAATGATACCGTATATATTTAAGTTGACACGTAGTCACGAACTGGCTATAAATAAATCCATGTGAGCTAATTGATACAATACCATAAAACATGAACGATTCCAATAGCTTCCTGATGGAAAATTTGGAAATCAAAGACCAATATCAATTATTTCCTTTACGTGTTTTTCACAGGACAGAATATCTCCTGATAACGAAAACAGCTCCAGTTTCTCCTCACATAAATGAGTTGCTGATTGTTAATATGTATATTTCCTGGCATTTATTGTAAAATAAACATATTTTGTTGAATATATTTTAGGATTGGACAACAGGCATAGCCTATGTATATCTTCTTTTTGTATGTGTGTGTATATATATATATATATATATATATATATATATATATATATATATATATATATATATATATATATATATATATATATATAAAAGGGAATAATGGTTTGTCAAGCATTGACGTATATATATATATAATTATATGAAACATATTCGAGGTGTTTTATTTTCCTCGAAAAGGCCCGAGAATGAATGAATATGAATACGAATGAATAGCACCCACTTGGCGTAGGCTTTTTCCAGCAGTGCTCCCCAGAACTCCGGGGGTTCTCCCAGTGCGTTACAGTACATAAGCTTGTCGTCTAGAACGGGGAGATGATCGTCCACCGTAGTCTCCACCCACTGACCGAACCGCCAGATGTTGAATCGGAAGGCACCTGAAAGGCACCCGTGAAATGTTGTCATGGTGACACATTAACAAAATTGTTTTATTAAGGAGATCTACAGAAAACTTATTGTGTTAATAACACAAAGAATAATGTAAATCATTGATTATAGAATTCACCCAAATAACACCCCCAACATATAATTAACCTTTAAAAATTATAAGGGTATTCCGACATATGTATCTGTGTATTAACTATTAAAATATAACTGGAGAACAAAATATATTGTTAGATATAAAATCAAGTACATGTACATTGTAAATCCTGATTATTTGGTCAACGTATATCGAACTTTTTACTTATATATTTTAGAAAAGAATAATATTTATACATAGAGTTAAGGTTTTGGGGCTCGGGTTTCAACAAAATTGCAAGAACTGTGATGATTGGCGTTTCTCAATTAATATACTGGGTTGTAACATGAGCGTCTACGGTTATTTTAAGCGAATGTAACTCAAGGACATGGCCTAAAAGCGATTAAACATGTATCATATCAACTTACAGCTGTATAATTATTTTCAGATATCAAAAACAATCCTTTGAAAATTTTTAATTCAAAATTGAAAAGATAAAACATGGTTTTGCAGACAACATAAGACCTAATGAAACCTCATATGGCATTACTATTATATTTGCAATTACACTTTAGATATCAAAAGCTTTGCAATCGATTCTTAAATAAGGAATGAACAAGGCTAAACAGAATGGTATGTAGGAACTCCTGAAGCTGCTCGATTGTCTGTCTGTCCAAATATGGAGATTTTTGTCAAATGGCTTTTTTAAAATGGCTTTATTAAAACTTAAATTAACACAATTCTAGCACCAAAACAAAATGTACGGTAACCTCATACCAATGTAGTCCTCCTCGAAGTTCTGTTCACATTTCCTGTACCCGGGAATGACTTTTTCCATAAAGCGGACAGCCAGAGATAGAACTTGAACTGCCGCCTGAATCCATCCTCTCTTTTTAAAGTGTTTCCATGGAAACGGTACATTCCAAACTCCACAAACGCCTGCAAAGGTTCCAGTTGGAAAAATTTCCTGAAAACAAAAATTATAGAGATTTAATTGTATTCCATACATCAGATGTGTCGATTGTGCTAGAAAAATTCTAACATTCGCATAGATTTAAAAGCTCAAGTAGAAGTTCAACTTCATTGTTGAGTGATAGTTAAAGCACCAGACAGAAAGAATGGGTTCAGAATTGCGATAGCAGATGATTTTAGCGTGTTACGCGAATATGTAACAATCGAATCTCTAATCCCAATGTTTGACTATCTCTCTACTGACTTGGAGAAATTAAAAGCAGTGACTCCTTATGCGAAACAGCATTTATTTAGTGCTTACAAATGGAAGGTTACTAGTATTTGACGAAATAGTGCAGCATTTAGATTTATTATCACATTGGTGTAAGAAATAAAAGCTATGATATAGCTTTCGAATTTTATTGTTTGCAACATTGATATAAGAAATATACATAACGTTATATATGCAAGTATAATTGGTGTGAAAGATATATGTTAGGAAATATAAATTGTCATATTTTCTGTAAGAATACAACATAGGCAATATTCTTACTTTTTAAATTTAATTGTATACTTAAATAACCTGAATGGGAATTTTGAGAGAGCTTGAAAAATAAAAATGTTATCGGAGGATAGATGAATGAAAATGTCATCATACATGTACATTGTACATGCATTTGACATATTATACCTACAAGGGGTCTGGCGAATTTCGTCCTTTCGTATCTATCATCTCCTATGTACACGTATGTGAGTGACGAAAGATCCGGCGGAAATGACGGATCTATGAACAGTTCCGGTTTGCCGCGTTGACGTTTCATCAGTATCGTCTGCTTCAGTTTATCATAGTTTTGATAAGGAACTTCGGTGTTGTGTCGATTTCCCGCCATGTTTGATAACGCCTGCTTAATAAAAAAAAATCCGATATCAAAGATGACAAATTTGAACGATGATATTGCATTTCATGTATGTATTTCCTTCCATATATGAATCGATCCATGAAATAGGATTATATTCAACGACTAACAATTAGTGTGCTGCTATGTCTGCCCTTAGTGGTTTGTTTGAGCTCGAGGTTACAAAAACCGCAGTGGAGTTTTTATCCAATTTGATCTATCTTTCATATTGTACACTACTTTGCTCTTATTCACATGTGATAACTGATTATAAAACCGCACAATGTAGTTTCAAGAAGAAAACCAAATAATTCCTTGCTAAATCCAAGATCCATTTTGTTTCATCCACATATATGCACAAATGTTGTTTTGTTCTAAACATGCAAATAACCCAGGATTACTGGCGGATGCATCTTTCGTTATACTTTAAGTATTTATAAATATAACTGTATCTAAAATCAAAGTACTGAAGTACTGACGGGAGATGATTTTATCGATTATTATTTATTTTAGAATTAACGATATGTTATTTAGCATGACAAGTAATTTCTAATCTCTATTTAAATTACGTACATTTTTATAATATGAATTCTCGGACTTTTCCGATAAGAATTTCGAGAAAACCCCATATGAATCATGTTGTGTAATATTTAAAGATATAATTAATTCCATCAAACAATGTATCAGTAATCGAAATATTTCTAAAAATTGTACACATGTCTGGATTCAAGCAATATTGAACTCAAGTTTCGTTCAGCCAGACACTTGGCTGTCTCCGTTAATCTCCGACTACCAAGAGAGACTCTCTGTTTGTCGGAGTTTTTCGGAGACAGCCGAGCGTCTGGTTGAACGCGTAGGAATACATACGACTACAAAAAATATCTAAATTGTTCGTACTACTTAAAATCTGACTATTTTCAAGGTATTCATAAATGCGTTTTCTTGAAAAACAATGGTTCAGCATACATTACACCGAATTTATCTATTATTTCAAGAACTAACTCTTGTCAGCGGTGATGATTTGTGCTTAGGTCCAAACACTGTTTCACTTTCGGTTTGCCAGAGTAACTGCATAGGAGAGTTGATTAAAATCAACTCCCAAAAACCAATGCGATCTTAAAAGATTTTAAAACTACGCTCAACATATCACTTGCTTCAGAAGTCTTCCTGATATCTGACGTAGGCCTCTTGAAGGTCACGTATAAACTAATTACACTAAAAGATATTAACTCGTGATATACGAATGTTAATGAATGATATAATTTATATGTTTTATAAGTAAAAGACGTGACGGCGGTATCATATAATCCAAGTAAATCTCTATGAAATGTTTTTGGTTTGATAAATTGGTCAATGAAATTGTTCTGGCATTTGTGTTGTCGTTGAATGGCACAATTATAAGAAAACTTCAGTTTCGCATCCGCTTTCCGACCGATGGCCAGTTTATTTCACTTTTTCCGTGAATAATTCTTGTTTTAAACAAAATAATGAATGACGAAATTCTTTATTGTTATAAGTAAAAAAAAAACAACAACAAAAAAACAAGATCAAGTTATGAATCATAAAATATGCCGTTGATGATAGATTAGTTAAAATAATTCGATTGAAGAAATTCCCTTCACAAATGTTTGAAGGAGCCAATCGGAAAAGCACATTAATAATTCATGAGAACAAGGAAATGCAGCGAGTTGATCCAGGGTCAATAAGCGTCTGTGAGACTTTCAGCCAAGAATTATCTCAGGAGTTTCTCTTCCCTTTTCATATTATGTGCCAAATTCTCTTGAACTTCTGCATTTGTAACCTTTTTAAGAGTTATAATGTGACTACAGTGTAGATCAGTATACGTGTATCTTTCAACTTTGTGTATTCATACATGTACTACATATATCTGTATATAAGTTTTAAATGCAGGGCAACAATGAAAACTAGTTGCTAATTGTGTTATTCTGGATAAATAAAGGATATATATTATCATAGAATTTTGACGAGGGGAAATTACTTTAAATAATCGTTTGAAAGGTGGGGTGGGGGGCAGACACACCCCTCCTCTTTCTTCTAACAATCTATAACTCCTATCTATATATGATATAGATAATCATTTCATTGTAATGTAACGGGATGGGGATCTTTAATTCTTCTTTTTCCAAATTAAATTGTATGCATTATTTAAAATTGCTTGGATTTTTCACGTGTGATTTTAGGATTGGTAAATTTAGCATTTGGTGTGGATTTAGATGTACTATTAAACTCATAATTAATACTTAAAGAGTTCTTACGTAATTTTCCAAGATGGACAATAAATAGAGAGTATCCAGATCATGTTTCTGTTGACGTCAATGTTATTGTTGTCGCGATCTTTAAAAACCTTTGTTTTGTTGATAATGCTAACAAGTGCGCTCTCTGAATTACTGCGTGATTCAAATACTTTCTGACAGTGCGAAAATCCTTTCATTTGAAAACGAAAACAAATTTCGATTACATCGCTCTGACTAAACCAGCTCCTTCTGCAACTATACACACGCCGTTTATTAGATTCATTTTATAATTCCGACTGGTTTTTTTTTCATTTCAAATAATGAAAATACATAATTATGAAATGTTTATTAGATCTAAGACGTCGGCAACAATTGATTGCAAGTACATGAAAGCGATTGGAAGAAAAGTCAATACAAACACTTCATTAAAGAAAAGTTGCATCTATAAAAGTTTAAATCAAAAGGAACTCAGGTATGTGGAATCTGTAAGATAATGTTCTATCTTCTAATTAATTCAGGCATTATGACTGTTCAGAAGTTTGAATGTCTAAAGGCAAGACCTATATATGCATATGTTATTTACCGAATAGTCCTGAAAGTGTGTTAAAGTTTTTACATCACATGCAAATGAATGAATGATGTAACAAATTAATCATAGATAAATGTGTGAAATTACTAGAAAAGCATGTGAAATTCATAAGTAAACAAATATCAAGATAACACCTTGTCATACACACTTCTATGTGAAGTTGTTTTTTTTTTCCAATATGTTACTTCTGGTTTGACGTGCGACCTGCTCACGACAAAAAATTGTCACCTGTGTTAAAGTCTGGATTATTGACACGGCAGATAAAGAAGAAAAAAATCACGCCATCATGATATCTTTTTGGGATGATGATTTGATATTTCTCGGGAGCTAAGTGCAGTACTTAATGGCCTTCATTAGTGTGGCATTGTGGGTAATCATTTGTGTGATGAGAACAATACATTAGCTAATGAACAGTGCATCTATATATCTAAATGGTTGTTTTTAAATCATGATAAGCTAACCCATTAAACTAAAATACTTGTTATTATAAAATTTCTCTTTCATGAATCTTATACGTTAAAAACATTAATTTGCCATTGATAATATTCATAACTTATCATCTCTGTAATATATGTATAAAGCCGGTTGTGTTCCCATGCATAGGGTTTTCACGGCGTTGTACAATTTCTGGAGTCGCCGTAAGATCTCTGGGAAAATAAAAAAAATTGTACATTTTTTAATGAGTTTTTTCAAGAAATAGATGTCACGACGACTGTATACGGACAATTTTCGCGTCCGTTTTATTTTCGCCCCTTTCGCCCTCGTTGTCAGTGGGCCAGTTTAAAAGTTTACTTATTTACTTATTTAACTCTATGAAAATTTTTAAAAAGTGTCTATTTTTGACGAATTCAAGACGGGGCGAGGGGAAAGAAATGTATTCCTTCAATTTAATAGATTTATATCTGATTATAAGAGGGATTTAATTTATAATTGATTTTTTTTTATCAATTAAAAAAAGGAAATGGTTTACCGTATACGGGGTTATTTTCGACCCATGTTTTATTTTCACCCTTCTACATTTGCAAAAAGAGTGCATTTCGCACTCCCTACTCTTACTTTACATAAAATATTATTCAGTATGACAAATTAACCCCCCCCCATAATTTCGTAATTTTTGGGGGGGCCTAATTGCATAAGTTGCATTGGTTTTTTGGTTATAATTTAAACATACATACAGTGTATGTGGTAAGGAAATGATTTTATATTTGTAAAAATTGCAACACCGCTAGTTATAGCATTTAAGGATTTAAAGAAAACATAGTTATGTAAAATGTTGTTCCAAAGCCCACACGTCAAACTAATCTAAAACCGTGCACTATCACCATCATGCCAGAATACATTTTGGTTTGTACAAGAATCTAGAGTTTATTTCCAACGCGTTCCATTGGATCTAGCAACTGTTCAAAATGGAATCTGAGGATTCTCCCTCACAATGTCGTAGAAATTGGCGAAGGAGGGATCCATGTTTACATTTGTTGCGCTCATATATATATGCCAATGAAAATATTGTATTTTCTTGACCCCGATCAATTAAAGATTTTGAATGCAGCTGTCGTTCATTTTTAGGAAGCCTCATTTTTCACCCCCCGCTTTATTTTAAAGGGGCATGGTCACGATTTTGGTCAACTCCTTTATTATTTACAATGCTTTAGGAATGCATTTCTAATGATCAAATGGAATTTGAGAGTCAGTCGTAGAGTTATAGGCAAGATACAGGGCTCACAATTCTTTGTCATGTAAACAAGGCTCGTGCCCTGTTTTTGTTTACATAGGTTCAATATACCAGTTAAAAAATCTGTTTCTAGCTGATTTGTCTACCTTCTTATTCATTTTAAGCATAAATAAACAGTTTCTAACGTTTAACACATTTATTTTAGGTCTAAAACTGGAATTTTCACTTCAATATTAAAAAATGTAAACAAAAGCTTTGTTTACATACCAAAGAATTGTAAGCTCTGTAACTCGCTTATAACTTAACGAATGACACTCAAATTTTGTTTGACTATTAAAAATGCCTTACTAAATCATTGTAAACATTTAAATCGTAGAAATAAATTTTGACCAAAATCGTGACCATGCCCCTTTAAGAGCGATGCAAGATTTAAATCGTTTACCATGTGAACTTCAGTTATTAAAAAAAAGAAAGCTAAGTCATATCCGGCTCATGTTGAATAAAGTTGATTTGATCAATACCAAAATGTACCACACCTTTTCTTCTGCATCTACACAGCTAATTATCAGCTGGGATGTAGTATTGCTGCTAGCATTTAGATGTCACAGTATAGGTATTCATTCAATGAAATCAGATATTTATCTAGTACATCTATTTACATGTTAGTCTAAGTGACCAAACCAGTGTTATGTAATGTAAAACTCGTTTTTTAAGCGGTGGGGGAGGGTATAAATGCAATAAATCATGCATCATGCATTCAACGATAGTAACCGTGTAATATTGAAATCCTTTAAAGGACACATTTTCCGCGTAATTGTTTGTCTTTTTTACTCGTTCAGATTGGATCTGTTATATCATTGGCCTAGTTTATAAACGATGAAAACTGTCATTTTCAAAATCAAAATTATTAAAAAGTTAAAATCGCCATTTTAGAGCTGAACAATGTCACACACAAAAAAAAACAAAAAAAAAACAAAAACAAAACAAATTACGGAACAGAAGCAATTAACAAGATATCGCTCTTCAGCACAGGAACATGTAACTGAACTGTATTTTTCAACCACTTTGATAAATGTAGCGGAAATAATATCTTTTTTCCACAATATTTTTAATAAAATGGTGGTATCCATGGCTATGAGCAGACACAATTTCTAACGAAGAAAACAGCGAATAGCAGTCTCCAGCATTCTGTATATGCATCTCCCTATCACACTGATAACAATAGCGTTTATATAATATCGATTTAGATTTTACTTTGAAATTTATTGTTCTAATCACTTACCTTGACGAAAATATAACGAAGAGCGGAACAAATGAAATACGTCTTCTGAAATCTCTACGGAGAGGGCAGTTAAAGGCACAGCTCTGTCATAGGGAACTCTCGGGGCGGATACGGAAAAAAAGAGACCAAAACCTATAAGATTTCTCCCCGTAAATCCACCGTTAAACTGGGAGCAAATCTGATGGCACACTATTATCGCGTTCAAAGAATGGTTTTTCTCTCGCAACAGCTGTTCAGAGTCGGCTGCTAGATCAATATTTCACCTGTGCGACAGGTAGGGTAGGTGTAAGATCTAGTGCTCATAGTTGTGTAATACAATTGTTTATCCCACACTTTTTTTTTTCAAACACCTATGTATATATTCTTGGTATATTTTACACTTTGCAATATCAAATTCAGAAAACAGCCAGCTTAACTACAGTGTATTGATTTCTGTTTTTTCAAATATCTTGTTTTTCATATCTTTGATTTTTTTTTTTACGATTATTGTGATTATTATTTTAAATTTTGTTCTACTAAAGGAAAGGATAACATTAGTTAAAGGTACCTAGACACGATTTGAGCTCAACATTTAAAAAAAAATTATTTTCTATTTTTAATGTCTAAAATGGTTGATATGGGTATTTTTAATAAAAAATTAAAAGTCAAAGATCGAATTGCAAATTAAGCAAGATACATAGTTTAAAAGTATTTGTTTTGTAAACAAAGCTCAGGTCTTGTTATTGTTTACATGTGTGTTGCACTGGTATAAGTTTCAATCAAATGTTGCTTTTATTTGTTGTTAATATCATTTATGAATATATTGAATCAGTTAATCTTGTTTATCATGCGTCATTTTGTCAAGAATTTTTTTTTTTAAATAGATTTATTCATTACATCAGTTTTACATCAAATAAAACAAACAGAAATAACGTTAACAAAATATACAATATACATACATGGAAGTAGATTCTCTAAATTGATTTTACAAAATTGTGGAAAATTCTATAGTCTGCGTATGAGTTGAGACTTTTCAAAACAGAAGCATAAAATACAGTAGATGCCTTTACATGGTTCAAAATATTGTAATTTGTTTCTTCTAAGGAATGTACCCGACAATACATCTTATATATATTATAAATTATGTATGATACGATTTTTCTATTTTGTTCATTAAAAAACCCTCGGCGTACATGTTTCCACTTAATATCAATTTTAAGGTAAACATTTAAAGCATTCCATATGTCGAATCCATTATTACATTCAAAATAAGATGCTTTGTATTTTCATTCCTCTGGCATATTTTACATTGACTATGGATTTCTTTATTCGATCCATTTACTCAAATAAACATTATTACAAAGAATATTATTCAATATATTGTAAGTGAATTCTGCTAGACGTTTATCAGAAATATCTAATAATTTACATTTGTAAATATATGTCCAATCAACAGAATCAATATTATACTCCTTTTGTAAAACAGTCTGATAACAAGCTTTAATAAACTTCTTGTTTACTAAATTATCATAGAAAAAACTACATCTTTGCCCTAATACATTCTCATAACCTGAATAGAAAGTGAAATGATTATTGTTTTGCATATTAATGAACTTACAATTTGAAAAATCAAGTTGTCTACATAGTGGCTTGAAAACAGAGGAAATAATCTTAAATTCACATATCCAGTTTGATTTATTCTTTATACAGTCTTTAAAGTCTGCAAGAGACTTAAAACTACCTTCATCATTTAATAATTCGTTTACATATAGAATTCCACATGTAATCCAATTTTTAAAAAAGAGGGAATTTTCCCTATACAAAAAATTGCAGTTATTCCATATTGGTTGTTGTACAATTTTATGTGATGAAATATTTTCTAGGTTTTTAGGCTTACATTCATTGAATGAGTATGACACTTGTTGATAAAACATTGGTTACCCACCGTTTAATACACTACCTATTAAAGTATTGCGTTTAATTCTTTCGGTTTTATCCCAAATAAAGTTATAGATTAAGCGTTGAATTTTTTTATTAAGTCGTTTTCAGGAGAGTTAAGTATTGAGGAAACGTATGTAAGTTTAGATAAAGCAAGTGTGTTAACTATGCATGATTTACCATACAAAGTTAATTTTCTTCTTTTCCAAGATTCAAAAAGCTTTTCAATATCATGACAAGTTTTCATCCAGTTCTTTATCGTGACCAATGAAGATTCCCAAACTTCTTACTGCTTTGTTTGTAGTTTTAATACCATAGAGCTCATCATAAAGATTTTTTAGAGTTCCTAAAAGAATACATTGTTTTGTTTGTTTATTTTAGATCCAGCGTGTTTACAAAATTCGTTTAGCACTTCTAAAGCATGTTTCATTGACATTTCATCTTTTAAGGCTATACTAAGATCATCTGTATGTTGAATGTTTGTTTATTTCATTGTCGTTCATTGTTATTCCTTTTATGTTCTGATTACGGTTTATCCTAATAGCTAGAATTTCAGCAACAAAAAGATATAGCAAGGTGGAGAGCGGACAACACTGTCTGATTCCGCGAGTCATTGTGCATGTTTTTGACAGCCAACCGTTATTTTTCATCTTAAATATTGGTATGGTATAATATATAAATAGTGCCTGTTTGGGAGGGTACCAGTTGAAATTGACACCCTGAGAAACCATTGTCAACCGACGCGAAGCGGAGGTTGACAATGGTTTTCGAGGGGTGTCAATTTCAACTGGTACCCTCCCAAACAGGCACTATTTATTTTATTATACTGAATGCCTTAATTTTATAGCAAATTTTACTGCTTTATATGTACTAGCGGAAAAAAGAAACTGTGCATTATAAAATTTAGTATAATTTTTCTATTTCTATTGTTTGTATTTATAAAATTTAAACAATCGATAATGGTTAGTGAGCACCTGTTGTTTATTGAAGAATTTGTACGCACGAGTTTTACGGGCCAATACTGTTTGGAATAAGAACTGTAAAGGATTTGTTTAAACTTTTTTTGTTAAGGAAATCACTTTAGTTTTAACAAAATTTACCCCTATGTCATGCCACCACTCAACGAAAACCAACGTAATCGTGCTGTTGGGATGCTGCAAGCTGGAATACTGTAGCAAGACACTTTGGAGTTCATCGGAACACCATCCAGTCATTATGGAGACGTTTTCAACAATCTGGCAACACCCTTGCTCTGGGCGACCTCGTGTGACGTCACGTCAACAGGACAACCACATTAGACTTGTGCATCTGAGAAATCGTTTCCAGACAGCAAGTTTGACTGCCCGTAGCATTCCAGGTCTTCGATCAATTAGTCCAAGAACTGTGCGTAATCGTCTGCGTGAGCAAAACATCAGACCAAGACGTCCAGCGGTGCGCCCAGTACTGCTTCAACGTCATCGTATCGCCAGACTAGCGTGGTGCACACGACATCTGCGATTCAGAATACAGGACTGGGCCAATATTCTGTTCACTGATGAATCCAGATTTCATTTGGATAGCAGTGACGGCCGTTGTAGGGTGTATCGTCGCGTTGGGGAGCGTTACCAGGACGCTTGTGTTGTGCAACGTCGATGATTTGGTGGAGGTAGCGTTATGGTGTGGGGTGGGATATCAGCACGTGGAAGGACCTCTCTACAAATTGTCAATGGAAATCTCACCGGCGTACGCTATCGAGATGAAATTATTCAGCGTCATGTGATACCCTTCATACAGAGACATCAAAATCACATCACTCTGCAGCAAGACAACGCAAAGCCACACGTTGCACGTGTAGTCAGGGACTTGTTTGTTCAACAGAATGTCGATGTCTTGCCTTGGCCAGCTGTTTCCCCCGATTTATCGCCGATCGAGCACGTCTGGGATGAAATGGAAAGACGTTTACGCCGTTTACCAAATCAGCCAGTGACATTGGCTGATTTAGGCCAGGCTTTAACCAACATCTGGAACAACATCCCTCAAGCATTTCTGAACACTTTAGTGGCATCAATGAGGCGTCGCTGTCAAACATGCGTGAACGCAAATGGTGGTCACACGCGTTATTAATTTTGTTAATTCAATTTCAAATAACAGTGACTTTCGAGTGTGCTGAAATTGACGTTATTTGACGTTGGCATTAATGTGTTATGAGATGTTGTTACGAATACATGTGTTAACAGTATTACAAAAAATAAAATTTGTTCATTGTAATTTTTAAATGTTTTTTCATAAATAATGCACAATTTCTTTTTTCCGCTAGTATAGAAAATACGTGAGTTCTACGACGAACCGTACGCGCATAATTTACGCGCATGTAACTATTCGTTCTATCGGCCCGTTGCCAAGTGTGTTGCTAACGCTGAGGGTATAAGAACGGATTGTCAACTGCGTCTAAACCAATCAGATTTCAGTATTTAACATGAAAGTGTAATAAAGTATATTGGCCCATTTTATGAAGCTATTGCTAATGTTAAATTTTTCTAGAACCTTAAACAAGAATTTCCACTCCACTAAATCGAATGCTTTTTCAAAGGCTAAGAAGAGTAATATGCCATCAAGATTTTCTGTTTCACAGTATTCAAAAACGTCTAGAATTAATCGAACGTTTTCTCCGATATACCGCCCATTTATGTATGCAGTTTGTTGTTCGCTAATTAATTTAGTTAAGATCGTAAAATAATCTTTTCGCAAAAATGAAAGCAATGATTTTATAGTCTGTATTTGTTAAACTAATTGGTCGGTAATTGTTTAAGCTATCTTTTTCACCTTTTTATGTAAATTAATGATATCACAGAAAGTCTTTGAGAGTATGACATTTCACCTCTTTGAAATATTTCTTTAAGAGCTCTGTAGAAAAAAGGACCGATTACGTCCCAAAAACATTGATAAAACTCACTAGGTAAGCCATCTAAGCCATCTAAGCCATGTGATTTTTCTTTTTTCATGTTGTTTACCGCCTCTCTACATTTTTCATAAAAGGGGAAAATTGTCTAATAAGTTTCTATCATTATTTAGCGTAGGATTTTCGCTTATTTCCGACAGATATGCATAGATATTTTCATCTGGAATATTTTTACTTGTATAGAGATTTTGGTACAACATAAGCATTTCCCCCAATATTGCATTTGTTTTGTTTATTTTCAGTCCCTCTTTTGATTTTATTTCTTTAATTACATTTGACGCTTGGTTATGTTTTTCTAGGCCTAAAAAAATACTTAGAATTTTTCTCTCCTTCTTCTATCCATTTAATTTTCGATCTTATTTGAGATCCTTTAGCTTTTTTATCGTATAAGCAATCTAATTCTGCTTCTAATGTTTTCAGTCCTTTGTAATTGAATCTGTCAGCGTGCTCGTTTTCTAATTCACCTATTTCATGTTCTATTGTTTTTATTTTTTGTTTAAATGATTTTTGCTCAGTTTTTGCAAATTTAATGGAAAAATCTTTTACATTTCTTTTAATTAATTAATTCCCACGTTGTAAGTGGGCTTAAGGATGGATCTATGTTATGAACGATATCGCTAATTCCCTTTTTGTAATTATCATTATCGAGATAAAAAACATTTAGCTTCCAATATCCGGGTCCCTTTGTTGTTTTATCTATATCAAAATAGAGCTTTAGAAATCTGTGATTACTCATTCGAGTCCCATTTGAATGAGTACCCGGGATTTTCCCAACCTTGAAAATCTGTTGGAATATAATAGAAAGAGTTATTTATAAGTTTGTAAACAATTCGGCTTTTAGGGTCATTTTTAGCATCACACCAAGTATGTTCTGTCTTTTCCGGATTAAGTTTTGTCCACATTTTATCTACATGTAAATGTCAAGAAATATTAAACAAATATAAGATCGAGCTTTCCTTACATAACAATGAATTCTTACCTCTGTATCGCGCTTGTAACTTGACTTCTAACACTCAAAGTTTGGTCACTCATTCAAAACGCACAAGTAAACCATTTTATACATTAAATAAAAAATAAAATGTTGATCTCAAATGGTGTCTAGGTCCCTTTAAAAAAGGTATATGATTTTGTATAGCGTCATTTTCGAATATAAATCTTCTATATACATAATGGAAAGGTCATTTATTAATTTTATGAAGTATTATAAAATTTTCATACTGAATTGAAGATACTGCATTTTCCCTTTTGTCCCTTCACATTATTTGTTTGCAAGATATTTTGTTTTAATCAAAAAATAATCAGATGCATTTGTAAGGTTTATCGTAAACAATTTTAGTTTAAGCTTATTGGACGACAAAACTGGACAAACTTTTTCCGCTGCTTATATATACGATATCACTTAATCACTAGGAGCGATGGACAAAAATTCATAATAATCAATTATATAGAACTTAGTTTATTCCCAAAACTACAGTGTATACATACCTGCTGAAGATGTACATACATGTATATAGGTCGTAAGAAGGGCTAACAAAGAAGATATCCTAACTTTGGAGACTTCTACATGTAAAGTGCCTAAGGCATGAAGAAAACGAGTATTTTAAATATTTTTAGATTTTATAAATCCAATTGACATGCATCTTATAGGTATAAACCTGTAATATGAGCGATTTTGAAAACAAATATCAATTTATAAATGCTCCATGTGTGCAAATTTGAGGGGAAAACTCATACATATCAATGTACTTGAAAATGTCTGATCGTGTGTATAAATTAGTTGAATAAGAAGTATTTTATTCATAATATATATATAAGTATATTCAGTGAATATGGGTTAAACAGCAGGCAAAGTAGCCTATATTAGTTCTTACTGTAAGTTTCCATTTGAGATCCAGGTACAGATGTGAACAGTTTTACAAAGACCTTTTAAACTATAATCTATAAAGACATTACAAAATGTAGGAGTGTGAAATAAAAAAATGAAAGGAAGAATAACTGTACAATTAATCAGCTACAGTTAGAAAATAAAATGAGGAAATAATGTAACAAATTGAAAAATGGAACAAAAAATGGAAACATTGAAAAATTTATACTAGATTAATCCAGGTAGTAGAGTAATTGTTATCTAGTCTATACGGTAAAAAAAAAGTGAACACAGAGGAATCAGGCTTGGAAAGTATATCCAATTTGCACACGCAATGTGAATTTTTTATGATTTAAACAAAACTATCATATTAAAATCAAATTATCGATCCGCTCCTTTATTTTTTTAACTAAAAAATGTGAAATAATTATGTAATTAACATCTATTTAAAAAATATTAAACATTGCAAATGTTTTTGTGAAATATCATACAATTTGAAAACCTGTAACATAAATTGCTGTTTAGGATAATGTCTCGATTTTCTTAATTGAAATTGGTAAAAAAAAAAGTTTAAATATCTTGTTGTATATATATTGAAACTTGCTGTATTTAAATTTGTACAAGACACTACGCTTTCTTTTTTTAATATTTTGGGAATATCAAATACAGTTGTAAATAACTGTCATACTTTTACTAAACTCGCATCCCCTAGCCTATACACGAATAATTTTACGAACAGTCAATCAATTTCCCACAATGCACTGCTAACCTCGCTGCCTCCTTTTACTTCCGGCAACTAAACCGAGTGGTTCGAAATGGAACCGTGAGTATAATTTTAGCTTCATTTTTCATAAAGATGACAAATAAAGATTTTGTACCTGATATATAGTTTTTACATCTTTTTAATTTTCTTTATAGGTCAACACAGAAGGGCCCACAACAGTCCGTGCAAGTTTTCGGACGAAAGGTACCCACGTGGTTTTCGATATTGTTAACATGTTACAGATATTTACATTTACGTAAACAAAATCGGTACAACTAAGCGTTTTGTTCGCATATTAATTATTTGTTTCTAAAATGTATCACTAATTTCATGAAATCTATTCGACAAACATTTTAATCCCCCCCCCCTTCATATTCCAAACCTACCCCCCCCCCCCCAACCTCCTGTTTTGAACTGTTTAATGCAGCTTGAAATTAAGATAAGTACTGAAGCAACGAACTAATATGAATGATAGCTCTCTTATTTCTAAATGTAATATGTAAACGATGTGACCGTTGGACCTATTTATCAATGTGCACATTGATTTTTTGTATAACAATTTATTTGAAACTGCCTACTCAAATCATTAGCCAAAGTTATACTAATCGTCGCATGCTTGTTCAACTGATGACATGATGTCTCATACGTAAAACATACAAGTTTTGTCTTCGGAAAGAGCCGAAGAGAGTGATTCCAACAAACATTTATTTCTTCATTTATTGTTTATCAATTTAATTCATATATCGACTACAGTAGTAAAATTGAATACTTTATTCAGTATCTAAAAGATCAGTTCCTTGATGTTAATGTTTTAATTTTCCATCTGATAATTTGATAAGACATATGTAGAACTAATCGTGTTTCTTGATTGAAGCACTATTAAAAATTAAATTACCTTCAATTAAAACATTGTAAAGTTTTAATCAAGTTTAGGGGCAATAAACATCGATAAGCGCCAGTCAATCAATGATTGGCGCCAAGGGCTGTAAGAAATTTTTTAGGCCCAGAGTTCCCCTGATTCAACTCTCTTTTTTCACTGATTTTTTTATATATACATGTTACCATTAATCCTTGCTTTGCTAGGCGGGCAAAGCCCGCCTCTCGCTGCGCTCGGTATTGCATAATGACAAAAGCAGTGAATAACATTCTTCAAGGTTTACGGATGAAGTGCTAAACTCACTATCATCACTAGAGATGTGAAATTTAATTGAAGTTACTCAGTTATAAAATAAAAATTTAGAACCATTTTAACAAGAGCTTGGACTTTGAGTAGTTGTGTCAGACAGCATTGTGACGTAGGCCTGTCTATTTCATTGTTGGCCACTCAGCCATTGCTCTTTGAAATCAACAAGATTTGTCTGGTATTTGAGGTAAGACTACTCAATCTGTGTATATTTCACTTCAAACCAGCGTCATTTTTAACTTGTTTTGACGCAGGAAAATGATAGTTACATCCTACCGAAAGTCCAAGGTCTTGCTAAAATGGTTCTAATGTTAAAAGAATAAGATGGTAAATGAATGAATTTTAACAATAAGATATTAAAACGGTCAACATAAGTAAAGATGAATGAAAATAAAATGATGTTATAAATGGTTCTTTTATAGAAAACTGCTACTGCTGTGGCTCATTGTAAACGTGGAAATGGCCTGATTAAAGTTAATGGACGACCACTGGACCAGGTTGAACCACAGATCTTAAGATACAAGGTTTGTTTTAGTCGTGACTTGTTTCTTATGTGTGGATCAGGAAGTGGTGATGAATTGTGATTCTGCTTACCTCATCTGACAGCATTGATGACAAAATCACAGCGCTCTGAGCTTCTTCTAAATTATTTGCTGAAATGCATGCATTGAAGTCAATAAACAATTTTATTTGCATCAGCAAGGTCAAGCAATAGGAAAAGAAGTTTTGAGATAAGTAGTCAAGATGAGGTTTATTTTAATGTATATTTAATGAATGTTCAGTGAATGATGAATGTGCCGAGTCTTTGAATTTGACTGTGTATTAATTGTATTCAGCCAGATACAAATAATTATGTACAGAATGCTCTCTTCTATATATAGCTTTATTTATTGGTTTTGGGACAAAGTGAGTCTGGAGAGATAATGATAAGCTGGTATTTTATTGTATTTGAGGGTTAAAAAAGATTTTAAAGTAAAGATAAGTTATTTGTGAAAACAAAAATTTCATTCTATCAGCCCCTTAAATTTGCTAAGACTCCCAAATAATAACTTATCATTCTTACAGCAAAGTTAGTGAATCAACTTCCAAAATTTAGAACTCTTTGAATATATAAACAAACTCAATAATTATACGAAACAAAATATTAGGTCTGAGCAATTTATATGATGAATTGTGTTTCTGCTTACCTTTTCTGAATTAGAGGTGAGGATATTATCACAGCGCTCTGAAGTTGCTCATTTGAATTAGAAATAAATTCTGTTTCCTAGATACCCATTTTTTACATGTGAACAGCATTTTATGGGTATAATATCCTTATTTCTCCTTTTATCTTGTCTCAAGAAACAATAGACATAAAGTGGAAATGCATATGTTTACATGGACTTTATATTGTACGTTGGTATTGGTTCTCCCTCGGTACTGTGGCATCCTTTTCCCACACCATTGACTTCTTTCTGTGCTCACAAAAGATATAAAAAACACCCAGAGATATAATGTATTAAAATGAAAACCTGATTCCATATTTATAATACATATTGCATCTTGCATGCAAATGTGTTGTCAATAGGGTTCAGTTTAAATAATTTAGTGCTGTAAATTAATTCTGTATAAATTGAGTATGAATAATACTTAATGAATTAGAAGTTTAATAAGCCTATTACAGATTACAGTCTGTCCTGATATTCCAGTATTTATGTTAATTTATTAGGGATTCCTACTTTAGTAAATCTATGTGGACTAGTAAAATTGAAGTATTTGTTTGAGTAATGAGTATTAGAGGTAATACTAGTATACTATACACATAATTTGAGAAACTTGCATTAAAATTGTACAAAAGTGATAGATATATCATGATACATTCTCAATGTATCACAGTATATGGCTTGCATTGTATAGTTATACCCATCCCTAGATAACTTGTATCATTGATGACCGTCCAAAACTTAAAACTTTTGTTTACAATGCAAGGTTTAGAACTACTAAAATATCCATTGCAAAATCCAAATTTTGGAATTAGAGCAATTTATATGATGAATTGTGTTTCTGCTTACCTTTTCTGAATTAAAGGTGACGATATTATCACAGCGCTCTGAAGTTGCTCTTTTTTTATGAAGTTTTTTTTTTTTTTTTGCAGATATTTTTTATATGTATATATTTATACTATACAACCAAGCCACTAATACAGTAAAATGTTTTGACTCTGTGTTACAGCTCCAGGAGCCCATCCTGCTGCTGGGTAAGGAGAAGTTTGCTGGGGTGGACATCAGAGTGCGCGTCCGAGGGGGTGGTCATGTGGCCCAGGTCTATGGTACGTAGTCAATAGTCACTACACCTCAATGAAAACTAGCTAGTTGGTTTCTTACTGGACTAGGAATTTAGCTTATAATTGGAAGTGATAAGTGAACCAGATTTTCTTTACAAGATCAGTTGGTTAGGAAATTGCAAACAATATAAAGGCACTTTTATTTGTGATATTCTACCTAGATCTCCAAATACAATATTTTATATAGATATATATGTACTTTATTATTGATGAATGAATAAAACAAGAAATAATCAAGGCAAATAGTTCATTTTGAATCAGAAAACTGAGACAAACTTAAGATTGATATTACTGACACTTGAAATGGATATCTTATTAAGATTAGCACTATCCAGTTATGGTACAATGAGACTTGGCATTGATGAAATGGAAAAAAATGTATTCAATTTTGCAAAGGCAATACATTTTGATTTTTCAACTTGACAATTTTTTATTGATGGGAGAAAGGATCTTCCTTGATTTTAAAAATTTCAAAAAATTTCTCTATTTTTAAAAGTCATTAACATGATTAAATTGTGTTAATTTTGTTACCAATTTTTCTTCATGTTAAATGGTTGGAAAAAGACTATAACAAGGATACTAATGTGTTGCTGTTTTTTTTTTTAACAGCTATTCGACAGGCCATCTCCAAGTCTTTGGTAGCTTATTACCAGAAATGTAAGTAAAATAAAGTCCCAAAATAACTTTAATTTTTTTTCTATGTATGTAATAAAAGAAGATGGAGATAAGATAGCGCAAATGCCCATTTGGTTAAGTCATAAATACAATTTTAATTAATTTCTCCAATTAAATTGTTTTGATAATTTTATAGTACAAGGTTGCAAAAGCAAAATTTCTAACTACATTCAGTTTTGTCTATTTTAACAAATTTACTGGAAAAAAAATATTGTGTTAAGTTTTGGTGGTATTGAACCCACAACCTTAAAAGCCTAGATCTATAAGGTTACATAAACTCTGTCTCTTTAACCACTGAGCCATTTCAGTTGCAACAAGATGTGTTGTTTAAATGCTATATGCAACTTTGGCCACAAGTTTGTGGACATATATTATTATTATTTTTAAAATGTTGGGATGCAAAAGGATATTTTTAATGTAAAGGGGTCATTACTCCACAATTATGTTGATTGAAATTGGTACGTTTTTCATTAGAACCTCATTTAGACTGACAAAAATATGGAGCACAGACCCACTCTATAACAGAAAAGGCATTGAAGTTCTAAAAATGACACTATTTGGTTTAGAGGTTTTGATACACATGCCAGTTTAAATTGACATATCAAGTATTTAACATATTACAAATTGATGTTATGGTAAATATACATTGTTTTGATATTAAAAAAAAATCTGATTTGTTGATATTTTAATTTTACAGCATCTTATCCGTTCCTATACAGGCATTTTACATGCCTTGTCTACCTATCTTCTTTGTTCAAACGTTTTCCATTTGAAAACTGAATTATGTGACATGTCTAAAAGAGCAAACATTTTCCTCAGAGCCACAAGTTCACTAATTCCTGCTAATATTTTTAATGACATAGGCTACCACTTTCGTATAATGTTCAATCTCGTCATATGTGCCTTGTACATGTATCATTGTAAATAGAGAAAAGTTTATGCGGAAAGTTTTAGACTGGATTTAAAAAAAAAATTAGAGGTAGACTAGTACAAATTTTAGCAAAGTTTATTAAAATTCTTATAACAAAAAAAAAACTATGTTGATATTTTAGATGTTGATGAGGCCTCCAAGAAAGAGATTAAGGATGTCCTGATCAGCTACGACAGAACTCTGTTGGTCGCTGACCCCAGACGATGCGAGCCCAAGAAGTTCGGAGGTCCCGGCGCTCGTGCCCGCTACCAGAAATCTTACCGTTAATCTGGTCATTAAATTGTAAATTGACACATCACTCAGAGTTTTGTTATTTTTTTTTCATGATTTGAGAATGAAGAAGGAATGGGTTATAAAGGTGTATACTTTTTGAACTGTTGTTAGAAAAACTTTGATTCACAGAAGTTTTGCTCTCGTTTGAAAAGATTATGAAAGCAAAAGATAAATTTCTTGGATACATTTAGATGGCTAAAAAATGTAATTCTGGAAAAACTGAGAAACCACAAGCCATGGTTTATTTAGAGGGGACGCTTTTGTCAATGATAAAATTAATGATGAACGGACATAAACATGTAAAATGATGTACTTGACTTTTTATATCACTATTAATTTAATGTTAAAAAAAAAGGTAGCAGTTACTGTAGAATATTGTTGCTGTCCGATCTAGCACTGTTGATGGGCAAATTGAGACTACCTCTTATGAAGAGGTATAGATCAGTGGTATATGATACATGTACAACCTTCAATACAATGCAACAATACAAATATCAATAGTGACTTGTGATATTGCTCCGGTACCATTGATGTATAATCATATGATTTGAAGCGACATATGCTCAATATAAATACTATATTTGTATAGAGTTTAGTATGGGAGGAACTAGCTCTACGCAAGTCAATTCGATTTTTCGGTAGAGCTACAAAACTAAAAAGGAGGGGAGGGGGGTCCATACCCGCCTCTGAAAAATCATAATTACTGAATTCACATAGTAAAATTACAGGAAATAGGTCTCGGCCCCCTTTACCCGGCAAACAAAATTGTCATTCGAACTCCCCTTGGAAAAAATTGCTTAACTTTCGTTGAAAATTAAGTAATGGAAATGTTTACGATTATTCAGAGACACAAGTTGCGTCAGTTTGAACATTGAACGCTTATATAGCATATCGTTTTGGTATGTTCATAGACTAACTGCAACTGCCTCCCGAGAAGAGATGTAGCGCACAATTTGATGATATAACGCTATTATGTACAATCTTGACTTAATACTATTATAATCTAATTTAAAATTGTATTAAATTGTTCCTACAAGATTCTCTGGAATCGAAGAGGAGCAAATTTACAAGTCTAATTTTACTTAATTAGAATGTACAATTTAATATCTTTGATTGAATTGGAACAACACAATAACATGCATGGCTTCAAGTGGCTTACCGGTTAATTACATGTATCATACATGTACATGTATATGACATCAATTAACCTCGCAGGTTTTTGTGTGGTACAGTTGATGAGTATGCTTTAGAAATATACTTTTGAAGCTGTTTGATTGAACCTGGTCTTTATAATGAGAATTAACAGATTATTAAAAGTCGACTACAATTCTTAAACATTTTTAAGATTTATTTGAAATTCCTGTACAATGTCCTGAGAACGTGTGAAACAAAGCACATATACAGTGTGGATATACATGGATTGGCATACATAATGCACGCGTTCAATATTGTCATTATTGAATAGACCGGGTATATCATAAACATTGCTTATTACCAGAATCATATACATGCTTACAATTGTGTATATTTGATTTTTTTTTTTTTATATTTTTTTAATTTTTTTTTTTACATTTCACAATATGTACATAGTTTGTAGTTGTTAATTAACTTCATTTTTAACTCTAGTCTAGTTACATTGAGAAGAATTCGCATGACGTTGGTAATATTGAAATGTCCGTTTCGGCTCTATCCATACATGGCACACTTAACTTCCGCATTCATAGGCGCCTTTGCTGGACAGTTGAATGCTGTGGAGAATTCCTTAATCTGTGCCAAGGCACTATTTGTCCTGCAAAATAATGTTTGAATAAATTGTTTTACAGTAATTCAATATTGAACTAAGCAGTTCATTTAAAGCAAAATTATATATATATATATATATATATATATATATATATATATATATATATATATAAAACAGTTTTAATTCTACTTTACCTAATATCTTCTGACACCAATCCTCGGACGGAATTATAGTAGGCGACATTGTCATTTCGGTTGTAGCAGCTAGCCTGAAAATTATGTAGTGTGGCAAAATCTTCAAATGATCTTTGAATTATTTCATTTATATCAAGTTTAAAAAAAAATGTTCTTTCCAACAAATATTTTAATTTTTAGAATTTCAGAAATTAAACTGTTAGTTGTGCTTAAGGTTGATACGGTCATGCATTTTTAAATGCATTGTACCTGCGCATATGAAACAAAGAACATCTGGTCGTTGGTCAGGCCTAATCCAGGAGCCAATTTCTCCCCACCGTTCTTCTGAACCCATTTCTTGTAAGCCTTCAAAACGAAATAATTATTTCCTCCCAGTTCAAAGCATATTAATTTAAAAAAAAAAAAATATTCTTTGATTAATGAAAAAGTAATCCTTACACATACTATATTTTAATTAATTTTTAATTACTTTGTATGCTATCTGGACGCCGCTGGTTTCAGCCATTGCTTCTGCCGACCATCTTAAACCATTTACTGGCACCTGATCATAGAAACATGTAATAAACCGAATATAGAGGGCTCTAAGGTTATTACCCGTATAAAAAACATTTTAGGCCAAAATTAAAAATATCTATGTTTCCCCTAACGCGACCGACCCAATTAAATCCCGCCGACTGAATTGTTTTTTTTCACCACAAAAGACTTTTTTTCTTTTTTAAGAAACCTAATTTTACCCAAATTCGTTTTTAGAAGACCCACATCTTTTTCGTTTTACAATCATTTTATTAGCCTCGATCATCAACATGGGCGCTTTATGATCGGTAACTTCGCCGGAATTTCCTCCGAAAGAGAAATTGAAGTCGCCCTGTATTTTGAGTTCATAATCGTGTAAATTAACCCCAAAGACATTAAAATGATAATCATTTAATTCAAAAGACGTTTCCACAGCCCCAGTTAACCACTGTTGTGATTAATTGATTGTCTTATCTTTTATGGGTATAAATACGAGTGATGCAACATGTAGCCAACTGTGCATTGAAAATTACAACCGATGTTTATTACTTTAATTTTAGTGTTGATATTAAAATTAGTTGGTAACTTGTAATTAGTTAATAACTCTGCCAAATTAATGCCAAAATAATCATAAAACCATCTGCCAACAGTTATCAGTTATCAATTAAAATGATCCTCTACACAATGGTTGTAATTGGGTCTAAAGTTTGGACTAGTACCTCCAAAATACACAGAAGTATAGAGACTGATTTTATTTGTCATTTAGCTAACACAATTACAAAACATGTCATCTATAAAATGTATGAATACATCAAATAAATTAAATTTAATAGATTGGATAAGTTTTTAAAACTTTTAGAAGCTGTTTTATTTTTTATTAACTTGCTTAAATTTTAATCCAATATTAATTAAGGTTGAATCTGTGTATATCATTATTCCTGTAGGTTATGCTGTATCAAATATTGACAGTCTCCCTGATGTCAAACTTCTTTCTACTTTTCTGTTAGGGAGAAATAATTCTCCCAAAAATTAGGTTGGTACCTGTGAAATGAAAGACTCTTTATGTTTTGAAAAATTTAAACAGTTCTCTTAACTTCGTCAAATTCAAATCAACAGAAACAAAAGAGTTGGTTTTGGTTATGACTATAATTAAAGTGGAATTGAGTAAATTTACAAAAATCTTTCTTATCTAAATATTTTTTGGTCCCTAGCATTATGTTTCATTAGGTTAAAATTTCCTTGTCAAAGAAGGACATTCTCTGCAAGTGTAGTGATTTTGTGTAACCTTACTATTGTAGAATCATTAAATATGACTTCACAAATATTTACGTTTATTACATTACCTTAAGTTTATCAAATATTATTGTTTTAATATAGTTTTAGACATTTTATAAACCAAATTTTGAAAAATTAATTGATACTTTGAAGTAGGTACATTATGATCATTAAAATGATATTTAAATATAGGTTTACATGTACATCAACATACAAATGATAATGAATGTATTCATGCACATCTAGTCATTGAATCAAACATGTTTAGATTTTAAAAGATGAACAATATCAAATTGTGAATTCGATATTAAATTTGTTTTACATTTCATCAGGACAAGTATAAAAATTTGTTTTACAACTGGTCATATTTTTTTTAGTTTTGTAATTAATTAAAGAATTGATTTATTGTTTTCATTTTTAATCTATAATGTATTTAATATTATGCCCTGGCAGAAAAAAAAATTATTTACCTACCTACCTACCCAACCTCAAAATTTAGGGTCGGGTTAGGGGAAACATAGATATTTTTAATGATGGCCTTATCAATTTTTTCTTTTACAATTTTTATAATTTATGTTCAGACGTTGAAATGGAGAACTGTGTATTCCGATAGCTATACGAAAGGTAGTTTCGGAACACAGATGAATTAAACACTATTTTCTAATGGTCCAGGAGACTTGACTTCGAACCTCGGTAGGAATGGTCTGTCCTGGGATGGTGAATGGCCCCATGCTCTGGTTGTTGTAGTAGTTCTCCACACACTTCTTGGCGTCTTTCCACTTGTTAGATGTCTGGTTGCTCCACCAATCCTCATGCACGCCATCCACATTGTAGTGCCCTCCTACAGATCAAACAAATATCCGTTCTATTGATGCAAGCTAAATTAATATGCATTATTCATATGAACTGGTACCAAAAAAAATGAACAAAATTATAAATTCATATGCAAACTATAATGCATGTGATTAGCAATTAGACAACTTTCTTTATGTATAATATATGAATTCCAAAATAATAATAATAATAATAATACTTATAAATAAATAAATGAAATAATCTTCTCTGTACATGTTATATAATAATCACATGAATGTTTGATCAGTTAATTGTTGAAATTATTCTTTAAAAAAAAAAAAAATGATTTTATAACTTGTCCATGAGAACAAAAAACCTGAGTGATCGATGCCATGGACAAGATGGTGAGCTATAACGCTTCCCATAGAGCCAAAGTTCATGAAGTGAGGGAGCGTGTAATCGTAGAAGGGGAACTGAAGGAGTCCGGCGGGCACCAGCAGCTCGTTCCAGGGGTTGTAGTAGGACATGAAGGTGTCGTACGTCCGGTACACCCACTCCTCTTGTTTGTTCACGTGGTTCTTCAGTTTCTTGTTCCACGACTTCTGGATGTAATTGTTCACACTGAGGAGGTTTCCGAAATAGTCATACTGGTCCACGTTGAGCTGAAACATTTTATGAGAGTTTTGGTCGTGAGACATGGAAATGAGTTCGAATTATGTGTAACCTTGTTTAACTGTAGATTAAACTTAAATACATGTACATTTCATAATCAAAATCGCTTTTATTGTAAAACCTATTCTAGGTAAGACTTCTTTTTTTATTTGAATAATGTGCACATTGTGAAAGAAGAGGATAGAGTTATTGGTTTTTGCCAAAACGTTTGTGTTAAAATTGGATTCTATTAAAACTTTCAATTAGTTTAAGAAATATTTTATTCAAAAATATACATATAAGTATATAAATGAACACGGATTGAACAGCAGGCAAAAAAGCCTATATTAGTTCTCTCCATTTGAGATCAATGTATAACTATTTATAATACTAATAGTGTATACTTTTCAAGTTTTACATGAACATTTTACTAACTTATAAAGAATATAGTAATAAAGGATTTATTTAAATAACAATGATAGAAAGAAAAAACAAGAGAATATATATATATATATATATATATATATATATATATATATATATATATATATATATATATATATAGTAATTATAATATAATAGGCGCAATAATTAGTATATGTAAAGTACATTTAGCACAGTGTTACTCATTGTTAATTTACATTCTAAAATCTTTTAATGTTTTTTATTGCATTGTATTGTATTGTTTATTACCAAGAACCATACGATTCACAGGTTTAACATATATACATAAGTAAAGTAAACAAGCATATGTTGACATTTTTTAAAAACATCACAATCTTGAAATAGACTGCGTGTGCACATAACAGCGTATATAGCAATGTGAAAAATGTACATGATAAAAGTAAACAGGATAATGAAGAGTATATTCTCAAAACAAAAAGAATAATTATATTTTTTATCGTAATTTTGAGCATTTATAAAGGTATTTGCCCAAATTGCACAACTCTTTGATATTCTTTGTTGAAAGCAATTGAATAAGTTTAAAGACAGAAGGCTTTTCGTAATAATATTTTTTTAACATACAACTTTTATAAATTTATGAACTTTAGTCAAAAAATGACATATTTTCTGAGAGAGACAGACAATCATAACCATGTAGTACAATATTAATATCTTTTGGTGTGTCATTATCACTCATGTATCTAAACAGAGAGTTTCTCTGAGGATTATAACATTGAAAATAAAAGAAAAAATGAAACGAATCTTCATAGGAGTACCCACACTTAAGCATTTTGATGATTCAACTAAATTATGATTATACAAATCTGCATTAAGGTTACTTGAAAAATTTCTTAACTGGCAATGGAGTATATTTAAATTTCTTTGTCCATGGTTGTATAATTTAGATTTTGTTTTGTCTACGAGATTATTGTTTTGAAAGCCATGCTTAAATTTGGCTATACTTGTTGCAGATTTTAAACTGTTTGGCAAAGTGTTCCATAATTTAACTGTTGACGGTAAAAAACTATTATAATATGCAACAGTTCTGGTAATTGGAATGTGAAACAAGTTATTATTACGTAATGAATAATTATGTGAGACTGGGAGACACTGTTCAACCATATCATACGTCAAATATTTGGGTGTATAATTATTAAGTATTTTATACATGAGTGTAGCTTTGTGTTTCTTTCTTCTATCACTTAACGTCTCCCACCCTAATTCTTTATATAAGTTTTGTCATGAGGAAGTGCGCCTTAGTCCGGTAATGATGCGCCCAGCCTCTATTTGTACACTTTCTAATAGATTGCTCTGTTCCTGTGTACAATTATCCCATACTACATCACCATATTCTAAAATAGGTCGAATATAAAAAAGAAATGTAAATTTTAATTAAAGACTCCCTGTTTAATTTATATTTAAAAGTACGAAGAATATTTAAACGTTGACATGCTTTATCAAAAATGTTTGTAATGTGTTCAGACCAACAAGCATTTGATTGGAGAATTAGTCCCAGATGACAGTGATTTTGCTTACAATCTATATAATTTATTGTTTGACCAAAGTAGATATCTGGATGTGATTTATCTGATCGAGTGAAGTTAACATTTACAGTTTTGTTAGGATTAAACTCCACCAGCCATTGTGTTGACCATTTTTAAAATTTTTTTCGAGATCATTTGTTAAAGATATAGCAGGTCCTATTGTATCAGAGTCTACAATTACAAAAAGAGAAGTATATCATCCGCAAATAACCGAATTTGATTTTCTAGATTAAAAGTGATATCATTAATATATACCAAAAAAAAAGAAATGGACCAAGTACAGATCTTTCAATTGATACTTACACCACTGTACAGGTTGTCCATGGCAGCATCGTTCATCATGAAATCCGGATAGCCAAGTTTGTCTAAGCTTCCTTGCATCTGTCAATCACACGCTAACATTATCACACAAAAGACGGGATAAACTTATAGTTTTATATTATACCAGCAGTTTTAATTGGTATGGGACAATTTGAAATTTCAATAAGAGTACATGATATTTAAATAATATCATTTGTTTCATAATTTCAAATTCCAATGAATTAAAAATAAAGTTAAATAAATCACATATGGATGTTAGAATATCAAACATCATGTAAAAAAAAAACCGTAATGAGTTATTTTTAGACTTTGTCCTGTAGGTGATCGTCCACATAGTGAAAAGCAAGGCGATAAACAGCATAGCCAAAATTAGCCATACATTATGATAATCTTACAATGTACCTTGACTTTCGCTTTGGCTTTTGTGGCATCGTCCATGAACGTGTTTTGCATGGTGCTGTCAATCAGAGCCTTTTTTACATAGTCCAGAATCTCATGAGCCTGCGCCACCAAAAAAAAAAATGAAAATGAAAAAAAAGAGATCAAAGTTATACAGAAAATAGACAGTAAAGATATCATCCCACCTTCTCCTTATTTTCATCGGCAAAATGGTCCCTGACATACATTGAACTAAGCGCGTCTCCAAGGTACCGATCCATGTTTTGGAAACAGTAAAGCCAGGTTCCCAGGAATTGTGGGATACCGTACCTATCTACATAGAACTCGCGGCTGGCGTGGACATATTCCCAGGAAAGTTCTACGTCATAGCGGTCCATCAACTTCCAGACCAGGTAGTTGTTCAACATTCTGTCAAGTAGTATTCATGCATATTTACTACCAGTTTGCATGTAAAAGGTATGCTATTCAACATTTGCCTGCAGCAACTTACATTGTACACGCAATGATTGTATGATCATTCACATACTTAATAAAGTAAACATTAAATGGCGATATGGTACAATAATCAAAACTTTATAATTATATTATCTATCGCCAACTTTACCAATCAATAACTTGCATCATATTTTGCCCATTTAATAAGATGTACATTATTATATCGAGCAATACAAATTTACGTTTGAAGATTATTTTATCACCAAATCACTGACTGAAGTGTAATTCTTACATAATTCAACACCAACTTTAATTTTTTTAAAAATTTATTTACAAACTTACATGTAGATACTTTCTCATTCAGATTTAGTGTTATAGCTAAAAATACTTTCTCATTGTCCCTTTATTAATAACCCAAGAACAAAATGCATTATTTGTTTAATGTGTAACTAAATAAATCAAAAATACCTTGTTTTGTTGGCCCCCAATGACCCTATCATGTCATTCATCTTTTTTAACCAATCAGCTTCCCGCAAAACAACTTTTGTGGACGGACCAACATTGGCGTCGTTGAACATGTATTGAATATGGGTGGCGAAGTCAATCTAAAAAGATAAGAGATTATGCTTTTCACTTTGTGTTCTAATTATTTTGTCATTTATATCATTGGACTCACAGACTGATAGAACACCGACCTCTGTACCAAGCATAGTATTTAGATCTGATATAGACACCCTCTTCTCGTAAGCGTGGGGGTCCGACGTAGGCATTGTGTTCTTTGTGATCTAAAATTTTGTTATAACTACGTTAAAATTACAACACATGGAAAACAATGTCCTATATAGATATCGATATATACAGATAGAAACCATCGTTCTTTTATAAATAAGGAAAACATTTTTCTTAAAAAAAAAATGGAAATATTGTCCCGTTTGATGCATGGAAAATATGCAAATAATATTAAATCATTATAAATACGCTATCGTTTAATATTTTTCCGTCTTTATAAAATCATAAATAGTACTTCAAAATCTATTTTAGAATTATCAGAAATGTACGTACATTGGCCAGATTCATCTCTATTGTGAAGGCATCATCGATAAAGGTCTCAATACGTGCGTTTTTCGTATTGTTGTCCAAAGTTATATTCGAATCTCTGACGAGGAAATTCGCAAGACGCCTCATGAATGTTTTCATATCGTTTCTGTACTATAGGAACAAATTATGAAATTAGATTTAAGTTCAAATTCTTATTTTGGGAAGTCGTATTTCATTGCCAGTTGTATATAAACAGAATTATCAATAGTAATGCTTTTAACAATTAGTCAATTCAATAATTAATGCTGACTGCAAAGAATCATTTGTAAGAAATGTAATTATTATAAAATTGCATAAAAATGATTTACCATATAAACCTTAAAAAACCCCCCAAACACAATGGAATGAATGAATATTATTAGTTTATTTTTGTTGAAAGACGATTATCAGATTTGCCCACAAAAAAAGGAAAACCAGGAACTAAAGCCAACCTTTTCAGTTGAAGGTTTCGTATAGTAATACCAATACATAGACATACCAGCGTAGTCCAACTGACCAAAAAAAAAAGTACAAAAACATCATTAATTTGTCAATGTGAAAAATATAAAACAATATTTAAAATGAATTTCAATGAAAATCTGATTAATTACCTCAATGACTCTCTTATGCCAGTCATACCAGTCGGTTGCCACCCGGAACGTGTAGAAAGCCGCCGTCCAGTAATCGACAGAGACCTTCCGAAAGGCATTGTGGAAATCAAAGGAGTTGTTGTTAAAGGTTCCGAGTACATACCAGCCTCCAATGTTGTTTATTACCTTAGTGATTAGAGGCGATCCCTTAGCACGCTCTTTCCGGTAAGTATCAGTGCACGACGAAAAATAGTGCTTCAACTTCCGCTCCGCGGAATAGTCCTGGCTACGGACGATGGGGGATTCAAGAATTTTCTTGAGTTTCTCTTCATTATGGTAGTACATGTTACTGTACACGGTTCTCGAAGAAGTTTCGGGGTCCAAGGGATTCTCAATCTTGAAACGCCCACAAGCATATTTATAGAAATTGTCACAAGGCTGGACAGATGTATTGAGATTGGAAATTACATAGGACGCGCTTTTAAGACATGGAGGGGAAACACATAACTGGTTTTGACCAACTTGAGCGCTCGTGGACGGTGAATTTGAGCCATTGCCTACGCCAGAACTGACCATGGATCCTAATATTATGCACACAACAACCGCCAAAAACGCAACCAGTCCTAAAGCGATTTCAGTTACACGAAAAGTAAAGCTACGAATGGAAATCTCGGGTACGATGGGAGATCGTTCCGTCGATTTTCCGAACTCTGCGTAGTTTTCTGTCATGATGTCCACGTAAATGTTTTCTGCCGTGGCATTAGAGGCAGCACTGGAATCCCCTGATGCGATCACAACCGAAGAAGCCACTTTGCTGAAGATAAGTATAAAGAATACTTACTCCCCACAATATTGCAGTTAGGGAGAACCGCCCCCTATTCTTCTTACACCCTGCACTTTGCGAGTCTGACTTTTTAAATTGAAGAAGCTGTGTTTTAGTGTTGACTTTATTTGTTACAATCAAATTCAAATGAATATTGGGTATAGATATGAGCTAAAATTATTCAAGTGGCTGACGACTTCAAGATAGGACACGGTTTATGAGTTTTCTGACTGGTAAAAGGTGGAACAGAATTGAAGAGAATGAAGTATATTTATGTATATACATATGTAACATTTAAGTTATGTAATTCAAAGAACTCAATGATTTTTCAAATAATGTAAGTCCGACATTGCGTCCAACAGAAAGTGAATTTAGCAAGAAGTTGGAACAGAATGGAAGAGAATGAGTTATATTTATGTATATACATATGTAACATTAAAGTTATGTAATTCAAAGAACTCAGTGATTTTTCAAATAATGTGAGTCCGACATTGCGCCGGACAGAAAGTTAATTTAGCAAGTTTCCTTAAATAAGCATCAATTTGTTCAATCTTAATCCCCGTGAAAGCAAATAGCCTTTCAACCACGGATCTAATTCCCCAGTTTCCCGAAGAGAGTTAAAACACCCTTAATATTTAGATATTTGTCAGATACGTTGTATTATTGTAATAGAAAAATGTTAATGTGCAAAGACTTTTACTGGATTTCATAAAAGAAAACTTTATTACAGGAAAAAATCTGCTGTTATTATAGATTTTGATGAGGCCTCCAAGAAAGAGATTAAACTTTAAGATATCCTGATCAGCTACGACAGAACTCTGTTGGTCGCCGACCCCATACGATGCGAGCCAAAGAATTTCGGAGGTCCCGGCACTCGTACCTGTTACCAGAAATCTTACGTTAATCTGGGCATTGAATTGTAAATCGACACGTCACTCAGAGTTTTGTTTTTTTAATTTGAGGATGAAGGTAAAGGTATTTTAGAAATGGGTTTTAAAGATGTACATGTATACTATATTGTGTATTTCAGCTGTTGCTTAAAACAAACTCTTTGTTTCATAGAAGTTTACATTTAATATCTAAAAAGATTGTCAAAAGAAGAAGATCATTTTCTTGAATACATTTAGAGGGCTAAAAAGGTAATTTCTGAAATACTGATTGAGTACCCAAAAGCCAAGGTCTAAACTGAGGGAACGCTTTTGTCAAATGATAAAATTAATAACGAACTGAGATATATAAAACATGCACATGTCGAACTTAACTTTTTATATCACTTTCCTAAAAAAAAAAAAAAAAACCGAGAGGAGTAGTGTTAAGTTGGCATCTGCTCTAGCACTATTGCTGGGTAATTTGTGGCTGCTCTCATAAAAAGGTACATGTATTGTGCAGTGGTACGACCTTCAATACAACGCAATAATTCAAATATCAATATTTTGTATTAGTATTATTAGACTTTTGAAATTGCTCCTGTATGATTGACGTATGATAATATGAATTATAAGCGATATAATAATCAAGAACGTCGCTTAATGTCATGCATATACAGTATGTATAATAATTATCACATTCAGGAATACGCTAATTCATATCCATGCCAACTTGTTAAAAAACTAATTTCCGCCAATATATCGTACACGCCAAATATAATACGTTTACAGTATATATATATATATATATATATATATATATATATATATATATATATATATATATATATATATATGTTCGTTTTAAATACCATTATCGTGTGCCGAAAATTGTATTTTTTTTTATTGGAAGAAACTTTAGCTCTTCGGTTTAATTTCTAGTAGAGCCACAGACCTCATGCTCGGTTTTAGGGAATGAGAAGGGGTCTGACCCCCACCTGGATAACTCAAGATTATTAAATTCACTTAGTAAAATTGCAGAAAATAGGCCTCGGACAACCTTGGTCCCCTCGGCAAAGAATATTTTACCTCGGACACTCTTGGAAAAAAAATCTGGATCCGCCCATGCACCCAAAGCTATCTAGCATGAAGCGACTGAAGTTATATCTGCTTTTTACATTAAACACATATTTAGCTTATCGTTTTGGTCAGTTATTGAACAAATTGCAACTGCTTCTTAGGAAGAGGTATGGCATATAATTTGGTTTTCAATATAGCGCTATTATGTAAAATCTTTACAACCCTGCGAATGTGTTCGGAATGTTTTCTTTATCGTTGCTAAGTATGTAATAAATCCAGAGGTGCTCGAATAAAAGTTCACGAGACTTCTCCAAGATTTGTTAAGTTCTTGTGAAATTTTGAGCGGAAGTATAAGTGTTCGGATATTATTCTCAAAATACGTAAGTACTGGTCGTTTTTCATATCATATCCTACTTTGATTTATGTTAAAACATGAAAATCTATTAAGAGATATGTCTTATTTCATCATCTAGCGGTTATTTAAACTGAACGATGATATTCTGAAAAGAGTTATCGTTCGTGTTCAACCACTCTACACGTGGTTGAAAATGAAAACATTGGGTTGCTTGATAAAATCATAGCCATGTTTTATGCTTTTGGTGTTCAACACCATGCTTTAAAAAAAAAGAATGGGTGTCTGTTTTGTATAAAAACTTAGTATATCGAGGCATTTTCAAGTAACATTCTGCATAAAATAGTATAGTCTGTTTCACTTCTGATGCTATTACTAGGTCATGCGCGGATCTAAAATGAATCCTATGGGGGATCGCTACTAAGCATGTTAATTGTTGCAACAGCATGCAGATAAAAACCTAGATTTTCTATTGTGACATTTATTTATAGAACTCATTTTATCCACCGATTAATGAAGATAAAGTTTAAAATCAATAAATGTTTAGATTTTATTTTTGATTACAAGTACCTAGATTCTATGAAATACACTATAAACACGAGGCACGATTTTTACTGCGAAACTGAAAGGGTCAAATAAAATCACGTGGTCTTAATCTAAATGACAATAACATTCGCAGGGCTGCTTCAGTTAACTTAATAAAATGTTCAATATATCTAAGAGTTGTTCAATTGATCCAAAAGGATACGTTTGTAGAGCGTATCTAAGAGGTCTAATTCTATAGTATGAGATTTTACAATTTTAAATTTCATTTAAATCTTTGATTGAAATTGCACCAAAACAAAAACATGCATGGTTTCAAGAGGCTTACCGGGCGTTTAATATCCTATATGATGTCAATTAGTTTATCTGTGGCTCAGACGTTGAAAATTGACGAGTGTGGTTTGGAAAAATAATGTTGAAGCTGATTGATTTAACTTTGTTTTTAAAAATGAATATTAAAAGAATATTAAAACACAAATATTTCAAAAATTTATTTGAAATTCCTGTACAGTGTCCTGAGAACGTGTCATACAAAGCACATGTACAGTATGTCAGGATTAGGAATATAGTATGTTAATAAAGAGTTAAATACTACATGTACAAACATGTACATATATGATTGTACACTATAATTCTAGAAACGCTATTAAAATTATAATAGAAATGTGGGTATACAATGCACGCGTTCAATTGCCAATATTGTGTAGACCGGGTATATCATGGACAATGCTTTATATAGTAATTAAAACGGTCATATATGCTTAGAATTGTGTATATTGGAATAAGTTTAAAAACATTTCACAATATGTATAAGTTTATTGTTGCCAACTTCATTCGCAACACTTGATGTATGCAAATGAATTCACGTGACGTTTGTAATACTTCTTGCATTGAAATGGGCCCGTTTTTGGTTCTATCCATACATGGCACACTTAACTTCCGCATTCATGGGCGTCTTTGCTGGACAGTTAAATGCTGTTGAAAATTCCTTAATCTGTGCCAAGGCACTGTTTGTTCTGCAAAATATATGTTTTTCGCTTTATTTTTCACAATTAAATTTGTTTTCATTTAATTTTTATCAAAGTTAGCATATTTTGTTTTTATTCCCAAATGATTAGATGAACAAAGCAATAAAATAGCGGATTTTCTTTTCTATTATTTTACCTAATGTCCTCTGACACTGTTCCTCGAACTGCATTATAATAGGCGACATTGTCATTTCTGTTGTAGCAGCTAGCCTGAGTGTAAAAGAAATCAAAATATTGTTATATTGTTTAACGGTAGAATCCTTCAATAGACCTAAAATATCAAATTCTTAAAAAGAGGATCTGTCTTGTAACAAAACAAACGTTTAATTTGTTTATTACATATCTCGATATTTCAAAAAGAACTCTATTTAGACATTCCCGGGCAATATACATGTACTTATTTATACATGTATACATGTTTATATAGTATACGACGAGAAACTGCTATAGCGTTGGTTGATACATGCAATTACATTGTATACCTGCGCATATGAAACAAAGAACATCTGGTCGTTGGTCAGGCCTAATCCAGGAGCCAATTTCTCTCCACCGTTCTTCTGAATCCATTTCTTGTAAGCCTTCAAAACGAAATAATAATTTCCTCCCAGTTCAAGGTTTATTAAATCCAAAACAGTATTCGATTTATTGATAAGTAAACCTAACTGTACCATATATATGATAGATATCAATTGGTTTGTAAATAAGGATGTTCACCTTGTACGCTATCTGGACTCCACTAGTTTCAGCCATTGCTTCTGGCGACCATCTCATTCCATTGACTGGCACCTGTCCATAGAAACATGTAATAAATTGAAAATAGAAGGCTCTGAGGTGACTCAAGCGGGATGTTGTTAAATCTTTACAACGTATGGTCGAAGAGCGATTAACAAGTCCTACTTTTATAAGATTGAAAAAGTAGTGAATTTGTTTATTAATCAAATTTCTATTCTATAGGGTCCTATATATAAAATGGAAAACAATGAATTTACACAGCAATATGGAAAGAAGTTCGGAACACGGAAGAAAGCACTATTGCTCTGAGGGTTCAGGACAATACTACAAACCTTGATAGGAATGGTCTGTCCTGGGATGGTGAATGGCCCCATGCTCTGGTTGTTGTAGTAGTTCTCCACACACTTCTTGGCGTCTATCCACTTGTTGGTTGTCTGGTTGCTCCACCAATCCTCAAATACGCCTTCCACATTGTAGTACCCTCCTAAAGGTATAAAAAGAGGCCCATGGGCCACATCGCTCACCTGAGGAACAATAGGTATGATAAAATCAGCTTAATGGAGTCATAATAAAAACTATCTGGACAATGTAGTATAATACATGTACCGGTAGATCCTGTATAAATAAAAATCAATTTTTTCCCACTGGATATCCTTATGTTTATTATCATTAGTCCCTTTTTTAACAGGATGATTTTATAGTAATATCACATGTTGAGCATTGCAGCTCTCAGAAAGATCCTAAACAATTGTTTATAAATGGGATATAAACCTACATCAAACTCTGAACCCCTTGTGAGACCCAATCGCCCAGGAATCATCCAGAAGCCAAAATCTAAACAATATTAAATAATCACCTGGCTGATTAGTTTCTGAGAAGAAGATTTGTAAAGATTTACTCTTCATATTTCTATGTAAAAATTCCACCCCATTGTGGCCCTACTCTACCCCCAGGAATCATGATTTTTACAACTTTGAATCTACATTACCTGAGGATGCCTCCAAACAAGTTTCAGCTTTCCTAACTTATTAGTTTCTGAGAAGACGATTTTTAAAAGATTTACTCTATATATTTCTATATAGAAATTCAATCCCCAATTGTGGCCCCACTCTACCCCTGGGGGAAATGATTTTCACAACTTTAAATATACACTAGGATGCTTCCACATAAGTTTCAGCTTTCCTGGCCAAATGGTTCTTGAGAAGAAGATTTTTAAAGATTTACTCTATATATTCCTATGTAAAAAATCGACCCTCCGTTGTAGCCCCATCCTAACCCCGGGGGTCATGATTTTCATAACTTTGAATCTACTCTACCTGAGGATGCTTCCACATAAGTTTCAGCTTTCCTGGCCTAACAGTTCTTGAGAAGAAGATTTTTAAAGATTTACTCTATATATTCCTATGTAAAAAGTCGACCCCACATTGTGGCCCCACCCTACCCCCGGGGGTCATGATTTTCACAACTTTGAATCTACACTACCTGAGGATGCTTCCATACAAGTTTCAGCTTTCCTGGCCTAACAGTTCTTGAGAAGAAGATTTTTAAAGATTTACTCTATATATTCCTATGTAAAAAGTTGACCCACCATTGTGACCCCACCCTACCCCCGGGGGTCATGATTTTCACAACTTTGAATCTACACTACCTGAGGATGCTTCCATACAAGTTTCAGCTTTCCTGGCCTAACAGTTCTTGAGAAGAAGATTTTTAAAGATTTACTCTATATATTCCTATGTAAAAAGTTGACCCACCATTGTGACCCCACCCTACCCCCGGGGGTCATGATTTTCACAACTTTGAATCTACACTACCTGAGGATGCTTCCACATAAGTTTCAGCTTTCCTGGCCTAACAGTTCTTGAGAAGAAGATTTTTAAAGATTTACTCTATATATTCCTATGTAAAAAGTCGACCCCACATTGTGGCCCCACCCTACCCCCGGGGGTCATGATTTTCACAACTTTGAATCTACACTACCTGAGGATGCTTCCATACAAGTTTCAGCTTTCCTGGCCTAACAGTTCTTGAGAAGAAGATTTTTAAAGATTTACTCTATATATTCCTATGTAAAAAGTTGACCCACCATTGTGACCCCACCCTACCCCCGGGGGTCATGATTTTCACAACTTTGAATCTACACTACCTGAGGATGCTTCCATACAAGTTTCAGCTTTCCTGGCCTAACAGTTCTTGAGAAGAAGATTTTTAAAGATTTACTCTATATATTCCTATGTAAAAAGTTGACCCACCATTGTGACCCCACCCTACCCCCGGGGGTCATGATTTTCACAACTTTGAATCTACACTACCTGAGGATGCTTCCATACAAGTTTCAGCTTTCCTGGCCTAACAGTTCTTGAGAAGAAGATTTTTAAAGATTTACTCTATATATTCCTATGTAAAAAGTTGACCCACCATTGTGACCCCACCCTACCCCCGGGGGTCATGATTTTCACAACTTTGAATCTACACTACCTGAGGATGCTTCCATACAAGTTTCAGCTTTCCTGGCCTAACAGTTCTTGAGAAGAAGATTTTTAAAGATTTACTCTATATATTCCTATGTAAAAAGTTGACCCACCATTGTGACCCCACCCTACCCCCGGGGGTCATGATTTTCACAACTTTGAATCTACACTACCTGAGGATGCTTCCATACAAGTTTCAGCATTCCTGGCCAAATGGTTCTTGAGAAGAAGATTTTTAAAGATTTACTCTATATATTCCTATGTAAAAAGTCGACCCCCCATTTTGGCCCCACCCTACCCCCGGGGGTCATGATTTTCACAACTTTGAATCTACACTACCTGAGGATGCTTCCACACAAGTTTCAGCTTTCCTGACCAAATGGTTCTTGAGAAGAAGATTTTTGAAAAATTCACGAAAATTTTCATTAATTCCTAATTATCTCCCCTTGTAAGAGGGCTTGGTCCTTCATTTTCACAACTTTGAGTCCCCTTAGGCTAAGGATGCTATGTGCCAAGTTTGGTTGAAATTGGCCCAGTGGTTCTTGAGAAGATGTTGAAAATGTGAAAAGTTTACAGACGGACAGACAGACGGACGGACAGACGGACAGACAGACGACAGACAAAATGTGATCAGAATAGCTCACTTGAGCTTTCAGCTCAGGTGAGCTAAACAAGAGGCCCATGGGCCACATCGCTCACCTGAGGAACAATAGGTATGATAAAATCAGCTTAATGGAGTCGTAATAAAAACTATCTGGACAATGTAGTATAATACATGTAGATCCTGTATAAATAAAAATCAATCACCTGGCTGATTAGTTTCTGAGAAGAAGATTTTTAAAGATTTACTCTATATATTTCTATGTAGATATTTGATCCCCAATTGTGGCTCCACTCTACCCCTGGGGGAAATGATTTTCACAACTTTAAATATACACTACCTGAGAATGCTTCCACACAAGTTTCAGCTATCCTGGCTGATTAGTTTCTGAGAAGAAGATTTTTAAAGATTTACTATATATTCCTATGTAGAAAGTTGACCCCCCCCCCAATTGTGGCCCCACCTTACTCTCGGTAGTCATGATTTTCACTACTCTGAATCTACACTACCTTAGGATGCTTCCACACAAGTTTCAGCTTTCCTGGCCAAATGGTTCTTGAGAAGAAGATTTTTAAAGATTTACTCTATATATTCCTATGTAAAAAGTCGACCCCCCCCTTTTGGCCCCACCCTACCCCAGGTGGTTATGATTTTCACAACTTTGAATCTACACTACCTGAGGATGCTTCCACATAAGATTCAGCTTTCCTGGCCAAATGATTCTTGAGAAGAAGATTTTTAAAGATTTACTCTATATATATTCCTATGTAAAAAGTTGAAACCCTCATTTTGGCCCCACCCTACCCCATGGGGTCATGATTTTCACAACTTTAAATCTACACTACCTGAGAATGCTTCCACATAAGTTTCAACATTTCTGGCCAAATGGTTTTTTAGAAGAAGATTTTTAAAGATTTACTCTATATATTCCTATGTAAAAAGTCGACCCCCCCATTGTGGCCCCATCCTACCCCCGGGGGTCATGATTTTCACAACTTTAAATCTACACTACCTGAGGATGCTTCCACATAAGTTTCAGCTTTTCTGGCCTAACGGTTTTTGAGAAGATTTTTAAAGATTTACTATATATATATTCCTATGTAAAAAGTCGACCCCCCCATTTTGGCCCCACCCTACCCCCGGGGGTCATGATTTTCACAACTTTGAATCTACACTACCTGAGAATGCTTCCACACAAGTTTCAGCTTTCCTGGCCATATGGTTTTTTAGAAGAAGATTTTTAAAGATTTACTCTATATATTCCTATGTTAAAAATCGACCCCCCCATTGTGGCCCAACCCTACCCCCGGGAGTCATGATTTATACAACTCTGAATCTACACTACGTTAGGATGTTTCCACACAAGTTTCAGCTTTCCTGGCCAAATGGTTCTTGAGAAGAAGATTTTTAAAGATTTTCTCTATATATTCCTATGTTAAAAATCGACCTTCCGTTGTAGCCTCACCCTACCCCCAGGGGTCATGATTTTCACAATTTTAAATCTACACTACCTGAGGATGCTTCCACATAAGTTTCAGCTTTTCTGGCCAAATGGTTCTTGAGAAGAAGATTTTTAATGATTTACTCTATATATTCCAATGTAAAAAGTCGACCCCCCCTTTTTGGCCCCACCCTATCCCCGGGGGTCATGATTTTCACAACTTTGAATCTACACTACCTGAGGATGCTTCCACATAAGATTCAGCTTTCCTGGCCAAATGATTCTTGAGAAGAAGATTTTTAAAGATTAACTCTATATATTCCTATGTAAAAAGTCGACCCCCCCCCCATTTTTGGCCCCACCCTATCCCCAGGGGTCATGATTTTCACAACTTTGAATCTACACAACCTGAGGATGCTTCCACACAAGTTTCAGCTTTTCTGGCCTAACGATTTTTGAGAAGAAGATTTTTAAAGATTTACTCTATATATTCCTATGTAAAAAGTCGACCCCCCCATTGTGGCCCCACCCTACCCCCGGGGGTCATGATTTTCACAACTTTGAATCTACACTACCTGAGGATGCTTCCACACAAGTTTCAGCTTTTCTGGCCTAACGATTTTTGAGAAGAAGATTTTGAAAGATTAACTCTATATATTCCTATGTAAAAAGTCGACCCCCCCATTTTGGCCCCACCCTACCCCCAGGGGTCATGATTTTCACAACTTTAAATCTACACTACCTGAGGATGCTTCCACATAAGTTTCAGCTTTTCTGGCCAAATGTTTTTTTAGAAGAAGATTTTTAAAGATTTACTCTATATTTCCTATGTAAAAAGTCAACCCCCCCATTTTGGCCCCACCCTACCCCCAGGGGTCATGATTTTCACAACTTTGAATCTACAGTACCTGAGAATGCTTCCACATAAGTTTCAGCTTTCCTGGCCATATGGTTTTGTAGAAGAAGATTTTTAAAGATTTACTCTATATATTCCTATGTTAAAAATCGACCCCCCATTGTGGCCCAATCCTACCCCCGGGAGTCATGATTTATACAACTCTGAATCTACACTACGTTAGGATGCTTCCACACAAGTTTCAGCTTTCCTGGCCAAATGGTTCTTGAGAAGAAGATTTTTAAAGATTTTCTCTATATATTCCTATGTTAAAAATCGACCTTCCGTTGTAGCCTCACCCTACCCCCAGGGGTCATGATTTTCACAATTTTAAATCTACACTACCTGAGGATGCTTCCACATAAGTTTCAGCTTTTCTGGCCAAATGGTTCTTGAGAAGAAGATTTTTAATGATTTACTCTATATATTCCTATGTAAAAAGTCGACCCCCCCCTTTTTGGCCCCACCCTATCCCCGGGGGTCATGATTTTCACAACTTTGAATCTACACTACCTGAGGATGTTTCCACATAAGATTCAGCTTTCCTGGCCAAATGATTCTTGAGAAGAAGATTTTTAAAGATTAACTCTATATATTCCTATGTAAAAAGTCGACCCCCCCCCCATTTTTGGCCCCACCCTATCCCCAGGGGTCATGATTTTCACAACTTTGAATCTACACAACCTGAGGATGCTTCCACACAAGTTTCAGCTTTTCTGGCCTAACGGTTTTTGAGAAGAAGATTTTTAAAGATTTATTCTATATATTCCTATGTAAAAAGTCGACCCCCCCCCCATTGTGGCCCCACCCTACCCCCGGGGGTCATGATTTTCACAACTTTGAATCTACACTACCTGAGGATGCTTCCACACAAGTTTCAGCTTTTCTGGGCTAACGATTTTTGAGAAGAAGATTTTGAAAGATTAACTCTATATATTCCTATGTAAAAAGTCGACCCCCCCATTTTGGCCCCACCCTACCCCCAGGGGTCATGATTTTCACAACTTTGAATCTACACTGCCTGAGGATGCTTCCACATAAGTTTCAGCTTTTCTGGCCAAATGTTTTTTTAGAAGAAGATTTTTAAAGATTTACTCTATATTTCCTATGTAAAAAGTCAACCCCCCCATTTTGGCCCCACCCTACCCCCAGGGGTCATGATTTTCACAACTTTGAATCTACACTACCTGAGGATGCTTCCACATAAGTTTCAGCTTTCCTGGCCTAACGGTTTTTGAAAAGAAGATTGTTAAAGATTTACTCTATATATTCCTATGTAAAAAGTCGACCCCCATTATGGCCCCATCCTACCCCCGGAGGTCATGATTTTCACAACTTTGAATCTACACTACCTGAGGATGCTTCCACACAAGTTTCAGCTTTCCTGGCCTAACGATTTTTGAGAAGAAGATCTTTAAAGATTAACTCTATATATTCCTATGTAAAAAGTCGACCCCCCCCCCATTTTGGCCCCACCCTACCCCCAGGGGTCATGATTTTCACAACTTTGAATCTACACTACCTGAGGATGCTTCCACATAAGTTTCAGCTTTTCTGGCCAAATGTTTTTTTAGAAGAAGATTTTTAAAGATTTACTCTATATTTCCTATGTAAAAAGTCAACCCCCCCATTTTGGCCCCACCCTATCCCCAGGGGTCATGATTTTCACAACTTTCAATCTACACTACCTGAGGATGCTTCCACATAAGTTTCAGCTTTCCTGGCCTAACGGTTTTTGAGAAGAAGATTTTTAAAGATTTACTCTATATATTCCTATGTAAAAAGTCGACCCCCCATTATGGCCCCATCCTACCCCCGGAGGTCATGATTTTCACAACTTTGAATCTACACTACCTGAGGATGCTTCCACATAAGTTTCAGCTTTCCTGGCCAAATTGTTCTTGAGAAGAAGATTTTTGAAAATTTCTCAAAAATTTTCATTAATTCCTAATTATCTCCCCTTGTAAGAGGGCTTGGTCCTTAATTTTCACAACTTTGAGTCCCCTTAGGCTAAGGATGCTATGTGCCAAGTTTGGTTGAAATTGGCCCAGTGGTTCTTGAGAAGATGTTGAAAATATGAAAAGTTTACAGACAGACAGACAGACAGACAGACGGACGGACGGACGGACGACAGACAAAATGTGATCAGAATAGCTCACTTGAGCTTTCAGCTCAGGTGAGCTAAAAAGAAACCCAATGTATTGTATTGATAATCATGTAAGTCTTGAATTTAAATGCAATATTCACATGAATTGTAAAATACCCTATTCGAACGAAGTAAATTATAATTTTCGATGCATACTGTTCCAAGCATGTCATTGAAAACAATTGGTCATAAAAGGTCTTAATGTATAATATTAAATCAAAATAAATAAAAGAATAGTCTCTCTAACATTACAATTGATCAATTAGATGATGAAATTTAAACATTTTTTATATGAGAACAAGCATACCTGAGTGATCGATGCCATGGACAAGATGGTGAGCTATAACGCTTCCCATAGAGCCAAAGTTCATGAAGTGAGGGAGCGTGTAGTCGTAGAAGGGGAACTGAAGGAGCCCGGCGGGCACCAGCAGCTCGTTCCAGGGGTTGTAGTAGGACATGAAGGTGTCGTACGTCCGGTACACCCACTCCTCTTGTTTGTTCACGTGGTTCTTCAGTTTCTTGTTCCACGACTTCTGAATGTAATTGTTCACGCTGAGAAGGTTTCCGAAATAGTCATACTGGTCCACGTTCAGCTGAAAGTGTTTATGAGAGTTTTGGTCGTGAGACATGGAAATGTGGTGTGGTTAGAATTTTAAACAGAGAACACGATGTTACACTGCGGTTACAGCAAATACGATTAAAACGAATTCACGCAAACGGCGAAGTCTGCTTCATGTCTATCATTGTATATAGCCAATTGCGTGTATAGTGAATATTAACTAATCAAAATCACTCTGGTATCATGGCACTTCGCTATAACCGTGTTTAACAAAAAGTTAATGCTTTTATTGTGAAAACTATTGGAAGTAAGATTTTTTGTTTATTCGCATAATGTGCACACTGTGAAAGAAAAGGATATGGTTATTGGTCTTCACAAAACTAACTTATGTGAACACTTTGATACTTACACTACTGTACAGGTTGTCCATGGCAGCGTCGTTCATCATGAAATCTGGATAGCCAAGTTTGTCTAAGCTTCCCTGCATCTGTTAAACGGATTATTTGATAAAACAGTTTGTTGAACAATGTTAAAGTGGAAAGGGACACTGACATTTTAATGGAGATGACACTACATCATGTTAAAAATATAACCACCGTTTTACACATTTCAAATTGTGAAATGTTAACAATAGCAATCTTTGTCGTGGAGGTGATCGTCCACATAGTAAAAAGGCAAGGCGAAAAACAGCATAGCCATACATTATGATAATCTTACAATGTACCTTGGCTTTCGCTCTGGCTTTTGTAGCATCGTCCATGAACGTGTTTTGCATGGTGCTGTCAATCAAAGCCTCTTTTACATAGTCCAGAATCTCATGAGCCTGTGCCATAAAAAGATGCAGATGAAAATATGGAAGTCAAAATTATACAGGAAAGACACTGAAGGAGTAAAAATGTCAACCCACCTTCTCCTTATTTTTATCGGCAAAATGGTCCCTGACATACATTGAACTAAGCGCGTCTCCAAGGTACCGATCCATATTTTGGAAACAGTAAAGCCAGGTTCCCAGGAATTGTGGGATACCGTACCTATCTACATAGAACTCGCGGCTGGCGTGGACATATTCCCAGGAAAGTTCTACGTCATAGCGGTCCATCAACTTCCAGACCAGGTAGTTGTTCAACATTCTGTCAAGTGGTATACATGTTTTTACTTTACCAGCTTACATGTAATAATTATACTATTCAACATTAGTTTATGTATGATCAGCAACTTACACGAAATTATTACATTACATCATCTTTTGCCCACTCAGTTACATTACTATATGATATCGCGCATTTCAAATTTACATTTGATGAATATATAATACAGCACGTTATTACATTATTCAACACTAACTTAAAATTTATTGTTACATTTATTTACAACATACATGTACTTTATCAGTGAGGTTAAGTATAAAGCTGAAAATTTTGTCTCTATCTATTAATGATCCAAATTCCACGCAAGATACATAGGCTGTTTAATGTGTAACTACTAGTATATAAATAAAAACAAACAAACAAACAAACGAAATACCTTGTCTTATTGGCCCCCAATGACCCTATCATGTCATTCACCTTCTTCAACCAATCAGCTTCCCGCAAAACAATTTTTGTGGACGGGCCAACATTGGCGTCGTTAAACATGTATTGGATATGTGTGGCGAAGTCAATCTAAACAGAAATGATGCTACATGCAGTAACAGTTTGCGTTCTATTAAGTGTGTGTCTTTCACATCATAATGTACTCACAGACTCATAGAACACCCACCTCTGTACCAAGCATGGCATTTAGATCTGATATAGACACCCTCTTCTCGTAAGCGTGGGGGTCCGACGTCGGCATTGTGTTCTTCGTGATCTGAAATTTTGAGTACCGAAGAAATGCGACACATTGAAACATTGTCCTTCTAAACATAAGAAAATGGAAATATTTAATAAATGCTTTTATAAAGATGAAAACCATTGTTCTTTTATAAATATGTAAAAACATTGTTCTTTTGAAAACATAAAGATTTTTTCATTTGATACATGGGAAATGTTGCTACATCCAAAGCATGACAAACACACGTATCGTTCATTAATAAATCTTTATAGAAAACAAAATAATAATGCACAATCTGTTTCAGAATTATTAGGATTATATGTACGTACATTGGCCAGATTCATCTCTATTGTGAAGGCATCATCGATAAAGGTCTCAATACGTGCGTTTTTCGTATTGTTGTCCAACGTTATATTCGAATCTCTGACGAGGAAATTCGCCAGACGCCTCATGAATGTCTTCATATCGTTTCTGTACTGAAGAGACAAACTTATGAAATTAGTTTATAAGTTCGTTTCTTTGATGTTAGTATTATTTCCTAAGCAGTTGTATATTGGAAGAAATAACAGCAATGCGTAAAACAATCAATTGCTCACTTACAATGTATGTAGCAAAATGTAGTTTCTACAGTGGGGATTCTACATACATGTACTAATTCTAGTATATGTAAGAAATTGTTTTAAGTACACTGCCTCTTAAGATTTGTTAAAAAAAACTTTCACTGGGAAAAAATAAATATATATAGTTTATTGTTTAAGTTAAAAAGCTATCATGGCAGATTTTACTCCGCAAAAATTAAGGAAAACCAATAACTTATACCAACCTTTTCAGTTGAAGGTTCCGTATAGTAATACCAATACATAGACATACCAGCGTAATCCAACTGCCAAAAACAAATGAAATCATATCATTCAATTGTCAATTTGCACACACAAAAACACACACAGAAAAATGTCTTTGAAAATCGGATTACCTCAATGACTCTCTTATGCCAGTCATACCAGTCGGTCGCCACCCGGAACGTGTAGAAAGCCGCCGTCCAGTAATCAACAGAGACCTTCCGAAAGGCATTGTGGAAATCAAAGGAATTGTTGTTGAAGGTTCCGAGTACATACCAGCCTCCAATGTTGTTTATTACCTTAGTGATCAGAGGCGATCCCTTAGCACGCTCTTTCCGGTAAGTATCAGTGCACGACGAAAAATAGTGCTTCAACTTCCGCTCCGCGGAATAGTCCTGGCTACGGACGATGGGGGATTCAAGAATTTTCTTGAGTTTCTCTTCATTATGGTAGTACATGTTACTGTACACGGTTCTCGAAGAAGTTTCGGGGTCCAAGGGATTTTCAATCTTGAAACGCCCACAAGCATATTTATAGAAATTGTCACAAGGCTGGACAGATGTATTGAGATTGGAAACTACATAGGACGCGCTTTTAAGACATGGAGGGGAAACACATAACTGGTTTTGACCAACTTGAGCGCTCGTGGACGGTGAATTTGAGCCATTGCCGACGCCAGAACTGACCATGGATCCTAATATTATGCACACAACAACCGCCAAAAACGCAACCAGTCCTAAAGCGATTTCAGTTACACGAAAAGTAAAGCAACGAATGGAAATCTCGGGTACGATGGGAGATCGTTCCGTCGATTTTCCGAACTCTGCGTAGTTTTCTGTCATGATGTCCACGTAAATGTTTTCTTCCGTGGCATTAGAGGCAGCACTGGAATCCCCTGATGCGATCACAACCGAAGAAGCCACTTTGCTGAAGATAAGTATAAAGAATACTTACTCCCCACAATATTGCAGTTAGGGAGAACCGCCCCCCATTCTTCTTACACCCTGCAGTTTGCGAGTCTGACTTATAAATAGAAGAAGCTGTGTTTTAGTGTTGACTTTATTTGTTACAATCAAATTTAAATGAATATTGGGTATAGATATGAGCTAAATTATTCAAGTGGCTGACGACTTCAAGATAGGACACGGTTTATGAGTTTTCTGACTGGTAGAAGTTGGAACAGAATGGAAGAGAATGAAGTATATTTATGTATATACATATGTAACATTAAAGTTATGTAATTCAAAGAACTCAATGATTTTTCAAATAATGTAAGTCCGACATTGCGCCCAACAGAAAGTGAATTTAGCAAGAAGTTGGAACAGAATGGAAGAGAATGAGTTATATTTAATATGTATATACATATGTAACATTAAAGTTATGTAATTCAAAGAACTCAGTGATTTTTCAAATAATGTGAGTCCGACATTGCGCCGGACAGAAAGTTAATTTAGCAAGTTTCCTTAAATAAGCCTCAATTTGTTCAATCTTAATCCCCGTGAAAGCAAATAGCCTTGCAACCACGGATCTAATTCCCCAGTTTCCCAAAGAGAGTTAAAACACCCTTAATATTTAGATATTTGTCAGATACGTTGTATTATTGTAATAGAAAAATGTTAATGTGCAAAGACTTTTACTGGATTTCATAAAAGAAATTGAGTACCGTTTTCTGCAAACTTTATTACAAGAAAAAAATCTGCTGTTATTATAGATTTTGATGAGGCCTCCAAGAAAGAGATTAGACTTTAAGATATCCTGATCAGCTACGACAGAACTCTGTTGGTCGCCGACCCCATACGATGCGAGCCAAAGAATTTCGGAGGTCCCGGCACTCGTACCTGTTACCAGAAATCTTACGTTAATCTGGGCATTGAATTTTAAATCGACACGTCACTCAGAGTTTTGTTTTTAGCTCACCTGAGCTGTAAGCTCAAGTGAGCTATTCTGATCACATTTTGTCTGTCGTCCGTCTGTCCGTCTGTCTGTCTGTCCGTCTGTCCGTCTGTCTGTAAACTTTTCACATTTTCAACATCTTCTCAAGAACCACTGGGCCAATTTCAACCAAACTTGGCACATAGCATCCTTAGCCTAAGGGGATTCAAAGTTGTGAAGATTAAGGACCAAGCCCTCTTACAAGGGGAGATAATTAGGAATTAATGAAAATTTTCGTGAATTTTTCAAAAATCTTCTTCTCAAGAACCATTTGGTCAGGAAAGCTGAAACTTGTGTGGAAGCATCCTCAGGTAGTGTAGATTCAAAGTTGTGAAAATCATGACCCCCGGGGGTAGGGTGGGGTCACAATGGTGGGTCAACTTTTTACATAGGAATATATAGAGTAAATCTTTAAAAATCTTCTTCTCAAGAACTGTTAGGCCAGGAAAGCTGAAACTTGTATGGAAGCATCCTCAGGTAGTGTAGATTCAAAGTTGTGAAAATCATGACCCCCGGGGGTAGGGTGGGGTCACAATGGTGGGTCAACTTTTTACATAGGAATATATAGAGTAAATCTTTAAAAATCTTCTTCTCAAGAACCATTTGGCCAGGAATGCTGAAACTTATGTGGAAGCATCCTCAGGTAGTGTAGATTCAAAGTTGTGAAAATCATGACCCCCGGGGGTAGGATGGGGCCACAATGGGGGGTCGACTTTTTACATAGGAATATATAGAGTTAATCTTTAAAAATCTTCTTCTCATAAAGCATTAGACCAGGAAAGCTGAAACTTATGTGGAAGCATCCTCAGGTAGTGTAGATTGAAGTTTGCTCAAATCATGACCCCCTGGGGTAGGGTGGGGCCAAAATGGGGGGGGTCAACTTTTTACATAGAAATATATAGAGTAAATCTTTAAAAATCTTCTTCTCAAGAATCATTTGGCCAGGAAAGCTGAAACTTATGTGGAAGCATCCTCAGGTAGTGTAGATTCAAAGTTGTGAAAATCATGACCCCCTGGGGTAGGGTGGGGCCAAAATGGGGGGTCAACTTTTTACATAGGAATATATAGAGTAAATCTTTAAAAATCTTCTTCTCAAGAATCATTTGGCCAGGAAAGCTGAAACTTATGTGGAAGCATCCTCAGGTAGTGTAGATTCAAAGTTGTAAAAATCATGACCCCCGGGGGTAGGGTTGGGCCAAAATGGGGGTTCAACAAAATTACATAGGAATATATAGAGTAAATCTTTAAAAATCTTCTTCTCAAGAATCATTTGGCCAGGAAAGCTGAAACTTATGTGGAAGCATCCTCAGGTAGTGTAGATTCAAAGGTGTGAAAATCATGACCCCCGGGGGCTAGATGGGGCCACAATGGGGGGTCGACTTTTTACATAGGAATATATAGAGTTAATCTTTAAAAATCTTCTTCTCAAAAACCATTTGGCCAGAAAAGCTGAAACTTATGTGGAAGCATCCTCAGGTAGTGTAGATTGAAGTTTGCTCAAATCATGACCCCCTGGGGTAGGGTGGGGCCAAAATGGGGGGGGTCAACTTTTTACATAGAAATATATAGAGTAAATCTTTAAAAATCTTCTTCTCAAGAATCATTTGGCCAGGAAAGCTGAAACTTATGTGGAAGCATCCTCAGGTAGTGTAGATTCAAAGTTGTGAAAATCATGACCCCCTGGGGTAGGGTGGGGCCAAAATGGGGGGTCAACTTTTTACATAGGAATATATAGAGTAAATCTTTAAAAATCTTCTTCTCAAGAATCATTTGGCCAGGAAAGCTGAAACTTATGTGGAAGCATCCTCAGGTAGTGTAGATTCAAAGTTGTAAAAATCATGACCCCCGGGGGTAGGGTTGGGCCAAAATGGGGGTTCAACAAAATTACATAGGAATATATAGAGTAAATCTTTAAAAATCTTCTTCTCAAGAATCATTTGGCCAGGAAAGCTGAAACTTATGTGGAAGCATCCTCAGGTAGTGTAGATTCAAAGGTGTGAAAATCATGACCCCCGGGGGCTAGATGGGGCCACAATGGGGGGTCGACTTTTTACATAGGAATATATAGAGTTAATCTTTAAAAATCTTCTTCTCAAAAACCATTTGGCCAGAAAAGCTGAAACTTATGTGGAAGCATCCTCAGGTAGTGTAGATTCAAAGTTGTGAAAATCATGACCCCCTGGGGTAGGGTGGGGCCAAAATGGGGGGTCGACCTTTTACAAAGGAATATATTGAGTAAATCTTTAAAAATCTTCTTCTCAAAAAGCGTTAGGCCAGGAAAGCTGAAACTTATGTGGAAGCATCCTCAGGTAGTGTTGATTCAAAGTTGTGAAAATCATGACCCCCGGGGGTAGGGTGGGGCCACAATGGGGGTCAACTTTTTACATAGGAATATATTGAGTAAATCTTTACAAATCTTCTTCTAAAAAACCATTTGGCCAGGAAAGCTGAAACTTATGTGGAAGCATCCTCAGGTAGTGTAGATTCAAAGTTGTGAAAATCATGACCCCCGGGGGTTAGATGGGGCCACAATAGGGGGTCGACTTTTTACATAGGAATATATAGAGTAAATCTTTAAAAATCTTCTTCTCAAGAATCATTTGGCCAGGAAAGCTGAAACTTATGTGGAAGCATACTGGTGGTGTAGATTCAAAGTTGTGAAAATCATGACCCCCTGGGGTAGGATGGGGCCAAAATGGGGGGGTCGACTTTTTACATAGAAATATATAGAGTAAATCTTTAAAAATCTTCTTCTAAAAAACCATTTGGCCAGAAAAGTTGAAACTTATGTGGAAGCATCCTCAGGTAGTGTAGATTCAAAGTTGTGAAAATGATGACCCCCTGGGGTAGGGTGGGGCCAAAATGGGGGGGTCGACCTTTTACTTAGGAATATATTGAGTAAATCTTTAAAAATCTTCTTCTCAAAAACCAGTGGAAAAAATTGATTTTTATTTATACAGGATCTACATGTATTATACTACATTGTCCAGATAGTTTTTATTATGACTCCATTAAGCTGATTTTATCATACCTATTGTTCCTCAGGTGAGCGATGTGGCCCATGGGCCTCTTGTTTTAATTTGAGGATGAAGGTAAAGGTATTTTAGAAATGGGTTTTAAAGATGTACATGTATACTATATTGTGTATTTCAGCTGTTGCTTAAAACAAACTCTTTGTTTCATAGAAGTTTACATTTAATATCTAAAAAGATTGTCAAAAGAAAAAGATCATTTCTTGAATACATTTAGAGGGCTAAAAAGGTAATTTCTGAAATACTGATTGAGTACCCACAAGCCAAGGTCTAAACTGAGGGAACGCTTTTGTCAAATGATAAAATTAATAACGAACTGAGATATATAAAACATGCACATGTCGAACTTAACTTTTTATATCACTTTCCTTAAAAAAAAAAACCCGATAGCAGTAGTGTTAAGTTGGTATCTGCTCTAGCACTATTGCTGGGTAATTTGTGGCTGCTCTCATAAAAAGGTACATGTATTGTGCAGTGGACGACCTTCAATACAACGCAATAATTCAAATATCAATATTTTGTATTAGTATTATTAGACTTTTGAAATTGTTCCTGTATGATTGACGTATGATAATATGAATTATAAGCGATATAATAATCAAGAACGTCGCTTAATGTCATGCATATACAGTATGTATAATAATTATCACATTCAGGAATACGCTAATTCATATCCATGCTGTTGTGAATATATCACAATTTTAATATGTTTATTTCTAATATGAACAAAGATCGTTATGATTACCTTTATGTTTTATTAGTTTAATTTCCTTGTAGTGTTAATGTTTGTCCGTTTTTGTCAGATCAAGGTATTTTGTTCATGTTTAATCCATTTTCCGTTTTTGTCCGAGTGTTTACTTTTTGTGAGTTTATAACTAGAGGAAGTAAGTTAAGCAGAAGACAGTTCTGAGAGCAGAAGATTGAGAGGAGAGAAGAAAGGGTTTGAAGGGGTTTAACATAGATAGAGTATAGTATATTTTAGAATAAAGAGTATAGTTTGAGTTAGCAAGTAAATATATAGGGGTAGGCTGGTGGATTTTAGTTCAAGAGAAGAGCGGTTGGTTAAGGTTATAAGTTTTTCTGTGTTTTTGTGTCAGATTGAGTACAGTGAGCATATGTGTGTATATATAGGTGCATGTGTATGAATGTGTTGTGTTTGAATTATTTTAAACAATGTGGTTAGTGATTCATATCTTGTTTTCAGTCTAATCTTGTATTGTATTGTCAATTTATCTATAAATGTTTATTAAATATATAAAGAAAACCAGGAGTTTTCATTCAGGAAAAGATTTAATATAAGTGAAAGGAAGTCTCGCCACATTGATTGGTGCCGGAACCCGCTGTGAAAATTCTAGGAGCTTTTGAATGTTCAAGTGTACAGAAGGAAAATGTCAGCATCCTACTTGAAAGGACTTTGTACCAGGTACAGAAATCTTATAGAAACAGAAATAGGAAAGGCTGATAAACTTGTGTCAATTGATGTATCCGAGGAGGATCCTACAGCTCTACTTAGGAACGTTGAGACATCAGTGAGACGGATAAAGGACTTCAGCACCAAACTTGAAGAAACAATGGAGAAGTGGTCAATGGTGATCGAGGGTCAGGACACTAAACAAGGTGAACAAGTGAAATTCAGTGATACCAGTGGTAAAGTGTTCCTTTTATTAAATGAGGCAAATGAACGTTCTGAGCAGCTCATCATTCTTGAGAAAACACTACAAGAAAAACTTACAACTGTGAAGAAACCTCCAGATATGACAGACCCAAGACTAGATCACCTGATTCATTTACAAGCAAAAATGCAGGAACAAATTATTCACTTTCAAGAGCTGTCACTCCAACAACACAATCCAGTGGCAGACTCTGTGGCTGTAAAACTTCCTAAGTTAGAACTACCTTCCTACAATGGAGATAAAATTAAGTTCAAGGAATTCTGGGATGCCTTTGAAGCTACTGTTCACAGGAACCAAAAGCTCTCCAAAATTGAGAAATTCAACTATCTCAGAAGTAAACTGACAGGAGCAGCTCAACTAGCCATATCTGGACTTTCACTTTCAAATGAAAACTATGATGTAGCTGTTTCTATTCTTAAGGACAGATTTGGAGATATCCAATCAGTTATCAACAAACATTATGTTGAACTCATCAATACACAATCAGCTACCAATGACACACCAAGTCTGCGGAAGTTATATGATGACATTGAGAGACACATGCGCAGCTTGGAAGCTTTACATCAAGATGTCAATCAGGATGTGTTCATCTCCATGATTACCTCTAAATTACCCAAAGAAACCCTACTGCAGCTTGAAATACAGAAAGGCTCACAGAATAAGTGGACGGTGCAGAAACTGAGAGATTTAATGAAAAGTTACATCACAGTTAAAGAATCATCAGAACTTCAAGCTTCAAGTGTTGTAAGACATGAAGAAAGACACACCACAGCAGAAGCCTTAGTGATATCAGCTAATAAGGAGTCAGCAGTGAGACGAAACAGACCAACAGGAGTTCCAGGGAGACCGACAGTGTGTACTTTTTGTGAGGGTAGTCATTGGACTGATGAATGTAGAAAATACAGAACTATAGAAGATAGAAAACAGAGACTCAGGGGGAAGTGTTTTGTCTGTTTGAAGCCTGGCCACAGAAGTAAGGAATGCAGAGTTGAGAAGGCATGCTATCATTGTAAGCAGCATAGCCACCATAGAAGCTTATGTCCCAAGAAAATACCTTTCCGTCAAAGAGAAAGTTCACACCTGACCGAAGAAGTAAGCAAAATAGAAGAGACTTTGAAGTTTCAAAGGGAATCGGAGAACAGTTTATTATCATCAGGTGATATTGTTTTGATGCAGACAGCAAAAACAGAGGTTTCAAACCAGTATAGAGGAAATTCAGAACCAGCTAGACTGCTCATGGACTCAGGATCTCAGAGAACATACATAACAGAGGACTTAGCTGACAGATTACAGTTGAAAAGCCATACAACAGAGAAGATATCCCTGATAACCTTTGGTGCAGAAAGGCCCAAAATGGTGAAAACACCTAAAGTTTCCTTGAAACTGAAACTCAAGGATGGACATCATTTAAGTATTGATGCAAATGTGGTACCCACAATTACAGGAACAGTCCAGAGGAAACCAGTTCCCAAAGACATTCAAGACAGATGTCAAAACCTGTGGAAAAATCTACAGTTAGCAGATACTCTACCTGTGAAATTTGAAAACTCTACTATTGACATCCTGATAGGTAATGACTATTACCTGGATTTGATACTTCCAGAAAGAATAGAAATCCAAAAGGGATTTTACCTACTTGCTTCCAGACTTGGGTGGATTCTCACTGGAAGGACCCAAAGACCTAATTATGAAGATGAGGAGCAAGTTATGATGATAACCAATGGGACTCTATCTCTCACAGAATATTGCCTCCATTCCAGAGTGGATGAATGCCTATCGGTGAAACCTTCCATTGATGAATTTTGGAATCTAGAGACAATGGGTATTCAAGATTCTCCTTACACCTCAGATGACAGAAAAGCCTTGAGAAATTTCAACAGCACATTGAAGATAGAAAACAACAGATACCTGGTCACCTGGCCTTGGAAGGGAGAATTTCCAGAACTCCCCGAAAATCGAGAACTGGCATATGGGAGACTCAAGTCACTAGTCCACAAGCTGCAGAGTAACTCTGAGTTACTGCATAAGTATGATGAGATAATTCAGGACCAGTGTACAAAGGGGATTATAGAGAAAGTTCAGCCCAGCCACGGAGAAACGGGAATTAAACATTACATTCCTCATCATGCAGTGATTGACTTAACGAAACCCACTACCAAAGTAAGAATTGTGTATGATGCATCAGCGAAGTCGCAGCCTAAAAACTCCAGCTTGAACGAGTGCTTACACAGAGGACCAGTGATGCTGCATGACTTATGTGGACTTTTAATGCGCTTTAGACTTAGGAAGATAGCAATAGTAGCTGATATTGAGAAGGCATTTTTGCAAGTTGGTCTACAGGAAAAAGATCGTGATGCCACAAGATTTTTCTGGTTAAAGGATGTAAGTAATCCCACGGTAGACAACAACGTACAAGTGTACAGATTTTGCAGAGTTCCCTTTGGTGTGATTTCCAGCCCATTCCTACTAGCAGCAACTGTAGATCATCACCTCAGTACTTATGAAAGCAAGACAGCAGAAAACATCAGGAGTAATATTTATGTTGACAATGTTATTACAGGAGTTGATACAATTGATGAAGGAGAAACACTGTACAAGGAGGCCAAGGAAATCTTTAATAGTATGTCTATGAACTTGAGAGACTGGGCATCAAATGTTAAGGAGTTCTACAGACTTGTACCTCCTGAAGATCAATCAACAAGAGAGATGATGAAAATACTTGGATTGACCTGGAGTCTTGCAGAAGATGTACTCTCAGTCCCAGTTGGGAATCATGAAAGCATGCCAGTACCAGTGACCAAACGAGAAGTACTACAAAGAGTTGCATCAATATTTGACCCTCTTGGATTTTTCACTCCAGCTACTTTACAGGCAAAACTATTTCTTCAAACACTGTGGGAGAAAAATCTTGAGTGGGATGAACAAATTGAAGAAAAAGACATCCAGCAGTGGAGAGAGATAGCAGCAGATTTAAGAGAAATCCCACAATGCAAGATTCCAAGATACTTTGGGCTCCCAGGAGAAGTGTCGTACAGACTTTTGTGCTTTTGTGATGCGTCAGCGAAAGCATTTGCAACTGCTGTTTACCTACAGATAATCACTGGGACTTCAAGCATCTGTAACCTAGTATTTTCCAAGACTCGTTTAGCACCTACAAAGAAAATTTCCATGCCTCGTCTTGAACTTCTGGCTGTTCTCATTGGTGTGCGAAGCATAAACTTTGTAGAGAATCAACTGAAACTGACAATATCCAAGAAAATACTATGGACAGACTCACAATGTGTTTTACACTGGATTAAGACTAAAAAGCCCTTGACAACATTTGTAGAAAACAGAGTTAAAGAAATTCAGAGTTGCAGTGACATTGAATTTCAGTATGTTACTTCAAATGACAATCCAGCAGATGTTGCAAGCAGAGGTACTACAGTAGACGCTTTAAGGGAAAATACCAGTTGGTGGAATGGCCCAGCATGGTTGAAAAAGAATGAAGATGAGTGGCCCTTATGGACGCCCCCTACCAATGAAAGCGACATTGACAGTATAATTGGGTCCGAGTACAAGAAACCGCGAGTGTTGTATGAAACAAAACTATTAGCTGGGGAGAGTCCTCACGGATCCACAGAGACTGCCTGTGCTGAATATAAGAACCTATTTGGCATGGACGACAAGCGATTCTCATCTTTCATGAAGCTGATAAGAGTATCAGCATGGATTCTGAGATTCATCAAGAGACTTAAGAATGTGAAATCATCATCTGGTCCTTTGACAGGGACAGAGCTGAGTGAGGCAAAGACACTTTGGATAAAGAGTATCCAAACCCAGAGCTACAGTGATGTAAAACTTGCATTAACAGAGAAGAAGAGACATAATTTAGTAAGCCAGTTAGGATTAACGTTAGACCAAGATAGAATCATTAGATGTGTTGGCAGACTAGGAGCTGCACACCTGACTGAGGGAGCTAGGACACCAATTTTACTTCCTAAGAAAAGTCATGTAACAGATTTACTGATAGACAGTTACCACAGAAAATCACTGCATCTAGGAGTGTCTCAGACCCTGTCTATGGTTCGTCAGACATACTGGATTCCACAAGGACGTTCTGAAGTGAAAAGAGTTCTGCGGAAATGTACAATCTGCAAGAGACATGAAGGAGGACCGTACCAAATGCCTGTTATGCCGCCTTTACCTAGAAAGAGAGTGAATGAGTCTTCTCCATTTACTTACACTGGAGTAGACTATTTTGGTCCAATATATGTGAAAACAGATGGCATCACCAAGAAAGTGTGGGTGTGCTTGTTTACCTGTCTTGTAGTCAGAGCCATCCATTTAGAGCTTATGCAAGATATGTCCACTGAAGAATTCCTTTATGGATTGAGACGATTCATAGCTCGATGGGGAAAGCCAAAACAACTTATTTCAGATAATGCGTCACAATTCAAGTTGGCCAGTAATATCTTAGAAGAAACCTGGACCTCTACAGTCAGAGATCCAGATGTTCAGAGCTATATTGCAAATGAAGATATCAAGTGGCAATTCATAGTAGAGCTTGCCCCATGGATGGGAGGTTTCTATGAGCGTCTTATTGGAATAGTGAAGAGATGCCTTCGGAAAACAATTGGGAAGCTGTGTCTTACAAATGAACAACTAAGAACTCTTTTAGCAGAGACAGAAGCAGTCGTGAATTCAAGGCCATTAGTTTATGTGGGAGATGATATCAACTCCAACATAATTCTTACCCCTGCTCACTTCCTGACACTGAATCCTAAAACTGGTATTCCAGATAGTAATGAAGAAGAATTAGAGGATTCTGAGTATTTACCTAACATCAGTAGTGCTGAGAAGTTATTGCAGACATGGAAGAAGGGACGGAAACATTTAGATGCCTTTTGGAAAGCTTGGCGTGATGAATATCTTCTGAGTTTACGAGAAAGAACAGCACACAGACTGAAAGAAAGAAGAGTCAAACACAGCGAGGAGCCAAGGATTGGGGATGTGGTGTTAGTTAAAGATGAACTTCCGCGTGGAAGTTGGAAAATAGGACGCCTTTGTGAACTGACAGTAAGCCAAGATGGAGAGATTCGTTCTGGAAAAGTACTGCTTCCAAGCAAGAAGACTCTCAACAGACCCTTGAACCTACTCTATCCGATTGAGTGTTCCAAAGAAACAGAGACCAAAAACAGTGAGAACCCAGTAGAAAATCAAAGTACCGGAAGTACCAAGAGTATGACCTATGAAGATCAATCAGTGACCGAATCCAAAAATGAACCTGATGTATGCGAGCCGCTACAAACAAGACCGAAACGAAAAGCCGCGCAAAAGGCAAAGGACAAAATCAAAGGCTGGTTGAATGTGTGACGACAACGTTGGTCGTGGGAGTGTTGTGAATATATCACAATTTTAATATGTTTATTTCTAATATGAACAAAGATCGTTATGATTACCTTTATGTTTTATTAGTTTAATTTCCTTGTAGTGTTAATGTTTGTCCGTTTTTGTCAGATCAAGGTATTTTGTTCATGTTTAATCCATTTTCCGTTTTTGTCCGAGTGTTTACTTTTTGTGAGTTTATAACTAGAGGAAGTAAGTTAAGCAGAAGACAGTTCTGAGAGCAGAAGATTGAGAGGAGAGAAGAAAGGGTTTGAAGGGGTTTAACATAGATAGAGTATAGTATATTTTAGAATAAAGAGTATAGTTTGAGTTAGCAAGTAAATATATAGGGGTAGGCTGGTGGATTTTAGTTCAAGAGAAGAGCGGTTGGTTAAGGTTATAAGTTTTTCTGTGTTTTTGTGTCAGATTGAGTACAGTGAGCATATGTGTGTATATATAGGTGCATGTGTATGAATGTGTTGTGTTTGAATTATTTTAAACAATGTGGTTAGTGATTCATATCTTGTTTTCAGTCTAATCTTGTATTGTATTGTCAATTTATCTATAAATGTTTATTAAATATATAAAGAAAACCAGGAGTTTTCATTCAGGAAAAGATTTAATATAAGTGAAAGGAAGTCTCGCCACACATGCCAACTTGTTAAAAACTAATTTCCGCCAATATATCGTACACGCCAAATATAATACGTTTACAGTATATATATATATATATATATATATATATATATATATATATATATATATATATATATATATGTTCGTTTTAAATACCATTATCGTGTGCCGAAAATTGTATTTTTTTTATTGGAAGAAACTTTAGCTTTTCGGTTTAATTTCTAGTAGAGCCACAGACCTCATGCTCGGTTTTAGGGAAGGAGAAGGGGTCTGACCCCCACCTGGATAAATCAAAATTATTAAATTCACTTAGTAAAATTGCAGAAAATAGGCCTCGGACAACCTTGGTCCCCTCGGCAAAGAATATTTTACCTCGGACACTCTTGGAAAAAAAATCTGGATCCGCCCATGCACCCAAAGCTTTCTAGCATGAAGCGACTGAAGTTGTATCTGCTTTTTACATTAAACACATATTTAGCTTATCGTTTTGGTCAGTTATTGAACAAATTGCAACTGCTTCTTAGGAAAAGGTATGACATATAATTTGGTTTTCAATATAGCGCTATTATGTAAAATCTTCACAACCCTGCGAATGTGTTCGGAATGTTTTCTTTATCGTTGCTAAGTATGTAATAAATCCAGAGGTGCTCGAATAAAAGTTCACGAGACTTCTCCGAGATTTGTTAAGTTCTTGTGAAATTTTGAGCGGAAGTATAAGTGTTCGGATATTATTCTCAAAATACGTAAGTACTGGTCGTTTTTCATATCATATCCTACTTTGATTTATGTTAAAACATGAAAATCTATTAAGAGATATGTCTTATTTCATCATCTAGCGGTTATTTAAACTGAACGATGATATTCTGAAAAGAGTTATCGTTCGTGTTCAACCACTCTACACGTGGTTGAAAATGAAAACATTGGGTTGCTTGATAAAATCATAGCCATGTTTTATGCTTTTGGTGTTCAACACCATGCTTTAAAAAAAAAAAAGAATTGGTGTCTGTTTTGTATAAAAACTTAGTATATCGAGGCATTTTCAAGTAACATTCTGCATAAAATAGTATAGTCTGTTTCACTTCTGATGCTATTACTAGGTCATGCGCGGATCTAAAATTAATCCTATGGGGGATCGCTACTAAGCATGTTAATTGTTGCAACAGCATGCAGATAAAAACCTAGATTTTCTATTGTGACATTTATTTATAGAACTCATTTTATCCACCGATTAATGAAGATAAAGTTTAAAATCAATAAATGTTTAGATTTTATTTTTGATTACAAGTACCTAGATTCTATGAAATAGACTATAAACACGAGGCACGATTTTTACTGCGAAACTGAAAGGGTCAAATAAAATCACGTGGTCTAAATCTAAATGACAATAACATTCGCAGGGCTGCTTCAGTTGACTTAATAAAATGTTCAATATATCTAAGAGTTGTTCAATTGCTCCAAAAGGATACGTTTGTAAAGCGTATCTAAGAGGAACAAATTTCCAAGTCTAATTCTATAGTATGAGATTTTACAATTTTAAATTTCATTTTAATCTTTGATTGAAATTGCACCAAAACAAAAACATGCATGGTTTCAAGAGGCTTACCGGGCGTTTAATATCCTATATGATGTCAATTAGTTTATCTGTGGCTCTGACGTTGAAAATTGACGAGTGTGGTTTGGAAAAATAATGTTGAAGCTGTTTGATTTAACTTTGTTTTTATAATGAATATTAAAAGAATATTAAAACACAAATATTTCAAAAATTTATTTGAAATTCCTTTACAGTGTCCTGAGAACGTGTCATACAAAGCACATGTACAGTATGTCAGGATTAGGAATATAGTATGTTAATAAAGAGTTAAATACTACATGTACAAACATGTACATATATGATTGTACACTATAATTCTAGCAACGCTATTAAAATTATAATAGAAATGTGGGTATACAATGCACGCGTTCAATTGCCAATATTGTGTAGACCGGGTATATCATGGACAATGCTTTATATAGTAATTAAAACGGTCATATATGCTTAGAATTGTGTATATTGGAATAAGTTTAAAAACATTTCACAATATGTATAAGTTTATTGTTGCCAACTTCATTCGCAACACTTAATGTATGCAAATGAATTCACGTGACGTTTGTAATACTTCTTGCATTGAAATGGGCCCGTTTTTGGTTCTATCCATACATGGCACACTTAACTTCCGCATTCATGGGCGTCTTTGCTGGGCAGTTAAATGCTGTTGCGAATTCCTTAACCTGTGCCAAGGCACTGTTTGTTCTGCAAAATATACGTTTTTCGCTTTATTTTTCACGATTAAATTTGTTTTCATTTAATTTTTATCAAAGTTAGCATATTTTGTTTTTATTCCCAAATGATTAGATGAACAAAGCAATAAAATAGCGGATTTTCTTTTCTATTATTTTACCTAATGTCCTCTGACACTGTTCCTCGAACTGCATTATAATAGGCGACATTGTCATTTCTGTTGTAGCAGCTAGCCTGAGTGTAAAAGAAATCAAAATAATGTTATATTGTTTAACGGTAGAATCCTTAAATAGACCTAAAATATCAAATTCTTAAAAAGAGGATCTGTCTTGTAACAAAACAAACGTTTAATTTGTTTATTACATATCTCGATATTTCAAAAAGAACTCTATATACATGTACTTATTTATACATGTATACATGTTTATATATTATACGACGAGAAACTGCTATAGCCTTGGTTGATACATGAAATTACATTGTATACCTGCGCATATGAAACAAAGAACATCTGGTCGTTGGTTAGGCCTAATCCTGGAGCCAATTTCTCTCCACCGTTCTTCTGAATCCATTTCTTGTAAGCCTTCAAAACGAAATAATAATTTCCTCCCAGTTCAAGGTTTATTAAATCCAAAACATTATTCGATTTATTGGTAAGTAAACCTAACTGTACCATATATATGATAGATATCAATTGGTTTGTAAATAAGGATGTTCACCTTGTACGCTATCTGGACTCCACTAGTTTCAGCCATTGCTTCTGGCGACCATCTCATTCCATTGACTGGCACCTGTCCATAGAAACATGTAATAAATTGAAAAAAGAAGGCTCTGAGGTGACTCAAGCGGGATGTTGTTAAATCTTTACAACGTATGGTCGAAGAGCGATTAACAAGTCCTACTTTTATAAGATTGAAAAAGTAGTGAATTTGTTTATTAATCAAATTTCTATTCTATAAGGTCCTATATATAAAATGGAAAACAATGAATTTACACAGCAATATGGAAAGAAGTTCGGAACACGGAAGAAAGCACTATTGCTCTGAGGGTTCAGGACAATACTACAAACCTTGATAGGAATGGTCTGTCCTGGGATGGTGAATGGCCCCATGCTCTGGTTGTTGTAGTAGTTCTCCACACACTTCTTGGCGTCTATCCACTTGTTGGTCGTCTGGTTGCTCCACCAATCCTCAAATACGCCTTCCACATTGTAGTACCCTCCTAAAGGTATAAAAAAGAACCCCAATGTATTGTATTGATAATCATGTAAGTTTTGAATTTGAATGCAATATTCACATGAATTGTAAAGTACCCTATTCGAACGAAGTAAATTATAATTTTCGATGCATACTGTTCCAAGCATGTCATTGAAAACAATTGGTCATAAAAGGTCTTTATGTATAATATTAAATCAAAATAAATAAAAGAATAGTCTCTCTAACATTACAATTGATCAATTAGATGATGAAATTTAAACATTATTAAAGATTTTTTTTACATGAGAACAAGCATACCTGAGTGATCGATGCCATGGACAAGATGGTGAGCTATAACGCTTCCCATAGAGCCAAAGTTTATGAAGTGAGGGAGCGTGTAGTCGTAGAAGGGGAACTGAAGGAGCCCGGCGGGCACCAGCAGCTCGTTCCAGGGGTTGTAGTAGGACATGAAGGTGTCGTACGTCCGGTACACCCACTCCTCTTGTTTGTTCACGTGGTTCTTCAGTTTCTTGTTCCACGACTTCTGGATGTAGTTGTTCACGCTGAGGAGGTTTCCGAAATAGTCATACTGGTCCACGTTGAGCTGAAAGTGTTTATGAGAGTTTTGGTCGTGAGACATGGAAATGTTGTGTGGTTAGAATTTTAAACAGAGAACACGATGTTACACGGCGGTTACAGCAAATACGATTAAAACGAATTCACGCAAACGGCGAAGTCTGCTTCATGTCTATCATTGTATATAGCCAATTGCGTGTATAGTGAATATTAACTAATCAAAATCACTCTGGTATCATGGTACTTCGCTATAACCGTGTTTAACAAAAAGTTAATGCTTTTATTGTGAAAACTATTGGAAGTAAGATTTTTTGTTTATTCGCATAATGTGCACACTGTGAAAGAAAAGGATATGGTTATTGGTCTTCACAAAACTAACTTATGTGAACACTTTGATACTTACACTACTGTACAGGTTGTCCATGGCAGCGTCGTTCATCATGAAATCTGGATAGCCAAGTTTGTCTAAGCTTCCCTGCATCTGTTAAACGGATTATTTGATAAAACAGTTTGTTGAACAATGTTAAAGTGGAAAGGGACACTGACATTTTAATGGAGATGACACTACATCATGTTAAAAATATAACCACCGTTTTACACATTTCAAATTGTGAAATGTTAACGATAGCAATCTTTGTCGTGGAGGTGATCGTCCACATAGTAAAAAGGCAAGGCGAAAAACAGCATAGCCATACATTATGATAATCTTACAATGTACCTTGGCTTTCGCTCTGGCTTTTGTAGCATCGTCCATGAACGTGTTTTGCATGGTGCTGTCAATCAGAGCCTCTTTTACATAGTCCAGAATCTCATGAGCCTGTGCCATAAAAAAGATGCAGATGAAAATATGGAAGTCAAAATTATACAGGAAAGACACATAAGGAGTAAAAATGTCAACTCACCTTCTCTTTATTTTTATCGGCAAAATGGTCCCTGACATACATTGAACTAAGCGCGTCTCCAAGGTACCGATCCATGTTTTGGAAACAGTAAAGCCAGGTTCCCAGGAACTGTGGGATACCGTACCTATCTACATAGAACTCGCGACTGGCGTGGACATATTCCCAGGAAAGTTCTACGTCATAGCGGTCCATCAACTTCCAGACCAGGTAGTTGTTCAACATTCTGTCACGTGGTATACATGTTTTTACTTAACCAGGTTACATGTAAAAATCATATTATTCAACATTAGTCTATCTATGATCAGCACTTTACACGCAATTATTACATTACATCATCTTTCGCCCACTCAGTTACATTACTATATGATATCGCACATTTTCAAATTTACATTTGATGAATATATAAGACACCACGTTCTTACATTATTGAATGTCAACTTAAAATTTATTGTTACATTTATTTACAACATACACGTACTTTATCAGTGAGATTTAGTATTAAGCTGAAAATATTGTCTCTATTTATTAATGATCCAAATTCCACGCAAGATACACTGGCTGTTTAATGTGTAGCTACTAGTATATATAAAAAAAAAAAACAAACAAACGAAATACCTTGTCTTATTGGCCCCCAATGACCCTATCATGTCATTCACCTTCTTCAACCAATCAGCTTCCCGCAAAACAATTTTTGTGGACGGGCCAACATTGGCGTCGTTAAACATGTATTGGATATGTGTGGCGAAGTCAATCTAAACAGAAATGATGCTACATGCAGTAACCGTTTGCGTTCTATTAAGTGTGTGCCTTTCACATCATAATGGACTCACAGACTGATAGAACACCCACCTCTGTACCAAGCATAGTATTTAGATCTGATATAGACACCCTCTTCTCGTAAGCGTGGGGGTCCGACGTCGGCATTGTGTTCTTTGTGATCTGAAATTTTGAGTACCGAAGAAATGCGACACATTGAAACATTGTCCTTCTAAACATAAGAAAATGGAAATATTTAATAAATGCTTTTATAAAGATGAAAACCATTGTTCTTTTATAAATATGTAAAAACATTGTCTTTTTGAAAACATAAAGATTTTTTCATATGATATATATTGCTACATCCAAAGCATGACAAATACCCGTATCGTTCAGTAATAAATCTTTATAGAAAAAAAAATAATAACGTACAATCTGTTTCAGAATTATTAGGATTACATGTACGTACATTTGCCAAATTCATCTCTATGGTGAAGGCATCATCGATAAAGGTCTCAATACGTGCGTTTTTCGTATTGTTGTCAAACGTTATATTCGAATCTCTGACGAGGAAATTCGCCAGACGCCTCATGAATGTCTTCATATCGTTTCTGTACTGAAGAGACAAACTCATGAAATTAGTTTATAAGTTCGTTTCTTTGATGTTAGTATTATTTCCTAAGCAGTTGTATATTGGAAGAAATAACAGCAATGCGTAAAACAATCAATTGCTCACTTACAATGTATGTAGCAAAATGTAGTTTCTACAGTGGGGATTCTACATACATGTACTAAGTCTAGTATATGTAAGAAAATGTTTTAAGTACACTGCCCCTTGAGATTTGTTTAAATTAAAATAACTTTCACTGGGAAAGAATAAATATATATAGATTATTGCAAAAATTAAGGAAAACCAATAACTTATACCAACCTTTTCAGTAGAAGGTTCCGTATAGTAATACCAATACATAGACATACCGGCGTAATCCAACTGCCAAAATCAAACGAAATCATATCATTCAATTGTCAATTTACACACAAAAAAACACACACAGAAAAATGTCTTATGAAAATCAGATTACCTCAATGACTCTCTTATGCCAGTCATACCAGTCAGTCGCCACCCGGAACGTGTAGAAAGCCGCCGTCCAGTAATCAACAGAGACCTTCCGAAAGGCATTGTGGAAATCAAAGGAGTTGTTGTTGAAGGTTCCGAGTACATACCAGCCTCCAATGTTGTTTATTACCTTAGTGATCAGAGGCGATCCCTTAGCACGCTCTTTCCGGTAAGTATCAGTGCACGACGCAAAATAGTGCTTCAACTTCCGCTCTGTGGAATAGTCCTGGCTACGGACGATGGGGGATTCAAGAATTTTCTTGAGTTTCTCTTCATTATGGTAGTACATGTTACTGTACACGGTTCTCGAAGAAGTTTCGGGGTCCAAGGGATTTTCAATCTTGAAACGCCCACAAGCATATTTATAGAAATTATCACAAGGCTGGACAGATGTATTGAGATTGGAAACTACATAGGACGCGCTTTTAAGACATGGAGGGGATACACATAACTGGTTTTGACCAACTTGAGCGCTCGTGGACGGTGAATTTGAGCCATTGCCTACGCCAGAACTGACCATGGATCCTAATATTATGCATACAACGACCGCCAAAAACGCAACCAGTCCTAGAGCGATTTCAGTTACTCTAAAAGTGAAGCTACGAATGGAGATTTCTGGTACGATGGGAGACCGGTCCGTCGATTTTCCGAACTCTGCGTAGTTTTCTGTCATGATGTCCACTTGAATATTTTCTTCTGTGGAATTGGCAGCAGCACTGGAAATCCCTGATGCGATCACAACCGAAGAAGCCACTTTGCTGGAGATCAGTGTAAAAGACCTTTCTTTCCAAAACTACAGCAGTTAGAAAGAACCGCCCCAATTCGTCTTATACCCTTTAGTTTGCGAGTCTGACTGATAAATTGGAGAAGCTGTGTTCTAGAGTTGACTTAATTTGTTATTATAAAATTCAAATGAATATTGGGTAAAGATATGAGCTAAATTATTCAAGTAGCTGACGACTTTTAGATAGGACACGGTTTATGAGTTTTCTGACTGGTAGAAGGTGGAACGGAATGGTCGAGTATTAAGTCTAATTATGTATATACATACCCTAAAACAATAAAACCCATATCGTACAGTACACGACCGATAGATGGCGCTCTCTGTTTACACAACATTATCATATTGCGGTATACTCGGCGATTGATCTCCCATAGCTGTGATTAAATATTCAAAATATGCTGGTTAGTTGTATAATTTAGATATACCAGTAGATTAACCAAAAACTACAGTAGTCGTAAAAACTAAATAATTAAAAGAGCATTAATTTACAGATTAAATAAATATGATTCAATTGTCAGTGATGTCAAATTAAAAGATTTGTTATAATAATATGATACATGTACTTGTATAAGTATAGTCCCAAGATACATGTACATGTACGCACTATTTGTATGAATTCGAATACTTATGGATTGTTCACTTGTTTATTTAAAAAAAAAGGAACTAATGCACCATGGATGCGTATGAATATATTTCAGTAAAACAATTTAGAGTATATAAGGTACTGAGTTGGTAGACAGTTGTCCCTTCAATCAGTTCAAGCCTTCTAAATCTACATGTACTTCACTGATCAATTTTGATATTTTGACAAAGTAAAAATCGTTTTAGCTTTGATAATATATGATAAATGTTATTTACAATTAAACCTCCTTAAATGCAAGAACGGTGCTCAAAATTCATAGTTTTCGTATTTAAGATCTAGGGTATAAGTGCAGATATCGCCAATAGGACCACAATCATTACATTAAAGTTAAGACTCTTTATTTACTAAATTGTTCAGCGGAAAGTATACGAATAAATAATAAAGTAGTTTTGTTCTGGGGGAAATGACCTATACAAAGCCGGAAGAGAATGAGCCGATGTGTGTTATTAACACGGCCGTGGTGTAAATTCGTTCGGACCACTCCTCCAGAATCCGTTACATGACACAACTTTTGATATACATGTATGTAGCAACACATGATACAACTTTTGAGACATGAAACATGCAATACATGATATCAATACAACATTTGATACATGTAATAATGCATTAATTTTAGATCTATTTTATTATTATTAGATTTATTTTTAGTTATTAGTCCTTGTTATCTTGCACAAGTTTTATACACGACAGTTGAAATGTCGACCAAATTCGACTCATCATATCGTATTTGACAATTTTAAAAATATCACTTACATGTACCTAACAAAAGAACATCTGAAAATGAAATCTTAACTAAGGTGTTTAAAACGGGATTCAATTAATCGCTCATCAATTATGAAGAAACCGGTTTCATTTTTTTTAATGTCGCCCAAGATACATGACGTTCTTAGTTCGCTCATCATAGGTTATTGTTGTGGACAAAAGGGATTTGAATAATGCATGTAATAGTTGTGCGTGTACCTATTACATTAAAAGTTTAAAATCAAAGATTTCTAAACTTAATTATTATTCTATAATTAAGTGTGTAGTCTTTGATTTTAAACTTTTATTGTAGCATATCTTGTGTAACAAATTTTTAAAGACATTGCACAGGATATACTTTCCAAGAAAAAAAAGAAAAGAAACTAGGAACAAATATTCTTGAATTTTAATAGATATTTTTTAACAATCGTGTAATTTACATGAATTGATTGTATTTCATCCTGTAGATTGAACATACATGTTAACTTTTAAATTATACAGAGCAAATGTACAAAATCAATACGCATAAAACATGAAGAATAAAAGAAGAAAAAATAATAATCAACAGAAAATAAGGTTGGATTGTCAATATTTGTCATAGTTAAAGAAAATTAAATATATATACATTTTATGTAACAAAGATAACACAGATATAAGTTGATGAGTTGATATATTATATATGCCAAGTGTAAGGCCACTTATGATGAAGTGCTGAAATTATTGTAAAACACATGCCTTGATTATTCATCAAATAAAACAATTCTGATAAAATCATGATTATTATTTTGCCACTGTGTGTAAAAATATGCATGCGTATGACGGTATCAAACAGAATTTAGCGAACATAAATGATAAAAAATGGTGTCTTGTGTACTATAAATAGATTGAAATAATATAAGCAAAAATCTTGTCTTCGTTTATAAAGTAGGTCAAATTATAACTTACAATCCAATCTTCATAAAATGTATAATACATGATATGTATTAAAATGCACTTAAAGTATGGTTATATTTTCTGATTTTTAAAATTTTAAAATTTGATTATCTAAAAATCATTAATCTTTGGCTTTTTTGTTGTTCATTTTCTACATCGGGTTGGTTTATCAGGAATTAGACGTCGAAGGATGTTTTTCAAACTTCCATTCAAGTTACGTCACACTTTAGGTCCTACATGCGCTTGTATCGCCCCAACTCTTTCTTGCAGTTTGGACAACTATGGATGACGTCTTTCAGAGAATCAATACACAAGGCAATAAAGCAAAAGGGCCATAACCTGAATGAGAGAAAGGTATTTTTATAACTACAAAGGCATCGTTCTATAAATCATATCACTATTTGATTGAAGTAGTACCAATTTTTTAGAAGCTTGAACACGCAGTCATTAAATGTGATAAAAACAATTAACTCCTTAAAAATGAATGTGACAAAGCAGTATTTTAAAAGCTAAAGCAGCCGATAATCTATTTTTTTCTGAATGAGTCATGCTCCTCCTCATCCTCTTCTTATTTCGTGCATGCAAATTGACTCTTGGTCCTCGGATCAAAAAGCAGTCATAAACTCGTACCCAACCTTAATATTCTTCAGGTCAAATACTTACAGATATCGGTAAATTATAAGCATTATTATCAAAAATATTTAAATGTTGAACTTTCCAATCCAATTATATATTTAGACTTGTAATATCGCTCCTAAGCGATGTACATAGAGTCTATCGTTGAGGCACGGGCACCTGACGTTATATATTTTTCTCATAATAAAAATATATACATGTACCCTCAACCTAATAATTAGGCAGAGTGTAATGCGTCTTGATTTTCTCGGCAGGTGTGTATTAATTATTTGCTAAAAGCAGTTGTAACGTATGTACATAATCATAAATATATTACGCTACATTCTTTCTAAGCAGAAAGCACACATATAATACAACAAAGTTTTTAAGTATCATAGAAACAATGCACATTTGATTAAACTTAAAACAAACGTTCCTAATTACCAGAAGCAGGCGATGAGGACACACATACACCAAGCGAAGGTCCCCAGCTCTAGGTCAGTGCTGGTCACTATGTCTGCCTGACACTGAGGGCACCTCATCTGGAGGGGGTAGCGTCCGAACCTCAGGACCCCCACGGGGTAAGCTGAGGGCTGCTGTACAACGACCACATCTGTACGTAAAACACAATATCATAAAAGAACAATTTATAGAATTAAGATGTACATTTATCATTAAGAATTCAAATTAACATGTTATGACTCATAATTGATTGACATTACCAGTATGTACTAATACATTTGCTTTGACTGTCAGATGTCAGAAATTTGATTTTTTTTTTCTTGGATATATTCGATCTTCTTTCATAAGAAAAGTAAACACGGATATACTGACCCTATTGATAAAATTATTAAAATTGATTTTTTTAGGGGGAGGGGTGTTACTTACTCTGCTGGACTTGAGACTGGTAGCTCTGGGGATACCCCGGCTGGCTGGGGAAACTCTGGGGGTTGACGTCAGGATAGCCTGGATCTGTGGATAGAACCACGCATTTATATAAATATACTATAATTTTATTGTCATAAAAACGAGTATGAGGTAATATTGGCAAAGGCCATTATTGAACATTATAGAGTCTATAGATTTACATATTATTTACAGCTATAATGTATGACACGCAATATTCACAAAAAATGAGCGAAAAATGGTTCAACAGTTGATAGATAATAATAAATAATATAAAAATATAGATGTTTGCAGTAAAACACCTGGTCTGCATGTTCCTGTGTACTTACTCGTATGTTTTTTAAATTAACTAAGACCACCATTCTAATGCTGAATGAAATAATATGGAACGCCTCAACTGCCTTATGTGGATGAAGTTCATTTTATGATGATACTGTATTTCTTCATTATATGCTGATACTTCAACATTATATGATGATACTTAAACATTACATGCTGATACTTCAACATTATATGATGATACTTAAACATTACATGCTGATACTTCAACATTATATGTTGATACTTTACCATTCGCATATGCTGATATTTTAAAATTTTATGCCAATACTTCAACATTACATGATGATACTTTTAATTAACATTACATGCTAATACTTCAACATTACATGATGATACTTCTCCATCACATGCTGCTATTTCTACATTATATGCTGATACTTCTTCGTTGTATGATGCCATGGTACTTCACTATTCGGAGTTTTAAAAAAAATGGAAGCATCGGGATCGAAATTTGCTAAAACTCAGAACACGTGAATGTAAAAGCTGTTTCTCGTAGATTGATCGGATAGGACTAGAATACACCGAGACTAGTTTACAGCAAGATACAAAGCAAATACTACTATCTGATTATATGTTGCCTTTTAGATTAAATAGGTCATTTTTAATTTGAATTAAGTCTATTTGAGACCATTGTCGACACCACAAGCGCAAAAAAATCAGGGGGTACGAAAGATCCCCCAGGGGTTTTCGGTCCAAAAATGTGCATTCTGAACGCGATCATCTAGCACTTGGACACAGTGGACCGTTTAACATAGTAATAGCACTCAAACAAAGCACGCAAAATCTCAGCCTTTTGCATGATTGGAGTCTTGTTCTTATAAGCAACGTGTGTGGTTGTCATAATAAGCGCCATTTGAAGGTGCCCGCCTGCATGCAAAATCAAATACATTCAACGTACGACATTAAAGGTACTTATAAAATCGACATGGAAGTAATTTACAATCAGGACTACTCGGGAGTCGTTTGGAACAGAGAGATTTCGGATGGGCGCAGGTTCCAACAAACATAATGAAGGTGATCGCGCCACTTCCCTCTCCTTAATCCGGTCGCACCTGAGTGGCACAAACCCTAGTTTTGGCAATATAGATTTAAATAATATATAATTAATAGGGTTCGAAATGTCCATTTATATAAGGCAATAAACGTAAATAAAGTTGAGTAGCTTGACCTGATTCCTATACATTTTTCATCGTAATATCGCCGAGTTTTACATGTAGCGTATCACGTTGCTTATAGCTAATTTTAGAAACACCGCATAGTGAAGTACCAGCAATTAATGAAAATTTAATAAGTAATGTTAAAGTAACAGCATATATAATGAAGAAGTGTCATCATATTATGACAGAGTATCAGCATGTAAATGTTAAAATATAAGCATGTAATGATAAAGTATCATATAATGAAGTATCAGCATATAATGTCGAAGTATCAGCATATAATGTTGAAGTCATCATAATTATAATGTTAAAGGAGAGAAGGCTTACATAAGCAATGCCTACTGCCTCGCCCATTTATGTAAATATATATATTTGCATAATAAAATATGTTCAATACAAATTCAAATCAATAATGTTAAAGTATCAGCATGTAATGATGAGGAATCAGCATATAATGTTAAAGTAACAGCATATAATGTTAAAGTATCAGCATGTAATGTTTTCAAGTATCATTATATAACGAAGATCATCCCCATAAGGCAGTTGAGGCGTTCCATAAAATAAACTATATGATAGGCGCAGAGTGCAGTTGGAATACATATTATATAAAAACCACACCCGATGGTTTCACACTTTGTGCAAAAATCACGCAATGGACGCTTACGAAATAACTACTCCTTTGTCACAAAATGGCTCTTTAGATATCGCATTCCATTAAAGCCGAGTATCTTTATACTGTTTACACTGCGACATTGTACGCATTGGTCCGCCATAATTTACGACATTGTGTATCACATGAAATATGTACACATATATTAACCTTTCAAGAAAAAATGAAATCGAACTTAGATATTCGACAAATCGCGATAAATCGTTGTTTGCTGTCCTAAAATATCAACCAAAATTGACAAAGTTTACCTTTATGCGGTTAGATAATCAATGTGTTGAGAATCAATGAGGAAATAATTTGTACGTTGTCTGAAATAAAACCATTAACTTACCCTGTCCTTTCTCGGAGTACGCTGGGGGTGGATCTTGTGACATTGTCAAACCCTGTTGTATTAGGCTTATGTTTTCTCTCAGAAAAATCGCTATCACCTTTAGTTTCTTATGTATACGTTTGATCGATTTTGTATGGCGAACTACTTGGGACATTTATACCAAATATATACTGTACTGTATCAGATGTTTCGCAATTTTGCTATCAAGACGAAATTTTTAAAGAAATTTTTTTTAAAGAATATCGTAAAGGAAGCCCAAATACCTTGTTTATATTAGTTTTTTATTTTTCATGAGAACATAATACAAGTACATGTACATATGACCAATGTGTACATATTGTACATGTTATAAGGCAACTGTATTAAGAGAGTTGTCTTTCTTTGCGAATTTATATGCGTAAAGCGCGAGTCCGGACCCTCTAGATTCGCGCTAGACTAGTAACATGATATATATATATATATATATATATATATATATATATATATATATATATATATATATATATGTCCTTGCTTGATAACAATGACATCTTATAATTTCAACACGTTATAAAGGAAGCTATTAACACAATATAGATGAGTGTTTATATCTTTGTTCACATCCTGTGAATATTATACTCCTGTGTGTTTTCTTTATCCTATTGTCCCAACCTGACTTCAGCGTAATATTAAAAGGAACACAAAAATATAGCTGAAGAGCTGCATTTCGTAGAATGGCTTCATTAGGAACAGAAGTTAAGGAAATATACATCGACTGCGTAGTCTTTGCTCAAAAGCCAGACAAATCTTGTTGATTTCAATTATCAATGGCTGAGTGGCGTACGATGAAATAGACAGGATTACGTCACAATGCTGTTTGACACCAACTACCCAAAGTCCAAGCTCTTATTAAAATGGTTCTATTTCTTTGTTGACGGAAAGTTCGGTGCATCTAAATCACGTCCGGGAATCTCCACGGCGGAATGGAAACTATAACTCTTTAAATTATTAGAATCTGAGAATTGTATAATGAAAAGTATTAATCAAGATATGTTTGAAAGGGCTGAAAAATATCCATGTGTGACAACAACTAGCTACTTTATGTAAAAAAAAAATTGTTATTTTCATTGAGATTTGGTGAACTTTGGTATTGTCAAAATGTTACAAACAAATATATTGTTCTAAGATATTTTTAAACAAAGGCTACAAGACTGTTTTCAACAAGATTGCAATCCATTTTTATCAACATCATCAACATTTGTTTTGCGTAGATATTTAACAAACAAGTTGTGTCTACAGTCCTATTTATTGAAACCAATATCAGTCAAGTATATTCAGCTAATTACCGAATATAGACTGAGTGTGCATTCATTAATGATAGAGACGGGAAGATTTACCAAGTTACAGTACCTAAAATGCAAAGATTATGTATTTTTGTAATTTGGAATTTATTTTCAAATGCTTGTTGTATCATGAATATAGGAAATTAATTGTATATCAAAAAATACTATTGGTATAAACCAAGTATGTTTAAACTGTTACAATTATTGTCAACTGAAAATACTATTGAATTAAGTAATCTTGGAAAATATCTACAGAGAGCAGAAACACTTACAAACATTTATTTGTAACAGGTAAATAGATAATACTTTCATGCATTAAGTACGTGCATTGCTACGATATTATTTCTTATATTGTGTATATATTATGTCGTTTGGCTTAAAGGGACAGTGCAGCTGAAAACCCATGTGTGAATAACTACAGATTTACCCATTGTATCGTTAGGAAATAAGAAATAACGTTGATTGTGACAGTTAAAGTAAATAAAAATCCCGTTCACATACCTAATTAATGTAATTATAAGCTTCCGAAAATTTAAGGGTCGTACAAACCGGAATAATCTTGTATTGTATTGTATTGTTTATTTGCTAAAATTCATATGAATTATAAGCAGTTGAAACATATGTACATAATTATAAATATATAACGCTACACTCTATCCAATCAGAAGCAAACAGTTCGCTATTGACGTTATACAATATTCTAAAAAATTATTATTCATACATGTACATTCATAGGAGGAGGGACCCTATAAATCAATAAATCAAATGATTATGTAAATAATAATAATAATAATATTAATAACTAGACACGATCTCGTTGCGAGCAACGAGGAGGTCTTCCGTCCGATTTTTAGAAGAGGAAATGAAATTGCCGTAGATCTTCATCAACGAAACATATCAGGAAATGCGGGTGGGATCTAAAGGTGCGATGGATGAAGAATTATAATCCCCTTTGGATCTTGAAATTGAAAGGCCGACCCTTTTTTCTTGATGTCAAAAGAAAGCCCATTTGACGTCAAACACATTTTGTTCAACAAGTGTTTACAAATTATATATCGTTCTCGAGATATCTGGAACAGATCATTTTAAGGGCCGACCTTCTAACCCCGTTAAGGGACCGGCTAAAAAAACATGATGGTTGCATCTTGTTAAGCACATTATTTTAACTAATTTAACTATTTTCAAATTTGTCTCCATTTTGAGATATTGAAGATCAAAATTTCGGATTTCTGGCCCCTTAAAATCCCTAATTACGTAACAAAGGAGTAAACAATTGTCATTTACAGGTTTATAACGTTTTGATAAACATAATTGCTTCTGTAATTTATTTAAAAATATTTCACAATTAAAAGCTATTATCAAAAGATATCTAGCCCCTTAAAACCCCTAATTACGTAACATATGAGAAAACTTTTTTCAATAATGGATGCATAACTGTAAGATGAACATTTTTGAAACATACTACACAATATTTCTCATTAAAGTGCTATGAAAGAAAGACTTCAGAGACCTTTTGGTCCTTACTTTGAGGGGTCAGCCCCTTTTTCTTGATGTCAAATGAAAGGTCTTTTGATAATAATCATATTTTGTTCAACAAGTGTTTAGAAATTCTTTACCGTTCTTGAGCTATCTGGGAAAGAACGTTTTAGGGGCCAACCCCTTATCTCCTTATTGGGGTTACGTAACGAAATTTTTATGGTTGAATAATGTTTAAAACATCATTCTAAGCATCTTTTATTCTATATTGCTTTTCATTATATTTGTCCTTTTTGTGATATAAGTGATCGAAATTTTGGACTTCTGGCCCCTTAAATCCCCTATTACGTAACGCATGAATTTTTATTTATAATGTACAGTTATTTAACTGTAAGATGAACATTTTTGCTTCTTAAACGTATTACAAAATATTTCTCAGTAAATTGCTATAAATAAAAGACTTTAGGGACCTTTTGGCCCCTAATTTGAGGGGTCAGTCCCTTTTTCTTGATGTCAAATGAAAGGTCGTTTGATAATAATCATATTTTGTTCAACAAGTGTTTAGAAATTCGTTACCGTTCTTGAGTTATCTGGGAAAGAACATTTTAGGGGCCGACCCCTTATCTCCTTATTGGGGCCAAGGAACGAAATTTTGATAGTTGAATAATGTTTAGAACATCATTCTAAGCATCTTTTATTCTATATTGCTTAGAATAATAGTTGTCCTTTTTGTGATATAAGTGATCGAAACTTTGGACTTCTGGCCCCTTAAAACCCCTAATTACGTAACGCATGAATTTTTTTTCATAATGTATAGGTTAATAACTGTAAGATGAACATTTTTGCTTCATAAACGTATTACAAAATATTTCTCAGTAAAGTGCTATGAATGAAAGACTTCAGATACCTTTTGGCCCCTAATTTGAGGGGCCAGCCCCTTTTTCTTAATGTCAAATGAAAGGTCTTTTGATATTTAACATATTTTGTCCAACAAGTGTTTAGAAATTCGTTACCGTTCTTGAGCTATCTGGGAAAGAACGTTTTAGGGGCCGACCCCTTATTTCCTTATAGGGGCCACAGAACGAAATTTTGATGGTTGAATATTGTTTAGAACATCACTTTTAGCATCTTTTATTCTATATTGCTTTTCAAAATATTTGTCCTTTTTGTGATATAAGTGATCAAAATTTGGAACTTCTGGCCCCTTAAAACCCCTAATTACGTAACGCATGATTTTTTATTTATAATTTATAGTTAAATAACTGTAAGATGAACATGTTTGCTTCTTAAACGTATTACAAAATATTTCTCAATTAAGTGCTATCAATAAAAGACTTTAGAGACCTTTTGGCCCCTAATTTTAGGGGCCAGCCCCTTTTTCCTGATGTTGAATGAAAGCTCTTGTAAAAATAAATTTTAATTGTTCTACATGTCTTAAGAAAATATTTTCGAGAAAAGAGATAAATAAAGAAAACCAAGAAAAATCACTACATTTTTTATATCTCAATTTTCGGGTCCAGGCGAGCTTCGGTGCCTTTTGCGCCAGACATAAATGATTCACTTTATGCAAAACTACAATCATTCGTCTACAATTCCTGAAAATTTGAATTTGATATCTTTTATCGTTTAGGAGGAGTTCGAGTGACAAGCCGACCCTCTGAAAATCGCTAAAACGTCATTATCTCAAGAACGGAAATGACGTCATCAAAATAAAAAAATATATATTAAGTTCAGATCACTATCTATTAGATCTGAAAGTTTCATGAAAATCGGTCGAGCCAATTTCGAGAAATCGCGTGCACAAATTTTGTAAGAAAAAAAAAAAATAATAATAGGGAAAAAGAAACCGAACGAAAACAATAAGGTCTTCCGTTGGAAAACAGAAGACCTTAATAATAATAATACATCAGTTGGATGTACTAGTTATCCGACATCCCGTTTTTTACCTACCTCACGCAGAAACATTGCGAGATGGCATAGTTGTTTGCGATTATGAATGGCAAGGAGTTGAACTAACTTAAACATTGAAGGATTTTTTTAAATACAATACCCGTAGACTTTTATAAAATGGACAGATAAGTATAAAATGGAATTCATCCTCGACTTCACCTAAATTACAATATTTACAGATACGCATCGATCTGACAGTTCCATTATAACGGCCATGCTCTACCAAAAGCATATGCGATGACAGTCTATATTTTGTTAAAAGGACAACAAGGTTTTCCGGAATATTTTTATGCAAATAAAATTGTAACGAAAAAGTGGCAGGCAGATACTTGTACAATAAACATTTAGAGGATGACTCGAAAAATGCGTCTCTTTCCTGTATAAAAAAATCAGACAACCTCTGCTTTACAATTTTTAAGAAAACATTAGTGTTAGCCACATTTTGTGAAAGCCAGACTTCATGCATACCCAGTGATACTAATAATTCTCTGACATTAAAACACCATGTATTTGGTATCAACTGTGAGACCATTTCTTCATATACATTGCGCAATATACAATTTTCTGTTTTAATAAATTTCAACCAATACTTAATGATGCGCAATTTACGTATAATACTCATAGGTAGACGACCTAACTCTGAATAAACCATAAAGGTTGACGTACATTTTTTAACTTTCAAAATTCTTTTACAAAAGTTTGTGTGAACTCGTTCTATTTCATCACCAGAATGAAAAACCCATAGTTAAGAACGCTAGATACATATGTGTCAAAAATGCTTAATTTAGTCTCAATATTTAAATAAGTTTCATTACATAGTTTTAGAATACCAAACATACATTTCCTACCCTGCATTGCAATTGTTTTCTGTGTAACATTAAAATTCCCATTAAAATTCAGATTTATTCCTAAATAATTGAAACAATTATTAACCTCAACATGCTTTTGGTCATAGGTCCAAAAATCATTTTTACACATTCTACCCGCATGTCGAAAAACAACTATTTTGTTTTATCTGTGTTCACACCAATATTCCAATCATTACTAAATTGATACAATTAATTCAACATACCCTGTAAATTCTCTCTTGAATTAGCTATTAACACAGTATCATCAGCATACATTAAAAGAAAAAGCGAAAGGTCTCTAAAGTCAACAGGTTCACAACAACTTCGAATAAAATCCATTTCAAAATCATTAATATACAACGAAAAAAGAAAAGGCGACAAAGCCTCTCCTTGCATAAGTCCAGTTGTAGACGAAAAATAATTTGACAGTTCAGACTTGTATCTGACACATGATTTTAACTCACAATAAATATGCTTAATAATACTTTACAACTTTCCCGTGACTCCATTTGTAGCAAGTTTGTATAATAACTTGTTTCTATTCACACTATCAAACGCTTTTCTATAATCAACAATTTAACAACGATATAATTTCTTTTTCTTTTTCAAATACAAAGATACTAAACTAGTAAGTGCAAAAATGGCATCTGTGGTACTATGACCTGGCTTAAACCCAAACTGCGCATCGCTTATGATACCATTGTCGTCAGACCAGCGAAGTAATCTATAGTTCAACACTGTGGTAAATATTTTTGCCACATTACTAACAAGAGTTATTCCCCTGTAATTGTTAACATCATTGGTGTTACCTTTTTTAAGAAGTGGAATTATTACACCTATAGACCAGTTCCGTGGGAAAGTACCTGCATCCAAAATTTTATTAAAAAGTCTAACTAAAACTGGTAAAAAAAAAACTCTTTAAATTTAACAAAATATTCATTTAACAGGTGATCTGTTCCGGCAGCTTTACCACATTTTAATTTTTTTAATACTGACAGTAATTCCTCTTCATCTATGGCTTTATCTAATTCACTAATAACAGTATTAGTACTCCTCTGCTCAAAAAATTGACTTTCAATGTCTACAATATTTTCATCTACGTTACAAACACTCTTAAAATGTTGACAAAAAGCATCTAAATCTAAAGAGCTTTTAATTGGTTTTCTTTTCTTGAAAATCTTATAAAACTGTTTTGGATTGTGCTTTCTTAAATAGTTGAGTTTATTACCTTCGTGTCTGACAAACTTCTTTCTAGTTCTAAGTACATGCTTTTTGTAGACACGTTTGTTTTCACATAAAGTGATACGATTTTGAACAGACCTTTTCCAATTAAAAATACGTAAGGAGCATTTATAAACTTTACGAAGTTCATTACACTTGTCATCGAACCATGGCTTATTACTACTGGAAGACTTAATGTCAATAGACGAACCACCTAAAAAGTTGGATACACTACAAAATGGCATAAAAACACTTTTTAATATCACAGGTGCTTGGGGACGGGACTCCCCCCCCCCCCAATATTCACTCCCACATTCCCGAGTTATTTTTTTTCATCATTTATTTTTTAAATTATATGTTAATGTATGCTACACTAAAAAAATTCACAATTAACGCGAAATTAGCTATGTATAAAAAAATGTATATGCCACTGGTATAAAAAGAGAAGAAGGTTGGCAACTTCAGCAGACGCCATCTTGTAAAATTCGACACCTTGCTAGGAAATCCCAACATTATTTAACTGAAAAGAACTTACTGGCTGGAAGTGATGGTCGCTTTAATATTTTTCATTATGTACTTCTCCCATATGATTAAAAAAATACGCAACAATATTTCCAAAAGTGGTAAGGCCAACTACTGCAAACGACATTTGGAACATAAAGGGCATTTTATCCAGTGGGAACACTTTAAAAAGGCATACTTATGGGATATTTCCCACAATCCATTCCCAGTTCATCATAAACTGACAAATGAACATCTGTTTTTGAGCAACGAGGGGAAAATGCGCAATCATCTTGCCGAAGATATCCTTAATAGTGAAATGTTGCACCTTATGCAAGTATATCAACAAAGTTTGGGTGACAAGGAATCTGACCTAAATTTGACCATTGAACTTCTGAAGAACACAAGTGTCCTTATTAGAAATTTTCGTGATCCAAGGCCTATAATTGACCCAACAGATGATAGACTCAATGAAAATCATGATGTTTTACAATGGTTTTTGCAATGGGAACAGGACAATAGAGCCGATATTTCGATTAAAAATAAGGAAAAGAGCCTTCTTTCTTTACAAACAAGGGAAGACATTGTGTCTTGTGTCCTTGGTTTTGACCAGCTATCCAAGCACAGACTAACATTTTCATCGTCTTCAATTGTGCCAAAGAGAACAAACAGTGATTTGATTGAAAATATGTTCTGTCAACAGCGCACCCTTTACAACGGCGCAAATACAAATCCAACTTATCTCGGCTACTGCAGATCTGTAAATGCTGTCATTCTTGGACAAAGTTCAATATCAAGGAAATCAAATTCAGGTGGAGGTAGTGGTGCTGATTTAATTGAGAAAGAAAACAAGAAGTAAAAACAGGTAGACATGGTTGTATCTTCTTATCTGATAGAAGATAAATTAATACGCAAAATAATATTCTAGTGGTAAATACCAGCATAATAGGTAGTCTTCAAATTGACAAAAGATTTTAAACTCAAATAACTGTTAACTGTTTATACTTCATTTACTTAATTTCTCAAACTCATGATGAATATTATGGTACTTGTACACTACATGAAGATTATTATTTGACAAATCTGAAATAAATTTATACTCACAATGAAGTGAATCTACTCGCAAAGTGGGCAAATAAATGGCGAAGAGTCATTTTCTGTTATGTTTGTGCATTTCCTGTGATACCACTCTGTACACATATCACAGTTTATCCAGTCTTCTCCCCCAGTATCTATACCATTGCATACAACACATTTTTCAGAATTATCCTCCTCAATGCTTGCACTACCTTTTCCTTTCCTCCCCTTTTCACCTTTCCTTTGCCTTTTCCCTTCCCTTTCCCCTTTCGGAAGTAAGACTGTCTCTGTTTTGTTTGCTTTTGTGTGCATGGGATGCTTTCACTGGATTCAGTCTCCTGTTCTTCAACTCCCATTATGTTTATCAATTTATCAAGTGATTCTTCCCTGCTTACTGAATCATCAGATGCAGTTTTCCTAATATTTCCTGTCCATCCACTTGGTCCTGGTTCCTCATCTTGTTGATGTGCAGTGGTTATTTCCATTTGTTCATCTATTGTTGCTTCTTGTTCTTCATCGGTTACTTTTTTACAAGCATGTACCTAATCACTGGGGGAGTGCACAAATGAATCAGGATTGGTCATGCTCTCACTTTCTAAAATTTGCTTGGTCAAACGAGAGCACATGTCAGATTTTTAAAGTTTATTTTGAAGAGTTAGATCATATGCCTTGCTAAAATTTTTCAGTTCCTTTTTGGTAAATGATTTATCCATGAAATATGGATTATTCATTAACTCAGACTTCAGTCTTAGATGACTGGATATCTTCTTTACAGAGTTATCTTCCATACAAAGTTTCATATTAAAATTTTCTCCTGCAACTTTCTTGGATTTTTCCATAACTTTTTTCCTAAGTGCCTTCCCTTTTTAAAGCGCTAAGCATAGCTGCAGCGCTTTTTTGTCGCCAGATTTCTAAACCTACTTCCACTTTCGTTTTCGCGTTTCCGAAATACCGCCACCTACTGGCGGATGCTGGAGAAGTCATACTCTGGAAAACTCATAACTATGCAGTAGGGAGAACTTAATTAATATCTTCAAGTTATCATCCATCCATATATACATTTATTCTACCAGTATTATATTGGCAATAAGTTTCATTTTAATATCATTATTATATATCGGAAACGGGTGCTCCAAAACATACCATGATAATTTCTTTCGAATTTTGAAGAAAAAAATGGATGTTATATGCATTGAGTTGTGTTTTAGGTGTTAAGTAATAATTGGAATAATTCTACGATTTGAATAGGTTTTGAGTGTTTTTAAACGGTATAGTCTTGAAATTTCTCGCCCGCCGTACCAAACGTTTCAAATATATAAACTATGATTATTGCTTATTCTATCCGGACGGAAAAAAATTAAGTGTCAGTAGACACTAAATTGCTTTCCGTATTTTATTAAAAGTGTTAATTATTGTAAAAGAAAATGTCGCCTAAGCCCTTTCGAACAATGCAATCACCTTTTATTTGGTAATGGTGATTTAATTAAAATTCATTATCAATATAATAGAATATACAATCATAGAATATAATTATCTACTTTCCAATAAGAAGTCGTCTAGTACCTATGTTCATTTTTTTTCCTATTTAATAATATTAAATTATAATTCAGATTACACTTTCTGAAGACAATGTGTTCGACAATATTAATGTATACCAATACGCATCAAATAGTGACGATGTTGATATTTTTCTTTTACTATTTTTTCATATAGAATTCGAAGTATATTACTACTTTTATTATTATTTTTTTTAAATTTATTTATTTATATTTTTTTTTGTCAACGAATATTTTGAAATATGGCAAATCTAAATTTAGTGTCAGTGAATGTAAGAGGTCTTAATTCGTCAGAAAAAAGAGATAAAAATTTTTTTATGGCTAGAAGAAAATAAAATTAATATTACACTTTTACAAGAAACACATTTTATAGAGAAACGTGCTGAATTGTATGATAGAAAATGGAACGGAAAAGCAATACACGCTTTCTCCGACTCTCCCTTTAGTAGAGGCGTTTCCGTTTTGTTCAATAAAGAATGTAATATAGATATTTTAAATGTGCATAAGTCAAATGATGGAAGGAAACTTCTGGTAAATGCTAAAATAGATGAAACATTACTTACGATTGTTAACTTATATGCTCCTAATAAAGAAAGCGATAGAATAATATTTTTTAACTCGCTAAATACATTTATTTCTTCCTATACTCCCCAAGATAGTAAACTAATTATTGGCGGTGACTTCAATTGCAATTTAAAAAAAGAAAATGACAAATCCTACAAAAAGTTAAGTAAACTACTAAATAAGCTGGATTTAGTCGATGTGTGGTTGAATAAAAATCCAACAAAAAATGGTTATACATGGTGTGATGCAGAAAATTCCCCAAAAAGTAGAATAGATTACATTTTTGTGCGCAATGACTCAATCGATTATGTAAAAAATATTGTTGTTAGAAAATTACCAGGTACTCATAATAAAAACACACGGTTAAGTGACCACAGGTTAATAAAATGTAATTTAAATTTTAGTAATTTAGAGAGAGGTAAAGGATACTGGAAATTAAATATCTCGCATCTAGAGAACGAAGACTATAAACGCGGAATCTTAGAATTATTCAAAAATATAAATGACTCATTAGATCAAATTTCAAAATGGGAAACTTTTAAAATTAAAGTCCGTGATTATTCCATTAACTACGCAAGACAATCCAAGAACAATGTAAAACATAGATTAAAATTGATTGAGGAAAGGATAGATTAGAAACTTACCGAGCGGAGATATTGATATGAATGAAAAAAGAAAACTTGAAAAGGAATTAGATTATATGTACAATGAAATAGCTAAAGGAGCGCAGATTAGATCTAAAGCGAAATGGATTAACGAAGGTGAACGAAATACAATTTTTTTTTAGGTTTGGAAAAGAAACATCAAGCACACAATACAATATTAGAATTAAAAACCGATAACAAAACTGTAGCAAGTAATAGCGAAATTATAGAGGAAATGTGTCACTTTTATGAAAACTTATATACAAGTAAATCTATTTAAAATGTTGATATAAATGCTTATTTGAATGACGTTGAATGTCCAAAACTTAACAATAGTGAAAAAGAATATTGCGACTCATTACCTACAATTGATGAATGCGCAGATGCAGTAAATAATTTGAAAAATAACAAATCCCCGGGTTTGGACGGTATACCGGCTGAATTTTATAAATGCTTTTGGAAAACAATTGGACCACTCTTTTATGAAGTTTTATTAAGTATTTTCGATAAACAGGAACTACCCTTTTCACAGCGGTTAGCTCTGATCACTCTTTTATTTAAGAAAGGGGAAAAAAATAATCTTAAAAATTACAGACCACTAAGTTTAACAAATACCGACTATAAAATTTTAGCTTTTGTTCTTGCCAAAAAATTACAAACAGTTATTGATAAACTAATTAGCAAGGAACAATCAGCGTATATAAAAGGGCGCTTTATTGGCATAAATGCAAGATTAATTTTAGACATCTATGAATAGTGCATGGAAAACGATAATGACGGTTTATTACTATTAGATTTTGAAAAAGCATTCGATTCAGTCGAGTGGAATTTTCTTCTTCAAGTTTTAAAACAATTCAATTTTGGTGAAAATTTTATTTCATGGGTCAAAATTCTTTACACAAAACCAATTTTCAGAGTTAAAAACAATGGATGGATTTCTAAAACTTGCAAAATGAATAGAGGTATAAGACAAGGGTGTCCTATCTCAGCACTATTATATCTGTTTGTTGCGGAAATATTGGCTTATAAATTAAAACACAATTCGGAAATTCAAGGAATAAATATATTAAACATGACAGACGATATAAAAACTATTCAACATGCGGACGATGTCACTTTAACCTTGAAAAATATTTCTTCTTTACATGTTGCAATAAAGACTGTTGAAGAGTTCTGTAAACACGCTGGATCAAAAGTAAATATAAACAAAACACAATGTATACTACTTGGTAGTCTGAAAGACAGATATAATAATATAAGCGGCATCGATGTAACCAATGATGTTGTTAGATGTTTGGGTATTTACATTGGACATAATAAAAATCAATGCTATGAACTTAATTGGTTACACTCTTTTCAAAATATGGAAAAACTCTTCGAGTCCTGGAAAAAAAGAAAATTAACTATATTTGGAAAAGCATGCATTGTTAATTCACTAGCTATATCTAAAATAATTTATGTGGGTTCTATATTACCTATGCCTGACCCTGAATATATTAAACGACTTAAAAATAGCATATTTAATTTCATTTGGAATAAAAGAGATAGAATAAAAAGAGATACTGTGATTGGAAGACAAGAAGATGGCGGTATAGGAGTTGTTGATATTGAATCGAAGTTTAAGGCTTTAAAAGCTGTATGGTGTAGAATCTTGATGGACAATACATGCATAATTAACAGAATAGTTGATAGTTATTTGAGAGTTTTAAATGTAGATATCAATTATGTATTAAACGTATCGGAGACTAATATCTCTAATTTTAAGATCATTTCTAAACTCCCAATTTTTTATAAAGAAGTGTTTTGTAGTTTCAACGATTGTAAAAAAAACATTGACATTACTAAATTATCTGATATAAATTTTGCTAAACAACCAATTTGGAACAATAATTTGTTTCAATTTGATAATAAAACAATTTGTCATAAAAGTTGGATTCAAAGCGGCATATTGTATGTAAAGGATCTTTTTAATGCTGATGGCCAATTCAAAACACTTCAAGAATTGTCATCTACTCTAAAGCAAAAAGCTAACTGGATGTGTGAATATAGAATAGTTAGAAATGCAATATATAAAAAATCACTAAGATTTAATATGAAATGTTGTCAATATATACAAAAAGTATCCACTGGTGATTTTATTTTTATTAATGGTTTACATTGTATCGAAGACAAAAAATGTAAATTTTTCTACGAAAATTTGTTGTACAAAAAATTTAAGCCTCCCTGTCATCAGGCATTGTTTAAAAGACTGTTTTCAGTGGAAAAAGAATATTGGAATGGCATATACAAAAACAAAGTAAAAGATATATTTGACAAACGAATATGTGAATTTAATTACAAATTGCTGAATAATACAGTGTGCTGTAACAGCTTTCTTTTTAAATGCAAATATAGGTCTTCTGCTTCTTGTAATATGTGTAGCGAAATTGAAGATGTAAAACATTTGATTTTTGAGTGTGAACATGTTAAGATGATATGGTCAACTTTAAGCCTAGTTATAGGATTTGATATACAGTGGAAACATGTTATGTTGGGTTTTTACTTTGAACGAAACGCAAAAATACGATTTTTGAATACTATTGTGTCTTTCATAGCCTACAAGATATTTAAATATAAAATGTGTTGTAGATTTCAAAACAAAACAGAGACATATAATGCATTGGTTTTGTATTTGAAAAACAATATAAGATACAATATTGATGTACTTGTAAATATTTCAAAAATACAAATGTTTAGAATTAATATTGTGAAATTTGCAGATATGCTGTAATTGTTATAATACATATCATATTACTTTATCACTAACTATCTTGGCCCGAGATAGTTGGATATTGTTAATGGGTTGTTCTGTAATGTGAAATAAATGAAAAAAGAAAAAAAAAAATTCATTATCGGCATAGGGCACAATACCCACGTTTACCCATAATATTTCGAGCTATATGTAATATGTTTCAGTAATGAACACCATGTTTTATATAAAAATGCAGAATTTTTTATACAAAATTTTTCGATTAACACCTTTTCCACGATAATTTGTGTTGCTTTTTATTTATTTTATTTTGGGCTTCGTTTTCTGTATGCAATATTTCAGGAATATTTTTCTATCAATCTGATTGATCCTTAATTTGATAATTACCCAAAATATAATTTATGAAAGGTATAACTGTCGAGTTACTTGAAATACTACAGTAAATATATGGCTTAGCGCTTTCCAGTAATTTCAGTACTTTGATTCTTTTTGAACATGAGCTAGATAATCTCTACGGAACTGGCTTAAATTTACACAAAGGAACAAGTCTAGTATTGTACGGTAGACATCAATGTAATTCGCGGGTATGTTAAGGCTTCCCAGAGCGATGTGTAGAGAGTCACTTGTCTGTACTTCAAACAATATGACGTCATAATAAACTTTGACGCCACGATCTGCATTCCATTCGATAGTTCTCAGGGAATGTGTCGTAACGTTAAAAGTGAATTATAATAAAACATTCATAAAACTTCTTGTTTTCTTTACATAAATGCTGCCCTTTATGCTAGACTATAGAATGTATTCGTATTAATAATCAGTATCAATGAAAAAATGACAATAACAAACCGCCAACCATCTAAAAAATCCATAAAACGAAATACAAATTCAAAGCAGAGCAACACGGACCTCCAAGATAGAGGTAGGATCAGGTGCCTAGGAGGAGTGACCATCCTCTGCTGACCGGTCGCACCCGCCGTGCGCTCCTTGTCACAATTGGGCATGTCATAATCGAGGTAAATGTCAAAATCGGGAAAATGTCATAATAGGGGAAAAAAGATTCGTTGATGATTTGGTTTGTTTGTGATGGTCAAAATACAAACCTTGAGCAAACACGGACCTCCATTACATTGGAGGTAGGATCAGGTGCCTTGGAGGAGTGAGCATCCTCTGCTGACCGGTCACACCCGCCGTGTGCTCTTTGTCTTAATCGGGAAAAATAAAAACCGCAAAAGTCCGTAGACAATTAGGTAATTAATTATGGTCTAACAATTAGTATGAAAAACGTCAGTCAGCATGCGACTCGGTGAAAGATTGTATTTGCTGACAAGGTCGTCGTATCGACCATAGAACTTACGAAAAGATGACTTTAAACGAGACTGTTGATAGTCCTGTTTTATCAACTTGTTTGTCAGTAGCTTGCCTCGTCTTAGAAACTGTTCATACGAAGAGCATGCCCTTGCGTATCGAATTAACTGAGACAAAAACACCATATGCAGGTGATAAAGGTATATTGCTACATAAGTAGGGAAAGTTGACTATAGAAAAATTGAAGTCATCGCGTTTATCATAAAGTTTTTTTGTTAGGTTACCATCAATGTCCATTTTCAGTAAAATATCCAAATATGAAACAGATGACGCTGACTCTGTGGTATCTTTTATTTCAAGTTTACTGGGATATATCGAGTCGACGTAAGTATGGAAATAACAATTGTTAATTGATAATACGTCGTCGATATACCTAAATGTTGAGTTGAAGGCCACAGCGAGTGATTTAGTTTTTTCACGTACAAGTTTTTGAATAAATTCTGCTCCATAAGAATACAAAAATAGGTCTGCTAACAATGGGGCACAATTGGTACCCATGGGAATTCCAACAGATTGTTGGAAGACTTGATTTCCAAAAACTACATAGATGTTAGCATCTTTTTAATGTCAACTTCAGAGTACTTGTGTGTGCAATCAGAATGGTTTTTAACAAAATAGTTTTTTAGATTTCCAGTGACAAGGTAAGCAAGGTAAGACTTCCATTTTTATTAAAGAAACAACTGTCGATGATATCAAAAAGTCTGGATTTTAATTTGTCGTAGGGAATGGTTGTATAAAGCGTTGAAAAATCGTACGTTTTGATGCTATTGATTTTGGTAAGAATAATAGATAGATTTAAAGCTTCGCTTGACGTAAAAAACTATTTATTAATTAGAGGTCTGGAGACTCTCCCTGCTTTGTGTAAACAACTGAATGAAGAAATTTTAATGCATGTAAAAAACAGTTTGGCGCAGGTGAAAGATCAATACAATTTAAAAATATTTTACGTTAAATTGATAGAGAATATAAGTACCAATGTGAATCATGCTTGGGAAACCAACGGATTTATCCAAATTTTAAGTAAATCGCTTTCAATTAGTAAAAATGTGCTTTATTTTGATGATTCGGCGAAGTGTTTTTCCAATATCTTTAATAAACGAAATATCTATTTCAATCCCAAGCAAGAACTTCAAAGTATATGGCAAAACAATGGATTTTTCTTTAAAATATTTATGAATAAATGTCATTAATCACCTGCGCCGATGCAATTTATTTAGAAAATGCAATGTTAGGACAGCACGTCACGTGACAACGAAGTACACATGACGTCAAAAAAAATGCATCAAAAATAATGTTTAAAATTATTGTAAATATATGTAATTTAGATTTTGAGGAATACTCCCGGTCAAAGTAAGTTTTTGTTGAGTAAAATAAATATCGTTTTTCAGCCGTATTTTAGCTCCGAGACACCTTAACATTGCTGCGTTTTCACTGCATGCTATAATTCCTGACAAGATCAGTTCAATTTCCTTCAATAAAGTACCTGTACTATCAGCTTCTCTCTCACATGCATTTTCAGCTTCTCTCTCTTCACAAGACCTCTTCACAGGAAAATAACACAAAAGGAAGGATTCAAAAAGTTTACAATTTTCCTTGATTTTTGTCTGTAGGTAGTGAAGATTTTTTCCATGTTCTACAAAATTGGTATGCGTTAGTTCCTTCCGACACATCATTTCAAGTTCAGCAAAAAAGGTATATGCCACATCTGTTATGTTGGTCAGACTTTCTCTATTATTCTGTTTCCTTATTTCTTCTAAGCTCTCCAGATCATTTGTGACATTCTTCAGATCATCATAGGAAATGCATAATCCCTTAAGGATATCCAATTGTGATTGTAATTTTTTTAGTTCACTTTCCTTGTTTCTAACAAACAAAGAATTTCTTACTTTAACTGACATTTTGTACTTCAGCTTTGCAACAACATAGCCTCCAATGTATCTTATTTTACCCCGTCCAGAAGCAGATAAGGCTTCAGATAGTAAAACTTGCTTCACTGTTTCCAATGGTTCACATTTCAACTGTTCTGAGAGCTGACTGAAGCACTTTCTTTGGATATGAAACATGACAGATGTAAGAAACTGAAATTCAGGCCCCTTCTCTGTGCAGTCATAATCATGTAGCAGATCAATTGTGGCAGAGTCATATTCTAAAGATGCTAGGTGCTTTTGAAAGGTATGTAAAACTTCATTATTTCCTTTTTATTGTGTTTATCTATGTCTGAAGGAAAACAGGCTAAGAAGAGTTTTACTATAATGTCTTTTTGTTTCAGAAACCATTCATTGAAGAAATTACTGTCTTTTTCAATTCGTTTACAAAATTTGTAAATCTGGTCTTCAACCGGAGTGTCTTTGAATTCTTGTGCTATTTGAATAAGAACAAGTTTGATTTCTGGTAAGCATTGGTCAAAATGATTCATTGTATCAATGTAATCCATTTCATTTTCAGAAAATTCTGAATCCATTTCAAGACATTGTGCCAAATCTTTGAACTCATTGTTTTCATCATCATCATCATCATCATTTTCATCATTGATGCTAGCTGAAATGGACACTCTCATAATGTTCTGTCTACAACATGACAAGTCTGGGATGAGCTGTCCAATAGAAGCATTCTCATAAAATTAAGTGACAGAATTTGGGTGAGATTTACATAAATTTTTTTTGAAATTCAGAACTTGTAGTCCATCGATACATGTTGCCCTTCCTACTGCCACCCCTAGTTGGCCAGGTTGGGTACAATTCTTGCAATTTATAACAACTCTGTCCAAAGACATCCCTTGAGACTTGTGAATTGTTATAATTGCAAATGCAACTTTTAATGGGATCTGATTGCGTTTTGCCAGTGTTATTTTGTCGACGGGATCAAACATTGTAAATGTGGAGGACTTAACATTAGCTGTAAATGACTGCCTACCAACTTCAAATTTTACATCCACTGAATCTTCAAACATATCAGTAACAGTTCCTCTCAAACCATTTACAAGAGTGTCGTTTATATTTTTAAGTAACATTACTGGGCATCCTAACTTTAGTCTATGGTGCTTTGGTGCCAAGAACTTATCTAAAAAATATTTTGATCCTTCATCTTTGACAATGTACAATTTTAAGTTACCTGTCATGGCTTGTACTTTTTTGTAATTGAATAGATCAATGTCAAAATTTCTTGCAAAAAGTTGAACTGCTTGTTCATTATTCTGAATAGGACGTGACAATGAATGTAAAAAAGCTATGGAATTATCACTCAATTTTCCAGTTTCTAGCTCATTCACACATTTAATTAAATCAACATTTTCCTGACGATGTATAATGTTCAGAACTGCAGTATGAGGGAATCCTTTTTGAAAGAATAGTGCAGTAAAACAGTATTTTCCATAGTCTCCATATAGTGTATTAGATACTGGGGGGAGCTGGTAAAAATCTCCGACCAGTATGACTTGTCATCCTCCAAAAATCAAACTGTTTCTCCGTATGTTTCGGCATAAGTACTCCACCTGTGAAAAAGTTTTTGCACTTATCATTGAAATCTCATCGATTATAAGTATATTTGTTCTTTTCATGTTCTCTTTTGCATGAATGAAGCGTTCATCAGAATTTACAAGTTGTAAAATATCTTCATTCATATGTCTTCCATCTTTAATAACACACCATTTATGTAATGTGCATGCATTTAAACCTTCATAATGTGTTGCAGCAATTCCAGTTGAACAATGCAAGTAATACTGACTCTTTTGCCTATTAAAAAAAACAATTATGACAAAGAAGAAGGAAAAAAAGGCATCAAACTGTGTCAATAACTTAATAAATGGTCTTGTACTCCTGAATTAGAAAACTCCTACTCAATAAAATTTCATGTCGCACAAACATTGATTTTTAAAAAGAAAGTGCACTAAAGACAAGATGTGTAATTATAAGTTTCACTGTGAAATATTCTAATATGTATATGTTTACATTTAGTTTTCTCCGGCCTAAATCGTACGATGTTACCGCATTATTAATCATGTTATAACAAAACTGTTTTTCTGACTTACCAACCGATTTCAGTTCATTTATAATTCTTTTAACTGTATATGTTTTGCCACACCCGGCCTGTCTTGTAATATTAAAATTATGTCCATCTTTGGCCAGAGAAAGTGCTATAGTTTGATAGTTTGATCTTCGTCCAACATTGTTTTAACAATCGTAATCCTCTTACCTTTTCGTGTATCTAACGCTACTCGGATGTCCTCTTCTGGTTTTTACCTTTTTCTAAAAATAGTTGCCTGCGACTAAAATAATGCAGAATGACGACTTCCGTTCACTGACAATTGAAACGGCAGTTCGATGGTGTAAAATGTGAAAATAACACATCTAGATTTATTTAAAAGTCACAAAAAAGCGTTGGATTTTTTTAATTAATAGCTTGTGGAATTAGAGCGACCATCACTTCCAGCTAGGTTCTTTTCAGTTAAATAATGTTGGGATTTCCTAGCGAGGTGTCGAATTTTACAAGATGGCGTCTGCTGAAGTTGCCAACCTTCTTCTCTTTTTATACCAGTGGCATATACATTTTCTATACATGTACATAGCTTATTTCGCGTTAAATGTGAAATTCTTTAGTGTAGCATACATCAACATGTAATTTAAAAATAAATAATAAAATTACTCGGGAATGTGGGGGTGAATATTGTGGGGGGAGGGGGGTCCCGTCCCCAAGCACCTGTGTTTAATATACCAGTAAAAATGTTGTGTGGGGCAACTGTACCAAGGAAAACTCTGAATTGCTTGAAAAGGTACAAATAGAAGCAGCCAGAATAATAACAGGGTTGAGAGTTAACTCCTCTAAAAGTATTTTATATAGTGAACTTGGCTGGGAAACCCTACAATCTCGAAGGGATAAACACAAGCTTATTCTATTCTACAAAATAATTCATGGTTTAGCACCGCAATACTTGTTAGATTTAATTCAACCATACTTTCCAACTGAACATGCATATAATCTTTTACTCTCTGCCACTATGTCGGACCACTTCTTATTACAATAGCTTTATTCTGTCTACAATTAAATTATGGAATAATCTTGTTGCAGAAATAAAAGATTCATCATCTTTGTCTATTTTTAAGTCTAAACTCAAAAACCAAAATATACCCAAATCTTACAAACATTACAGCTTTGGCAATAGGAAAGAAAATATTATTTTATGCCAATTACGGAATAAAGCTAGCAATTTAAATGCTCATTTATTTAAGGATTTTTTAATTAATGATAGTCGATGTACAAACTGTGGTTCTTAATCTGAAGGAAATATGCATTTTTTTTTTCCGAGTGTCCAAGATACACTCAACAAAGAGTTCAACTTTTTAATCAATTTAATGACATTAGTGTACCTTTTCATATTAACTATATATTCTTTATGGTAGCTCTGACTTTTCCTACAACTTAAATTGTAAAATCTTTTAATTTCTTATGTTCATAGTTATATCATAGCTTCTAAGCGTTTTTGACTTTATTTTTTTTATTAATTAGTACTCTTTTAATTACTGTTTCCTTCAAATGGGCTGGATCACGAAAACTCTATACTTATGTTTGTCTGTCGGTATGAATGAATGAGGTGATGGGTTTATAAATGTAGGTATGAATGTGTTCTTATATATGTTAAACAACAAATTACATACAATTTATACATGACAAATGTAAAGTTTATTATTTAATATCCAATTATCCCTTGTCTTGTATACTAAAAAGATCAATAATGTATCACTCTGTAAACTGGCAATACCATATTCTATAGATTATTTTATAACACCATTACTTGACTTTGTATTTTGGAGAGGGTTTATATAGGCTTTGCCTAATCCGTTTGATTACTCAATAAAATATGTTTAAATTAATCAAAATACCAGTAAAAATTATTTACAACCTGATCTATACTAATGATCCCACAGTCAATTTTTTCAAAAAGACTGTAAAAATCAGACACTTTACTGTGTAAGATAAATCTTATGGATTCAAAAGCTTCCTCATTCCATCTATAAACACTGTCAGCCGTAACAATACTACAGATAATGTTATGATTGTCATAGCGTTGGTCGTTTTTAACATTATGAATACACAATTCAACTGGAGCGGGGTCTGACCATTCATTAAAATCTTTAACAGTAACACTCTCGATGGCATCAAAATCAGCTTTACCAACTAAAATCTATGACACTCGAACCTAAATGGTTAAAAAATGTATATTTGCCCCGCGTGTCCCCGGAAACCCTGCCATTACATATTCTAAGACCAGAGGCTCGACATAATTCGAGTAATTTACGACCAAAATTATTGACATGTTTGTCTTCCGATCTACGTGAGCAAGTATAATCCTTATCATATGACAAAAATGCAGGCATGTTATTTAACAAATTGTTAGCCAAAATATCATATTCAACATAATCTTTTGATTCACCCACACGACTATTAAAATCTCCAGCTAATATGATAACACCCATATCACTGTACTTCGCAATATCGCATAATAGAGTGTCATATTTACAAACTGAAAAGTGAGCTAGTAGTTCGTCTCTGACCAGAATTACCATTCCACCCTCTTTGCCTCTGGTACGTGGGTACATAAAAGACGCATAACCTTGAGTAAGATGACACAGGTCTAAAGTAGACTCACTGTTTACCCAACACTTTGATAAAAATACAATGTCGTGTCATACAAGGAAAGAAGTTTATAAAACTCATGTTCACCCAACTTCTTTTCCAGACCTCTGTTCACGTTCTATGACACGATTCGGAGCGGTGGTTTATCCTCCGCGTCCCCTTAGCTCTGGGTGGGTGTCGGCGCGTCAGTACTACCTTGCACGATTAACTGGTCCTCGCCTTCCATGGGTTGATCTTCAGGTGTACCCTTGTCCATATTGCCGATCGGTGGCGCAGGCACCACGTGAGTTCCAAAATACGTTGGTTCCTCTGTAGTCTCTGCCTCGGGGTCGTAACGCTGACCGTTGACGTAAAGCGTATCTCGAACCATCTTCACATTGTCGCCACAGCTCCTATGATACCGCATCGCGGGGTATAGCTCCCTCCGACGTCTCTCAATAGAGGTGAGATACTGTTCTCGGATACCGTAGCCCGTATTGCGCAACCTGTGCGACCTGCTCCTGACAGCGATTAAGTCTTTTTGGTAGAGATCGGTCTATCTTGACCGCGAACGTATCTGCCAAACCGGTGGACGTTTCTGAATTGAATATGCTTGTCGATGCCCAGCTCATAGTAAAGAGAGGCGAGAAGCTTATCTTCCTTATCCTCATCCTTGGTCTCCCCTCCGATGACAGTAAAAATGAGGTTCATATTCATTGAACGACACTGTAAATCGGTAATCGATACTTCGAGAGCTCTATAATCCCGTCTCATACTGTCTAGACTTTTACATAGCGATTCTATTGTTTTCTCGTGTCTCTTCAGGTCTCTCTCGTGATCGGTGTTTATCCCCTGGTCTCCTAGCTTTTCAACTCTCGCTGAGATCGCACTCACCGCCGCCGAGTGTTCCGTTAGCTTTCTTTCAACATCACTGATCCTGTTAATGAACTTTGCAACAGTCTCACTCACTTTTTCTAGTTTTTCTTCAATATGATCGATTTGATCTAATTTAACTAACTTTTGCATAATCTTATCGAGTTTATCATTTTGTTCATTTAACTGAGAAATAACATCCACACTAGGTTTTGTAGCCGCTTGAGTCTTTGGTGTCGAGGTGGTGGGCCCCAGATTATTCGTTTTATTGGCTACGTTTAGTTTAGTAAGTATCGGTGTCCCGTAAAGAACGTTGCTGGCCACACTGATGATGCTGCTTAACATAGACAGTCATGGCTTTCCTGATCGGGCACCTGTGAACATTGCTCACTGCCGCCAGTCTCATTACTGTCGGAAGTTTTACTTTTCCTTTTCCTTTTTTGTGTTTATGTTGCCCATTACACTTAAACATCAATGTTAACACCAGCCAAATCAATAATAGTCACATAAGAGGAATGTAGATATGGAAAATAAAACCCCACAACCGGCAGGAAAGGTAAACTAGCTCGGCGACACCTGATCTTTTATCGTTTATTTGTACCACGTGAATTTTGATTGACAGTAATTGAGACGTGCTGAAAACTACAAGATCTTAGCCCTACTACGGTCATCATGGTATACCAGGTAAAAGGGGCTCTCTAAACGGAGCACATCATCACTTTCTCTATAATTTATTAATGGTTTACCAATTTCATTTCATTTTAAGATGATGACATAAATATGTCAAATAACCCTCAAGGGGCCTCACTTACAAACTAGGATTTAGGTTTTAGCAACTCCTATGATAAACACTCAAAATTCATGCTTACAAAATAATAATTGTGATTATTTTAAAAACTTTTTAAATATTTCTATTAGCAAACATGTCCATGCCCTGCATGTGTTTTGTTTACAGTAAATACGCATGTGTAATAGTATAGAAGGCTGAACTCCGTAACACGTTGCGATGTAAATATGTATGTGATATTCTTAATTATAATTTTTTTTAAATAATTAGATTTATTTTATGGAGAAATTTGTAATTTTCTGAAAATACATTTATGAGTAGTACAAAATACCGAACCCGATCGGACATTTTTTTCAAGTCGGTTTTTTAATAATTTTTTTTTAATAAGATGCGCCGTACTGTCTCTTTAATGAATAAATATACTAAACTAAACTTTCACGCAACGCGCATCTTTTACTCAAACATTCAATTAACACAATTAAGGAATTCACTCTCACACCGATATGTGTGAATAAAAAATTTGTTTTCAATTTCTTTATTGTGAAAAAATATTGTATACCTTACAGAGAAATTATACACAGTATGTTATGTAATAAAATGAGTTATAAAAGACAACTAAAAGAAAATAACCCCAACATTTGTTACTGAATATTAATAAGTAAGCCCGTGACCAAATAATTGACTCTTGAAAAATAAAAAAGTCAATACGTGTGATTGTTTAGTTAATATAGGTATATTATTTTAAAATGTTTTATCTTCATAAGACAAAGCTGTATCAAACGCTTTCAAGATTAATAAACGATACATAGATTTATAATTTAATGCATAAATGTACATCATCATGTATATCAAAACATCTCTTAAACAATTTCAAAAATATTTTTATTAATTAACCAACATGAAATTTAAAGTTCAAAATACTGCATTCAAACAAATGAGTTAACTACATTGTTACTATCCAAAATACCTTGGACCCTTCACATTGAATAATTTAAGAGGAATGAAAAATCGTGGCTAGTATTAGACTATATTGATCTCCTTGAGGAGAAGAACTCTGTATAAATTATATAGGAAACTGTTCGATTTTAAATCTAGAATATTTATGACTATTCTATTTGCAACATTCATGCGTTTTTGATAGACAATATCTATGTAGTTTTTTGGAAATCATGTCTTCCAACAATCTGTTGGAATTCCCATGGGTACCAATTGTGCCCCATTGTTAGCAGACCTATTTTTGTATTCCTATGAAGCAGAATTTATTAAAAAACTTGTACGTGAAAAAACTAAATCACTCGCTGTGGCCTTCAACTCAACATTCAGGAATATCGACGACGTATTATCAATTTACAATTGTTATTTCCATACTTACGTCGATTCGATATATTCGAGTGAACTTGAAATAAAAGATACCACAGATTCTACGTCATCTGTTTCATATTTGGATATTTTAACTGGAAATGGACATTGATGGTAATCTAACAACAAAACTTTATGATAAACGCGATGACTTCAATTTTTCTATAGTCAACTTTCCTGTTGACCTGCTTATGGTGTTTTTGTCTCTCAGTTAATTCGATATGCAATGGCATGCTCTTCGTATGAACAGTTTCTAAGGCGAGGCAAGCTACTTACAAACAAGTTGATAAAACAGGACTATCAACAGTCTCGTTTGAAGTCATCTTTTCGGAAGTTCTATGGTCGATACAACGATCTTGTCAGCAAATACAATCTTCCATTAGGTCGCATGCTGACTGACGTTTTTCATACTAATTGTTAGACCATAATTAATCACCTAATTGTCTACGGACTTTTCCGGTTTTTTTTCGATTACGACAAAGAGCACACGGCGGGTGCTCACTCCTCCATGGCACCTGATCCTACCTCTATCTTTTTGGAGGTCCGTGTTGCTCAGCTTTGAATTTGTATTTCGTTTTTTATAGCTCACCTGAGCTGAAAGCTCAAGTGAGCTATTCTGATCACATTTTGTCTGTCGTCTGTCTGTCCGTCTGTCCGTCTGTAAACTTTTCACATTTTCAACATCTTCTCAAGAACCACTTGGCCAATTTCAACCAAACTTGGCACATAGCATCCTTAGCCTAAGGGGATTCAAAGTTGTGAAAATTAAGGAGCAAGCCCTCTTACAAGGGGAGATAATTAGGAATTAATGAAAATTTTCGAGAATTTTTCAAAAATCTTCTTCTCAAGAACCATTTGGCCAGGAAAGCTGAAACTTGTGTGGAAGCATCCTCAGGTAGTGTAGATTCAAAGTTGTGAAAATCATGACCCCCGGGGGTAGGGTGGGGCCACAATGGGGGGGGGTCGACTTTTTACATAGGAATATATAGAGTAAAGCTTTAAAAATCTTCTTCTCAGAAACCGTTTGGCCAGGAAAGCTGAAACTTATGTTGAAGCATTCTCAGGTAGTGTAGATTTAAAGTTGTGAAAATCATGACCACGGGGGTAGGGTGGGGCCACAATGGGGGGTCGACTTTTTACATAGGAATATATAGAGTAAAGCTTTAAAAATCTTCTTCTCAGAAACCGTTAGGCCAGGAAAGCTGAAACTTATGTGGAAGCATTCTCAGGTAGTGTAGATTTAAAGTTGTGAAAATCATGACCCCTGGGGTTAGGGTGGGGCCACAATGGGGGTTGAATTTTAACATAGGAATATATAGAGTAAACCTGAGCTGAAAGCCAACCAAACCTGGCACAAAGCATCACTGGGTAAAGGGGATTCAAGTTTGTTTAAATGAAGGGCCACGCCCTCTTTAAAGGGGAGATAATTTAGAATTATTAAAAATTTGTAGGTATTTTTCAAAAATCTTCTTCTCAGAAACTGTTTGGTCAGGATAGCTGAAACTTATGTTGAAGCATCCTCAGGTAGTGTAGATTCAAAGTTGTGAAAATCATGACCCCCAGGGGTAGGGTGGGGCCACAATGGGGGTTGAATTTTTACATTGGAATATATAGAGTATATCTTTAAAATCTTCTTCTCAAGAACCATTTGGCCAGGAAAGCTAAAACTTATGTTGAAGCATTCCCAGGTAGTGTAGATTTAAAGTTGTGAAAATCATGACCCCCGGGGGTAGGGTGGGGCCACAATGGGGGGTCGACTTTTTACATAGGAATATAAAGAGTAAATTTTTAAAAATCTTCTTCTCAGAAACCATTTGGCCAGGAAAGCTGAAACTTATGTTGAAGCATTCTCAGATAGTGTAGATTTAAAGTTGTGAAAATCATGACCCCCGGGGGTAGGGTGGGGCCACAATGGGGGTCGAATTTTTACATTGGAATATATAGAGTATATCTTTAAAATCTTCTTCTCAGAAACCATTAGGCCAGGAAAGCTGAAACTTGTGTAGAAGCATTCTCAGGTAGTGAAGATTTAAAGTTGTGAAAATCATGACCCTTGGGGTTAGGGTGGGGCCACATTGGGGGGTTGAATTTTAACATAGGAATATATAGAGTAAATCTTTAAAAATCTTCTTCTCAGAAACTGTTAGGCCAGGAAAACTGAAACTTATGTGGAAGCATCCTCAGGTAGTGAAGATTCAAAGTTGTGAAAATCATGACCCACGGGTGAGGTGGAGCCACAATGGGGGTCAACTTTTTACATAGGAATATATAGAGTAAATCTTTAAAATCCTTTAATTTTTTCAAAAAAACCATTTGCCTAGAAATGCTGTAACTTTAGTGAAAGCAACTTCAGATAGTGTAGATTTAAATTTGTTCAAAACAAAATCTTTAGGAGTAGAGTGGGGCCACATTGGGGATCCAGTTGTACAAAGGAAAACATTTTAATTATTCACAAAAACTGAAATGTTATTATATATGCTTTTACTTATATGCAAGCAATTTTACATATTGCTGATTCTTCAAAATTGTTTAAACTTTTGCCCCTGGACGATTATTGGGCCTCACAAGGGGTTCAGAGTTTGATGTACGTTTATATCCTGTATATAAACAATTGGTTAGGGTCTTTTTGAGAACTGCAATGCTGAATGTGATATGACTATAAAATCATCAGGTTAGAAAAGGGACTTGATAATAAATATAAGAATATTCAGGAAGAAACTGATTTTTTTAATACAGGATCAACATGTATTATACCACATTGTCCAGATATTTTGTATTATGACTCCATGAAGCTGATTTTATCATGCCTAATGTTGCTCAGGTGGGCGATGTGGCACCTGGGCCTCTTGTTATTTTTGAGATTGTTGACGGTTTGTTATTGTCATTTTTTTCATTCATGTATTATTGAACCCAATTTCGGTTTCTTTGAATTTCTGCGTGCAATTTACGTCTTAGCAGTTGGTTAATTAAAACTGGCAGATAAGATTTCTGAACTGAGTGCATCACAATAATTGGTTTTAAGTAGAAAACTTCCGGATGTAACTGAGAAAAAAATTGGGAAAGTCCTTCCTGTGTATTGACCAAACTCGCAGCCTGCCCTCTGTGGTTTAGGATGCCTCAAATATATTACCTTTAAAAATTAATATCCATTAGGAAAATAATTCCCATAGGAGAAATAATTTTCCTTCTGGAAATATTGAAAATCCTATAGGATTTTAGGAGAATTTTCTATAGAAGAAAAGTATTTTCTGTAGGAATTTGATTCAAGCAGGTAGTTTTCAAATAAATTTAGATTTCCTTTCGGAATTCAAAATTCTACGTGAGTTTTGTTAAAATCCCATCGGAATTTAAATTCCCATAGAAAGTTTTTTTTGTTCCGGTAGGAAATTCCAAATATCCTATAGGAAAATATTTTTTAAAGGGATTTTTTCTGTAGAATTTTTTTAGGGTATATCTCACCTGCCAGGTGAGATACATTAATAACAAAATTAGTTATACACTTTTTAAGCAATGGTACATGTTATATTATATTGCATATAAATATATATGTAATATAAATCATTCGATACATGCAGCCTAAACAGTTGCTAAAATGTCACCTTGGTTCTGGAATATTTATCCGACACATTGTTGAATATTTAATTTGTCGTGTATGAAATTTCAAACTACAATGGTTAAATGATAATTTAGTTTTAATTAGGCAAGGGATTCGATTTACAAGAGTATGTGATGCAACACATTCCAGATTTTTTAAATTGTACATACTAGCAATACCGAAGATGATTTTTGCTTTGGTCAGCAGTGTCGCGTCTTTTAAAAGAATCTGTTTGATAAGCTTGTGTGCAAACCTGTGTGCAAACTTGTCTAATCCTTAAAGACCGTAGCTTTAAAAATCACAAATATATGTTAAAATAAGGTTTTATTAGCTCACCTGAGCTGAAAGCCAACCAAACTTGGCACAAAGCATCACTGGGTAAAGGGGATTCAAGTTTGTTTAAATGAAGGGCCACGCCCTCTTTAAAGGGGAGATAATTTAGAATTATTAAAAATTTGTAGGTATTTTTCAAAAATCTTCTTCTCAAAAACTATTTGGCCAGAAAAGCTGAAACTTGTATGGAAGCATCCTTAGGTAGTGTAGATTCAAGTTTGCTCAAATCATGGTCCCCGGGGGTAGGATGGGGCAACAATAGGGGGATGAATTTTTACATAGGAATATATAGAGAAAATCTTTAAAAATCTTCTTTTCAAAAACTATTAGGCCAGAAATGCTCCAATTTGAGCGGAAGCATCCTTAGATAGAGTAGATTCAAGTTTGTTTAAATCATGGTCCCCAGGGGTAGAATGGGGCCACAATGGGGGGATTAATTTTTACATAGGAATATATAGAGAAAATCTTTAAAAATCCTCTTCTCAAAGACTATTAGACCAGAAAAGTTCAAATTGGAGCGGAAGCATCCTCAGATAGTGTAGATTTAAGTTTGTTTTAATTCATGGTCCCCGGGGGTAGGGTGGGGCCACAATGGGGGATGAATTTTTACATAGGAATATAAAAAGAAAATCTTTAAAAATCTTCTTCTCAAAAACTATTAGGCCAGAAAAGCTCAAATTGGAGTGGAAGCATCCTCAGATAGTGTAGATTCAAGTTTGTTTAAATCATGGTCCCCAGGGGTAGGGTGGAGCCACAATGGGGGATGAATTTTTACATAGGAATATATCGAGAAAATCTTTAAAATCTTCTTCTTAAAAACTATTAGGCCAGGAAAGGTCAAATTGGAGTGGAAGCATCCTCAGATAGTGTAGATTCAAGTTTTGTTTAATCATGGTCCCCGGGGGTAGGGTTGGGCCATAATGGGGGATGAATTTTTACATAGGAATATATAGAGAAAATCTTTCAAAATCTTTTTCTCAAAAACTTTTTGGCCAGAAAAGCTCAAACTTGTGTGGAGGCATCCTCAGATAGTGTAGATTTAAGTTTGTTTAAATCATGGTCCCCGGGTGTAGGGCGGGGCCACAATGGGGAGATGAATTTTTACATAGGAATATATAGAGAAAATCTTCAAAAATATTCTCGGAAAGTTTTCAGTCCAAAAAAGCAGTAACTTGTGTGAAAGCACGGGTTGTGCAGAATAAAGTTTGATGAAACCATGATTCCCTAGAGAAAAGTAGGGCCACAAAGAGGGGGGGTATATAGGAATAGAGAAAAATCTTACAGGTACAACAACAAAAGGGTCTTGGTATTTACCATAAAAATATGTGGATAAACATCGGCAGATATTTTAAATTTTTTGAGCAATATCTACTGAACTTAGTTGTCAAGATATTTTGATTTTGATACTGTAATGCTAATTAGATCAGAGTTAAGGCTATTGTTCCTCGGGTGAACGAAGTGGCCCCTGGGCCTCTTGTTTAAAGTTATGTGCATATTTTGTCTAACTTTTCCACATCATTAAACATGTCGTTTTTTGTTCGAGCATAATTTATGGACAATAATAATACTTAGATAAATTTAATACGTTTTGAAACTCAAAAACTCATTATGCTGGTTCAAAATATTTTGACTGTTTCTATGGCGATCAAAATACTATAAATGTTGTTCGTCTGCAAGGAAAAATATTTTGCATTAGTGTGGAAACAGGCACAGCAAAACACCAAAAGGTAAATCCAGAATGTTTATATGTATTAGGTCCAGGCAGCGAAGTATTCAGGGGCTCCTAATTTTTTTTTAGATTTGAACAAGTATAAATGAAACCGTGGAATTAGCATCTGCATTGGTGTTTCCGTACTCCATGAAAATCGACATTACAACCAAAAGATGCACAAACATATATACAGCAAACCCCTATTGATGTAAAATGTACCTGTAGGTTATTAAGAAATTTCTTACATGTCTGGTTGTCTGGTTTTCTTTTCCCTTTCTCTCCCTGTCTTTTGTTTATTTTTTGAGGGAGGGGGGTTTTCAAAATGACGGGGGTGGGGGTGGGAGGGGTAGCACCCCCTTCAAAATCCGCAACTCTAAAAACCATTAGAATATGAAAAAGAAACAATACGATAATCCAGGATTGTTAATCATGCCATGGACTAATCACATCTGATGATAAAACGAAACAACAACCCCCCAAAAAAACTGACATAAAAAATTCAAATGATCTCGTCATTTTTACAAAATGGAAAAGTCTTACACCTAACATAATGTTTTTCATCTCATTATATATATATATATCAGCCCCTAAAGCGAGCCAATACCCACAAAAACCATTAATAATTTGGAAATTATTTTCCCTCAGTCAAGTTTTGACGTGAACACTCCGAAAAATACTTGTTGAGAAAACATCGATGATTCCAAGACCGATGTTTAAAACCCCATTATAATGAATAGTGTTCTATAAGTGGGAGCCCGAATTTCAATACCTAAAGATGACCACTTCACCATATATTCACAGTGGTAGTGGTATACCACTAGTAGATGACCCTGAAAAGTTCAGGCCCAAAATATGAATTATAAATTTTGAATTGCGAACTGCGTTCCAGAACGCAGTTCCCTTTTCAATTGCAAATAAGCCCGAATCTCAAAAACAAGAGATGATCACCTCACCATATATTCACAGTGGTAGTGGTATACCACAAGTAGATGACCCTGAGAATTTCAGGCCCCAAATATGAATTATAAACTTGGAATTGCGGACTGCGTTCTAGAACGCAGTTCACTTTTCAACTGCAAATATGCCCGTATCTCAAAACATAGAGATGACCACTTCAACATATATTTACAGTGGTAGTGGTATACCACTAGTAGATGACCCTGAAAATTTGAGGCCCCAAATATGAATTATAAATTTTGAATTGCGAACTGCGTTCTAGAACGCAGTTCACTTTTCAATTGCAAATATGCCCGTATCTCAAAAGCAAGAGATGACCACTTCATAATATATTCACAGTGGTAGTGGTATACCACTAGTAGATTACCCTGAAAACTTCAGGCATCAAATATGAATAATAAATTTTGAATTGCGAACTGCGTTCTAGAACGCAGTTCACTTTTCAATTGCAAATATGCCCGAATCTCAAAAACAAGAGATGACCACTTCACCGTATATTTACAGTGGTAGTTATATACCACTAGTGGATGACCCTGAAAATTTGAGGCCCCAAATATGAATTATAAATTTTGAATTGCGAACTGCGTTCTAGAACGCAGTTCACTTTTCAATTGCAAATATGCCCGTATCTCAAAACCAAGAGATGACCACTTCATAATATATTCACAGTGGTAGTGGTATACCACTAGTAGATGACCCTGAAAATTTGAGGCCCCAATTATTAATTATAAATTTTGAATTGCGAACTGCGTTCTAGAACGCATTTCATTTTTCAATTGCAAATATGCCCGTATCTCAAAACCTAGAGATGACCACTTCATAATATATTCACAGTGGTAGTGGTATACCACTAGTAGATGACCCTGAAAAGTTCAGGCCCAAAATATGAATTATAAATTTTGAATTGCGAACTGCGTTCTAGAACGCAGTTCACTTTTCAATTGCAAATATGCCCGAATCTAAAAAACTAAAGATGACCACTTCACCATATATTCACAGTGGTAGTGGTATACCACTAGTAGATGATTCTGGACATTTCAGGCCCGAAATATGAATTATAAATTTTGAATTGCGAACTGCGTTCTAGAACGCAGTTCACTTTTCAATTGCAAATATGCCCGAATCTCAAAAACAAGAGATGACCACTTCACCGTATATTTACAGTGGTAGTTATATACCACTAGTGGATGACCCTGAAAATTTGAGGCCCCAAATATGAATTATAAATTTTGAATTGCGAACTGCGTTCTAGAACGCAGTTCACTTTTCAATTGCAAATATGCCCGTATCTCAAAACCAAGAGATGATTACTTCATAATATATTCACAGTGGTAGTGGTATACCACTAGTAGATGACCCTGAAAATTTGAGGCCCCAATTATTAATTATAAATTTTGAATTGCGAACTGCGTTCTAGAACGCAGTTCATTTTTCAATTGCAAATATGCCCGTATCTCAAAACCTAGAGATGACCACTTCATAATATATTCACAGTGGTAGTGGTATACCACTAGTAGATGACCCTGAAAATTTGAGGCCCCAAATATGAATTATAAATTTTGAATTGCGAACTGCGTTCTAGAACGCAGTTCACTTTTCAATTGCAAATATGCCCGAATCTAAAAAACTAAAGATGACCACTTCACCATATATTCACAGTGGTAGTGGTATACCACTAGTAGATGATTCTGGACATTTCAGGCCCGAAATATGAATTATAAATTTTGAATTGCGAACTGCGTTCTAGAACGCAGTTCACTTTTCAATTGCAAATATGCCCGAATCTCAAAAACAAGAGATGACCACTTTACCGTATATTTACAGTGGTAGTTATGTACCACTAGTAGATGACCCTGAAAATTTGAGGCCCTAAATATGAATTATAAATTTTGAATTGCGAACTGCGTTCTAGAACGCAGTTCACTTTTCAACTGCAAAGAAACCCGAATCTCAAAAACAAGAGATGACCACTTCATAATATATTCATAGTGGTAGTGGTATACCACTAGCAGAAGACCTTGAAATTTTCAGGCCCCAAATATGAATTATAAATTTTGAATTGCGAACTGCGTTCTAGAACGCAGTTCACTTTTCAACTGCAAATAAGCCCGAATCTCAAAAACTAGAGATGACCACTTCACCATATATTCACAGTGGTAGAAGTATGCCACTAGTAGATGACCCTGAAAACTTCAGGCCCCAAATATGAATTATAAATTTTGAATTGCGAACTGCGTTCTAGAACGCAGTTCACTTTTCAATTGCGAATAGCGAACTGCGAACTGCGTTCCAAAAACCGATTGCCCAATCACTTGCCTCGACACTATTTTAGTGTTTCGGCGCTGTGATACGATGTTTATGATTGATTGATTGATTGATTTATTTATTTATTTATTTATTTATTTATTTATTTATTATTTATTTATTTATTTATTTATTTATTTATTTAACTTATACCGTTTACTTTTAAGGACACACAAGACGTTCCCCAGTTTCAGTTAATTTCTCTTGATGGAATTTTTTTTCCTTATTTTGCATTTAAACCATCTAGTGCCCAAAAATTCAGGGTGCATAACCAGGCTACTTTTGGAGTTAGAATATTTTGAATTTTCCTTTTAATAGCTTGCAAAATGCAATTGAATGCTTATTTAAAAAGTCTAACTAGAAAATTATCAAATAACATGTAAAAATTATTATTCTGAAATCAACTTCGTGTTTCGATCGCAGGCACGTAGCATCGGCTGGGGGGGGGGGGGACACATTATGGCGCAGCAAAGATTTTTCTTAAATTTACATTTAAAAATGTGAGATGTCATGCAGTTGCACCCCACTTTTTTGGGACCATGTACTAAATTTAAAGTAAAAGTAAAGAAGGAAAATTGAAGTTTTAGGTATACTACGCCTCCCTTCCCCGGATTGGGATTTTCACGATTTTGGGAATTTCTCGGGGGGTGGTTGGGTGGTTGGTTTGTTTTAAAAAAAAATTTTGTCAAGATTTTTTGGGATGAGTCCCCCCCCCACCTAACCCATTCAAAAGCGATGCTATGTGCCTGGATTCGGCCCATCAGCACCTAAGTTTACAACCGGTTCAACCAAAACTGTACATCACACCTGTCAATTAGTTAATATCGCCCCTCAATCTGCATCTACTGTCTGCCATTTTTACAGAATTCATAAATTATTAGCAATTATTCTTTAGGTATTTTCCTTTTTTTTTTTTTTAGAATTTTAGGCAGAAACTAATAAAAAATATTTTTTCCTGGTAATTTTGATGAAATTGCGTTGCTACACATTTAACAATTCTTTTACTTCTCTATTTTTTATTGAAATGTAGGAATTCTGGCAGGACCATTAAAGAAATGTTTCTTTTGGAATTTTTAATCTGCTACCATGGTTATACCAAAAGCTGTGACAATATGTTTGTTCATTTTTGTTTTACTCCAGTTTACTTCATTTGTCAATTTGCTATTTAGCACCCGTCATATAACCGGCGCATTTCGGATATGGGACAAAAGAAGTCCGCCCTAAAGACAACCCTGGACTCAGGGGAAAAACACAGATTTTAGTAAAACACTGGAACATTCATATTTAAAAAGACAAAGACTGCAGTGTGATTTTCTCTGAATTGCCAACTGTGTCGATAAGAATTTGGGTGTTATGCTCACTTCCTCACTAATTAAATAATCTGTATAACAGATGTGCATATAGTATCCTGATGATAGCGGATTTGCAGATTAAAAAAAAAATAATGTAAAAAAATAAAATAAATAGATAAAATCACGAAAGCGTATTACAACGCCGAAACACTAAAATAGTGTCGAGACAAGTGATTTGAGGTGCGTGGCGCGTGAGCGCCACTTTCTTAAAAGAAATAAAGTATGTGTTAGTAAGACTTTTGCATCGTTAAATCATTTACGTTTGCGCCCGTTAAATTTGTAAACAAATTAGGAAGATAAATAACAGTTTTTAATTTTGCCGCTGGGTCTACGACTTTAAAAATTATCACGTGACTTTGATCATCATAACGAAGTTTGCACACCACATAATGAAGTTTGTACATAACATAAAGATGTTTGTACATGACGTAATGAACAAAAAAGCACATCGCGTAAAGATGTTTAAAACACATAATGTAAAGACGGAATCACATCACATAATTAGAAAAGCACATGCCATAATGATGAATGCGCATGCCATAATGATAACTGCACATCACATAATGATGAATACACATCACAAAATGCCAAATGTACATCACATAATGCCAAATGCACATCACATAATACCAAATGCACATGCCATAATGATGGATGCACATCACATAATTGGAAGAGTACACCACATAATGATAAAAGCACACCACATAATGACACAAGGACATCACATAACGATTAAAGCACGCTACATAATATTATAAGCACATTACGAATTTAGTTTTGCCATGATAAGACAGTCCAGGCGTTCCATAAAGTCTTTTAAAAATAATCTCGGGTACTCTGGAATTGCGTCGTACGTTAACCATTCAGTGTATATTTTCCCTAGGCCTTATGTTTGCATTGAAAATCTGCGAAGTTCAATTTCCTGTAAATACACCTAGCCTATCAGCGTAGCGCAATGGATAGAAAGGTCCACCTTAAAGTTCTCCGATTCACAGCCTCAAAGTTTTATTTTTTTCATCATAAAAATGCTATTTTCCTTCAAATTTTATAAATAAAATAAAATAGAAAAAAAAATGATGATATCATTATTTTTTTACAAAGTTATGGCAATTTTGGCCACGCTGGATATAATGGAATAAATATACAGATTGAGTTTAAATTAGAAAAAACCGGTTGTACCGGTGCATCGATGGTTCAAACCCATATACATTTAGATACGTAGTAGGTCTCTGTGGAGCCACTAAGCTAGAACAGATGTGTGTAATATTAACACTACAAGACTAATTTTAAAAAGTCTATATAAAAGGCAGATTTATGGTGCGAATAAACAGAACATTGCTGAGGATCGGAAATCGTTAACTACGAATCTGTAGGTCATGATTTCGAATCCCTCTGGGACTTTTATAATTCTTACCATATTTTGTTAAATATTGTAAAATTTGAAATATTAAAAGTATTTTGATTACAATGTACTTTTATCCACATTAATATCAACAGGTATCCCATACCACCTCAATATTTCATAATGTTACGCGTCTGAGCCACGCGTGTCACGTGACATAAACTTCAGTAAGCGTATTCGACATGACTTCGTTTGCTATTTACCTTTATTTACGAGAATACATTATTTTATGAGGGTAATAATTTATTTGTGATTTGTATTATCAACGGATTCCATTCCCCCCCCCCTCAACTGATGAGAATTTGGCGATAAATAAAGTCACGTGATATGTAAACATCTCTTGTCCGACTTGTTCAATTCCTTCATTTATATATATATATATATATATATATATATATATATATATATATATATATATATATATATATCGTCTATTGTGTAAAGGTCCATCCATTTTATTCATTCTTGGGAGTTGATAAAATTAACTCTCCTATGCAGTTACTCTGGCAAACGTGAACTGAAGCAGTGTTCAAACCTACATGTAAGCACAAATCATCACCGCTGACAAGACTTAGTTCTTGAAATTATCGACAAATTCGATGTACATAATGTGTTCTGAAACATTGTTTTTTTTTTCAAGAAAACTTTGAAAATTGTCAGATTTTAAATAGCACAAACAATTTAGATATTTTTTGTAATCGTATGTATTATGTATTATGTGTAGCAATATACCTTCATCACCTGCATATGGTGTTTTTGTCTCTCAGTTAATTCGATACGCAAGGGCATGCTCTTCGTATGAACAATTTCTAAGATGATGCAAGCTTCTGACAAACAAGTTGATAAAACAGGACTATCAACAGTCTCGTTTAAAGTCATCTTTTCGTAAGTTCTATGGTCGATACAACGACCTTGTCAGAAAAACAATCTTCCACTGGGTCGCATGCTGACTGACGTTTTTCATACTAATTGTTAGACCATAATTAATTACCTAATTGTCTACGGACTTTTGCGGTTTTTATTTTCCCGATTACGACAAAGAGCACACGGCGGGTGTGACCGGTCAGCAGAGGATGCTCACTCCTCCATAGCACCTGGTCCTATACCTCTATCTTGGAGGTCCGTGTTGCTCTGCTTTGAATTTGTATTTCGTTTTATGGATTTTTGAGATGGTTGACGGTTTGTTATTGTCATTTTTTTCATTTATATATAGTCTCATTCAACCAACACTCGGTTGTCACATTATGTCTCCGTAAATCTCCTCTCTTGCTTGTCGGAGATTAACGGAGACAGCCGAGCGTCTGGTTGAACGAGACTAGAGTTCAATATTGCTTGGATCGATACAATTTTTAGAAATATTACGATTACTGAAATAATCTTTAAATATTACACAACATGATTCATATGCGGTTTTCCCGAAATTCTTGTCGGAAAAGTCCGAGAATTCATATTATAAAAATGTGCGTAATTCAAATACAGATTAGAAACTACTTTCCATGCAAAATAACATATCATTGATTTTAAAATAATAATAATAATCAATAAAATCAACTCCCGTCAGTACTTCAGTACTTTGATTATTTATTGGAAAGACAGGGTCTCATACTAGAATAAACCATAATACAAAATAAACGATAATGCGTCAATTTAAACAATAAAAAAGATTCCAGTTATCAAAATTAATTAGGGTGTGTCATATTAATTCACTCTTGTTTTTAATTTGTTAAAAGCATTTTCTAAAATTCATTGTATAAAAAGGGACCGTTTTCATATGTTTATGGATTTCATTATTTGATATTTAAAATTTGATCGAGATTTTTAAGACTAGTGTTCATTTACTTAAGCTCTACCGTTTACCGAAGCTTCATCAGTGGGCAAAAAACACAGGGAACAATGTTATTTTTTAGACGAGTCGCTAGTTTGTGTTTACTTCCATGATGGCAGAATACTTGTTCGGAGAGCAAAATTGAAATTGAGAAAGATATATTTGATATGCCGCCGACTGTTGCATTTCTGAGCATGGCGGATTTGGTTGGCTCGGAGATGATTGAGCAGGCGTATTTGCTTACTACAATACTGATTTTCGCATATTAAAGGTTCCTTGACAGGCAGGTTTCCAATTTCCCGGTATGAAGTTCTTTATCCGATTCTTAGACCTTTTATCATAAAGCACGCTAAAGATCTAGTAAATGATTCCAGAGTGTCTTTTTGGTGCTAGAACCATTATGACGTCATAATTGATTTGATGAATCTTTTCCCGTATTTTACTGCTTAAAGGAATTATGAAGAAAATAAAACAATATTTTGACATTCTATATTTAATCACGGGAAAAGTAATCCCGGTACCTAAATTCAATTTGACATTTCAAAGAGGAGGTCAAGAGCTTGTTCAATGCCGTTTTTGGAGAGACTGTAGGCAATCTAGATATATTTCATTAGTCAAAAATGGACAAAACTCCGATATTTGTTACATTTATCCTTCATATTTCATAGAAAATGGTTGTTTAAAACATGATTTTCATTGTGTTTACCAAAAATTTAAGCCCCGGTACACCTTATGAAACAAAGATATTGTTATGAAGCATCATTAAAAGATTATCTTGAATTTCATAAACCTGTAAGCACCTTTCATTAACTAGACCTTGACCTTAAGGAGGGTGGGTGGTAAACACATTAACCATCAGATTTGTCCTAAACTTTAACATATGATATTTTTGGCCATAAATTAACATTTAGTAAAGAAAAATTCCAAATATTTTAGCTTTATTATTTTCCTAACAGTATATCTTTAAACAGAGCTCTTCTTTTTAAGAAGATTAAGATAAAGTCTAAAAATCTTAAGATGGTATAAGATACAAACATACTTAGTATGTCTTACAAGAAGCAAACTAAGCAATGTCTTAGTTAAGTCATGCTAAAAAATTATGAATTGTCCATTTCTCTTATTGAATTTAAGTGTATTGATTATAAATCATTATTTATACGTCAATATCTAATTTAAATATACTAGATACACGTGATTAATATTTTTGATATGAGATGGGGAGATAGAAGTAAATTTTGAAGCTGCTTGGTCCGATTTTATCTCAAATTTTGTGACCGCTTTTAAGGGATGGTTATGCTAAGTATGTGTATAATAAAAGACATTGCAGTATTTTCCCCGGTCAATTAAGATATTTTTCAATGAAAAATATGATGTACAAAAAAAAAAAACCCAACACAAACGACACAAAAGGGTACCGCGTCATTTCGCCTTATATTAAATTTCGTCCCTGAAGTCGGGCGCCTTTGATTGTATAACGGATACTGTTTTGGCAAATCAAAAATAAACCTGTGTACATTTTGTTCACTAATATTTCTAAAGTTTGTTTACAATCGATGCATAACATGCGGGTTGAATAAACTTTATCATTCGGGGGACGAAACTAAACGGTTCTCTTTTCTAAACATTCCTATGATGCAGTTTGGTTTGGGGGGTTTTATGAACATAAAGAAATTATTTTATTTCCTTTGAATATTTCTAATTTTGAAAAGAGACCGATTCTGCTGGTGTAAATAGGCGAAAGTCTATAACTTTCTAAGATAATTGGTTTTTATGGAAAATTATTTGATACTACAACAGCCAAAAAATCGGACCATGAAGCTTTATTGAGACATACACCAATTTCAAGGTGACATGGCTATATTGTAGATGGAGCTATCTTTTGTTTACAACTAAAAGTCATGGATCTACAAGTACGACAATGTACTCAGTCTATTGTTTTATTTTGAAAAATATTTACTTGTCTAGTCGTTCTCGCAGATTGCATGTGGCGTAATATATCGGGATGCCTTTATTACTTACAGAATACAGACTGCGTGATTTCTTTCTGTAGTTTTTTGCTTTACATTTAATCTTACTTATTCACATATTAATCTGGGTATAAATACTTTATCAAGTCGATATCTGAATATGATGCAATTTTCGTCTTTTCAATATCTGTCTTTGCACGTCTGTTTTTGTTTTCTAAAGTTCCGCAAGTTTACATAAATTTTCATTTGTATAATACAATCTTCCATTTCCTAGTATATTATATAATTTGATTTTGTATTCTATAATTTACATTTTTATTGGATGATATAAATTGTATACATTACATATTTATTGTATAATTTTCATTTGTGTTGTAAAAGTTTCATTTGTATTGTATATTTTTTATTTGCATTGTATATTTTTTTATGTTTAGTTGTATTGTTCTCAGAGATTGTTTATATTGGTTTACAAGAGGTCATTGTCTTAGTAATTATTTTTAAAGGGAAGTGTTATTGTTGATTTAGTGTTAATTTAATGGACTAAATAGTTTAGGAAACCATGAAATACCGATCTACATGTTACACATGATTTGCGTACATATTTTCACCAGGGGTGATAATTTCATTTCTTTGATTAAACTTTTCAGCCTCTTATTACCTGTTCCTATTCCATTATTATCATTATTTGAATCATTGCTTATAATTTAATTATACATGTATATATCATATCTTAATCAAATTCCAACGTAAATGCAACATGATACTATCATAATCAAGAGTTACCGAACATATGTATTTTCATAACATTGTCTAATAGATGTAATATCGTTCATTCACTTGCTGAAATTGGTCCACTGCAAACTATCATGGTATCGAACTTACCTGTCAAAAACGCCCAAGACAGATGACCTCGTGTAAAAGATACAGAAACCTTAACAGTACTCAGTTTGATAAAGGATATTTTTAAACCAATGAAATCCTTGTAACAAACCAAAATAACCAAACCTTAAGATACAATTCAAATGAAAAGTTAAACTAGTTTGCAGTTCAAATGAAATATTTAACAACACAAATGAAAAGTATACAATACAAAAAGATTTTATACAATACAAACGAAAAATAATACGATTCAAATGAAATTTATACAATGCAAATGTAAAATTATACAATGCAAATGGAAAACATATAATAAAAATTATACAATGAAAATGGAAAAATATAAAATAAAAATTATACAATGAAAATGGAAACATATAAAAGACAAATGTCATATTTATGTGTAGATATTAATGTTGTACAAATAATGCAATAAATATAGTGTATGCAAATGTTAATTAACGACCAAAACTGTTGCCAAAAGATAAAAAAGCAATACATATGAGGTTCTACACGGTATTTTGTATGCAAATAATGCTTCCAAGAACAGAACAATGCATTTTGAATCACTAAGAACTGCGCAGCTACAGACCTAAATTTAAACTTTTTAAATCTGAAAAAATATGAAAGGTCATTAGTGTCCACTCTACAACTACGTGTATTTGTTGAGAAAAATGCGCTCTTGCTAATCAGGTTGTAATTTTGTCTCCAAATATGGTACCCTATTCTTAACATTGGTATGAAAACAATCAATTATTTTCACGAAATATATGTCTGTGTCTATAGAGGAACAGTGTTATTTTTTTCATTGAAAAATTTATGTTAATTTTTTTAAAGACAGTTAGCGTTTTGGTCCCCTACCAGCTTGAATGTGAAAGATTCAACATTTTCTCAACAAATGGTTGTAGAGAGGACACTAATGAGCTCCCTTAGTATATTTAAAAAAATTTAAATCTTCAAAATAAGTCTACAACTGTGCAGTTCTACAGCTGCTCCTATTTATCAAAAAGCCATTGTTCTGTTCTTGTATGTGTAACTTGCATACAAAACAACACGTAAACCCTCATATAAATTGCTTGCTTTTTTATCTTTTGGCAACAGTTTTGGTCAGTTTCGGATGGGAAGAAACCAGTTCAAGAAATGTTTCGTTTATATTCTCAAATGTACAAGATGGTCGCACATGCTCCTTAATGGACAATGCAAACGTTCAACAGTAAACGAATTTTAAAATATGCGTGTCTAGATTTCAACCCGTGTTGTTAGTACTCGATCAAATTAGAAAGTAACAAATACACTTTACAATATATTTTAAGGAGGGAATATATTAATTACCACCGATTATTGTATAAGTATTCACAATTTTTTTTAAAAATTGATATCGAAATGACATAGCTGCGAGTGACTCATTGAGCAAAGAGAGGTAAACTGCGATAGTCCAAGAATAATTTTGATCGACTTGCTGTCGGATGGTAACACTAGTATCCTTAAAACCTATAATGGAGTGACAAAATCATGAAATTATGATTTTAATGTACCAGTCTACCTCACGACTAATTTGTACATTTCGGGAAGATATTATATCATGTAATAATTTTCACCCGGTCGTAGAAATTTCTATGGTCAAAATTTAAGATAATTAAAAGGTCAAAGATCAATGACTGAATTACGACCAAAAACTTACAAACTGGAAAAATTGGTCAATATTCGCGATTTTTTTTTATCAATTTTAATTAATTAATTTATATGATTTTTGTTTTTGCAAGTTGTATATATTAATATGAAAAAAACCCATTCACCTATAATGTCTGTCTGCCTGTGTTTCTTTAGATAATTATACTTCAGAATGTTGAAATGTAATTTATATGTATATTTCAAAACAATCACAATCATACAAAATAGAAATATATCCAATATAAATCAAAATTAACAAGAAGAACGATTAAGTTGAAAACCTTTACACATAGATATAGTAAGTATTAATTGTCACTTCAAATTAGTCGAGATTTTTATAAGTGATTTTACGTCATCCTTTACGAATCAACGAATCAGAGGCGATTAGTTGAAACAAATTAAAGTGAACAATCTATAGATATTATCCCTAGCCGGTCAATATTAAAAAAAATATTGACCGGTCAATAGTTCGGACGAGCTAATATTACAGTTATTGACTATTTGTCTACATAGAGTTATATAGTGAGAATTTACTACTGAATATAACACTACATGTATAAAATATGACGACCTACAATAGAGATCAAATAATTGCAATAATGTATATTTCAGATCAACGTGATATTTCTTTATTATTACGTTAAAAAAAACAAAACAAAATATATTAGAGATAATTGCGCGTTTCTGCTTATTTTTTAATACGCGCAAAAGCCCTAAACAATCACCCTGACATAGATGTTTAATTCTGCAGATAACGTAGCCGGGCTTTAGTTAAAAAATTCTAAATACCCGCCCGACTCAACCCTTGTTTATATCTACTTTATATTAGTATGTTTTTACAAATATATAGTGACTATTACATTTACTTAAGGTTCATCCAGTATTGAAGGTTATTATAATTGTTTGCTGCCTTGTGGTTTTTCTTAGTCTATTCAGTAGTTAGATGCATATTCTATTTTCATACTCATTTTAAAAATTGTTGTCTTATCGAGTATTAGCCCCAACCTAAATGATATAATTTGCTTGTGACATACTTCGCCCATTTTGTGCTAGAAGCTGATACTTCATTTTTTTATTCATAGGTATTCATGCAAAGACTATAATGGTGGCCGCCATTAGTTTTCATGTTTTTGCGTCATCTAGTAAAAACAGTGTATTCAAATTTTTCAAAAGAAATTGCTCGACACCATTTATTAAATTGAACACAAAAAACAAAACACAGATAAAAATATATGTAGATAAAAATACAGTCATTGGACAAAAGTATTCGTCGGTGACGTCAAAATGGCGGCGATTTGTTTACATTAACTACTCAATAAAAACTACTCTCCTGATTTTAATATTCGTTGTCTTACCTTAATATTTTGTGAGATTGCCCTTCATTTTAATAACTTCTAGAAGACGGGTTGGAATTGTGGCATAAAGCTGACGAACATAATCTACCGATAGGCTTTGCCAGAATCGTGTCACTTCCGCGATCAGCTGATCTTTAGACTCGATGGTGTTTCTTGTAGACTGTAGGTGTCTTTTAAGTTTCAACCAAATATTCTCAATGATATTGATATCGGGAGACTGAGCTGGCCATGATGTAGTGTTTATATTATTTTCTTCCATATATGCACTGAGTAATCGGGATCTATGAACGGGGGCATTGTCGTCTTGAAACACATAATTTCCATGTGGAAAATGTTGAACAATAACGGGCCACAAATTGTTTTCTAATATATCAATATATTTTTCGGAGTTGATATTACCGTTTACACTGGTCAATGTTCCAACACCATCGTAACAAATACAACCCCAGATCATAACAGACAGTTTGCTCTTCGATGGCGCGCACACGAGATGGGGGTTGTCAACTTCGTCGGTCTTTCGCCAGATATATACACGGTTGTTATCACCTATTACTACCTGACATTCATCACTGAATATCCAGTTCTTCCAGTGATCATCAACAGTCCAGTTTTTTCTTTCTCTGCACCACAAGACGCGTTTTTTCCTGTTACATACTCTGACGATCATCTTCTTTTTCTGCACCCGTCTATTGTATCCCATTTTAAATAATTTTCTCCTGACAGTCTTTGAACAAAAAGTAGAATCCTTTGCATTATTTATTTCACTTGTTATATCATCCAGTGTCCCTCTCCTGTTACTTTTCATGATTCTTGAAAGTTGGACTTCATCGCGCACGGAGAACTTCGGCTTCCGCCCAGATCGATGCCTGTTTTCCACACTTCTATAAACTTCAAATTTTTTAATAATGCTAACAATAGTAGTCCTAGGTATTCCCAACAACCTCCCAATTTCTGCCTTATTCTTCTCTGTCTTGTAAGCTTCTATAACTTTCAGTCTTACTGCCACCGGAATTTCCTCTAACTTACGAGGGGGCATTTTCTCGAGCTTTGTTTATAGAATATTTTGACAGCCGACAAAAATTGTAAACTCTGACGTAATCTAAAAATTATGACGTATTTATGGGAAGAAATTCCGAACCCGACGTGTTTTCTATAAATAGCGCGATACAAAAATAGCCGCGACTAATTTACAACATCAAAGACATTTTGACGCCAGCGACGAATACTTTTGTCCAATGACTGTATATGTATATTTTTAAAGAAAATCTTATTTTTTCAACAATTTTTTTTCCGTTGTTTAGTACATGCAGGTGAGGGTTGCCATTGTGCGTTTATGACGTTATGATAAAATGAAGCTTTTTAGAAGTGCATGTACAGTGTAAATATAAGAAATAGCATTAAAGAAAAAGTAATGTACGGTTGAAAAATTTTATACACAGAATATTGTAATCCTCGAGTTATTTTTTTTCTAAATTTTTTACTGTATCTATTGTACCAATTTTGTAATACTCCATTATATATTATAATAGCAAAATTTGGTGCATTTTGATTTTGAGATGACCTCTAGTTATAATCCAGGTGTGAAAATTTTTCTTCATATAAGGTAGAGAAAATACTTACACATCACATTATACTTTGAGGAAAATCCCTATCTTAGTATTTTTATAATCTGCTTCGAAGTGCGAAAATGGCAATTTCCTTTTTATTCCTATAGTTAACGACCTCTGTTTTAATATGGTACCTTAAAAGAATTAATAGACAGTATATTTTCTTAAAACTTCGAATAATACTAGTTGTTAAAGATAAATAGTTTTGCTTAGTCGTTTTTACGCCTCCTTGAATTCAGTTTTGGTGTTAATCATTTTACACCAATATTTCATAATTTTCTTTTTTATAAAAATATAACATTGACCCAATTGTCCGTAAATCTTAAAGGGACTTAGACCAGATTTGAGTTCAAAATTTTAATTTTATTTTTCCATTTTTAATGTTTAGAATGGTTAATATGGGTATTTTTAATGCTTTGTCAGAATTTGAAAGTCAAATATCGAGTTTGACTTGAAAAAAATGACAATAACAATCCGTCAACCATCTAAAAAATCCATAAAACGAAATACAAATTCAAAGCAGAGCAACACGGACCTCCAAAAAGATGGAGGTAAGATCAGGTCCCGGGGCCATAAAACTTAGAGGAGCTTACTTTTGATCTAGGTCTCACTTTTACAAAAGGAACATTGTCGCCGGGTGACTTTGCGGCTCCAAAAAAATAGTACTCTCGAGGTTCATAAGGTTTTTATTTAGGTATTAATTTGACAAATACTATTATATTTCCAACTTCTTCACCACCAAAAAGGGATCTGAAATATAAATGAAATGATAAATACACAGATAACATTATTTTACCAATACTTGCATTTTACTGCGCATTAATTTACTCAATACATTTTTCTGTGTTTACACTTATATTTGCACATTTTGCTGTACATAACTTTACTACTTCACTACATATAACAATCATTAGACTCGTACACGTACTTTACTTTAATATACTTGTGTACTACATAAATGCATTTATTTTACGGCAAGAACTTCGCGCCTTACTCTATAAATACATACCACACATTTTTACAACAATACATATACTTTTACTTTATACTAAATAGTTTTCATACGAGCAAATACTCATTATCACACTTTACTTCCAAATACTTCTTAATAACTCACATAAATTATAAAACAAGGTTATCTGGCCATTTCAGGAATAAATACGGCGTTAAATCCGTCTCAATAAAATAATAAAACCAAACTTACCCAGAATAGTTGGACTCTGGTCATAACTAATATGTTACATGAAGAAATGAAATGAGGGAGCTGGTTGAAAACGTCCGCTCTCTCCAATTGCTACGCCCAAGTAAAACCGGCTGAGTGAACTTTAAACTATGGAAAGTAACTCGGACAATAAATTTGTAACATTATAAACGTAAGACAAAATGTATGGAAAGTAAGCATGGACGTAAATTGTGACAAACATATAGTGGAAAAGTGAGACTGAGATAAAAAGTGAGCTCGTCTAAGTTTTTAGGCCCCGAGGCCAGGTGCCTAGGAGGAGTGAGCATCCTCTGCTCACCGGTCACACCCGCCAGATACGGCGTTTGAAGTTATTTGTTTTGTAAACAAAGCTTGAGTCTTGTAATTGTTTACGTATGTGTTTTATTGGTATACGTTTTAATCAAATGTTGCTTTCTTCTGTTTATAATATTTTTTTATGAACATCAGGTTATCTTGTTTGCCTATTGTTATTTTGTCAAAGAAATGGTAATACCTTACTTAACATTATTTATAAACAAATATCAGACTCGAGCTTTGTTTACATAACAATAACTTCTTAACTCTGTATCTCTCTTAAAACTTGACTTCTATCATTTAAATTTTGGTCAATCCTTCAAAATGCACAGGTAAAGCATTTAATACATTAAATATAAATAATAAAATTTTGATCTCAAATCATGTCAACGCCCCTTTAAAATAACAAACATTTTTATCTAATCCCCAAAACATTACAAAAAAGATTAATGAAATCGTTCAATTTCAGGTAATTTGTGAAAACCCAAGACTTCCCTTTCATAGCAGATACATGTTAAACTTCCAACATACCAGTAACTACTCTAAATATCAGAGAGCCAATAATTAACTAGTTCTTGTACATTTCTCCTTTTGATACGTATCTCATACTTTTTGTTTCTTTCAACTAAATCCATACTTCGCCTAACTGGGCAGATTAAATATATAAACTTTTAAGCTGCTTGGTCCGATATTTGGCTTATAGACTAGTAAGTATCAAATAATTTCTTTACAAACCAATTATCTTAGAAAGTGATAGACTTTCAACTATTTGCACCACGGTCTCCTTTTAATGTTAGATATATTAAAAGCAAATAAACATAATTTCTTTACGGGAACACCAAAAAAAAAAAAAAAAAAAAATAACAACAACCCCCCCCCCCCGAAAAAAACCCCAAAACAAATGCATCATGGGGATGCTTAACAAGAAAACCGTTAGGTTTCGACCCCCGAATGAGTGGGTTTATTCAACCCGCATATTATGCATTGATTGTAAACAAAACAAATTTCAGAAATATTTGTAAACTAAATGTACACAGATTTAGTTTTGATTTGCCAAAATATTTTGACCTTTATTTATAGCGATGTCAAAGTCGTTACACAATCATACCCGCCTTGACGGCGGGGGCGAATTTTAATATGAGGCGAAATATTGCGGTACCCTTGCTTTTATGTCAAATTTGTTTTGTAAACAAATTTAGTACATCAATTTCTCATTGAAATGTGGCTTGATTGACCGGGAAAACCACTGCAATGTTTATTATTATATACATACTTAGCATGACCATCGTTTAAAAGCGTACACAAAATTTGATAAAAATCGGACCAAGCAGCTTTAATGCAGCAACCCAGAAAGACAGGGAAAAAAATATAAAATACATACTTGTTAAAGCAAGTAATGGCAATTTAAATAAGTAAGATTTACTTACCATGACCTTCGAGAACGTTTCTGTGATCGTCTGTTGGCGATTACATAACCATTGTAAAAAGTAGTTCTGTATACCGATTTCAGTATATCACGTTTTCATACTATAGAAAACATATAATTAAGCGTTTGAGCTGGGAACATACATGTTCAAATATCGATGTATCGTCTTACTGTTTCGGTAATTCTAATACTTACTTCATCAATCTCCTTTATTAGACGAGTTCCAATCATCGCTGTATAAACCAGAGTCAGACATATTGTGACGATGTAGTGATCTACTTTAAAATTGTCCCAAGTTAAGAAGCGTCCATAGAAATTTTCCAAGTTACAACTATCGAAATATCTTAAAAGATGTTCATAAGTATGCCTTGGCAAGATTATATGTTTCTAGCTCAGACTATGACTATGTTATATGTTGTAAACTTGACGGATATAACAAATTACGTTTATAACGAAGCAAAATCGCCCGTAACTGGCATTTCGTTATAACGCGTTTTATTGTACTCTTCTCACACACATAGATGTAAAATACTAGTAATTAATAGGCGAGTATGTTAGAATACCTCAATGCCATGCCATTACAATTACCGGATATAACCATGCACTTCATCACCATGCATCGTTCGGTTGTCTTGTTAATTGTACAGCGGTCAATAAGTTTTCTTCATTGCGGTTAATGAGTAGATGTGGACGACATATTGCGCACCATATCTTGACACATTCGGACATACACTAACAACCGATTTTTCATAAAGGTTACGTAATTGAAATTTAATGGGTGTTTTCCATTCTTTTTCTGTATTCTAGATTAACAAAAACAATAGGTTTTGATTTTCAATTATATGTTCTGATCTTGAGCATACAAGAGTACATAGTGATCTATTAATACACGTTTTTATAAACAAAATCTATTTCGGCCACGTATATCGAATTGAGATTGTCACGGGCGCATTTGGAAAGATTTTTTACAGCTCTAATTAACACAGAAAAGATGTCTTGCCACATGACTTTCGTTTATTAGTTTGTGATACTGTATTATTTCCTTTCTTTAGAAATAAACCAAGTCCCAGATCGATGATAAATATTGATAACTATGAAGGGGTTTGGTCATCCGCAATGATTCAGTCTCCTGAGATTTGAACTTTAATTGAGATCATAGAAAGTGCTGAAATTCGATTTTTCCAATATCGACTGACACATAAACAGTACGAAAATAAGACCTTCTTCTGTAATCCACACCCAGGATCTCTCGACATGCTAATTCCTTATGATCAATCTTTTCTTTCTTTTCCTATCTATAATTGTGTAAAACATCACTGATAAAAACTCGATGAAATGTTCTTATGCATTTTATTATAGTTTCTACTACCGTTTGATTAAACTTGTTAATCGAATACATATGGGTGTTTATTTACTTTGGTGTTTCAGTGAGTATATATATATATATATATATATATATATATATATATATATATATATATATATATATATATATATATATACGTCTCTGAAGAATACTTTTAGTAATCTTCCCTATGGTTATTTTAAAATGGCATGAATGACATTTCAGAACAGAACATAGTTTTGCATCGGCTGATACATTTGATAAATCATATAAAATAAACATTTTTTTTTGCATTGTTAATCAATGTTTTTGAATGCTATAATTGCAATTTCTCTCCAGTACATGTACATGTGCATGCTTATAAAAAAAACCATAAACTGCAATCCAATTTTGATGAATATACATGTATAAATAATATAAATGTCCAATTTTCTTTCTTTGCATTACAAATAGTTAAAAAAAATATAATTCATTCACGCTTTATTTATTGCCCACCTTAACATATGAACAACTTAGAGTTTGTATTACGTACGTGGAGGAAACCTAATATTATGAATCAATGATTCTGCTGATCACCGCTGTATAGTGCATTTGTCCATACTTGTTATTTTATCAACAGATGTTGTATCGTTGCACAGTTCTCTGTCATCCAATGCAATATACATAATAGGACCTTGAAAGCCTCAACAACCTCTTGTGAAATTAATTCCAGCTTATATATTGATCTGAACATGTCACGTGATATGAAAATGAACATTTTGTCTCCAAGTCACATTATTTGTCAATCAGAGATCCCGCGCGCGCCAAGGCTTATCGTCGAATGCCGCTATGTCCAATGGATGAACACCAAGCTGATATTGGAACAGAAGCGTTGATAAGCCAAAGAGACCAGCAGCCGATCGGAGTAAATGAATTGGTTCCTGGATCAATTCAACAGGTGAAGACAGCGCGTAAGGACCAATTTCCAGAGCACCGTTTCTCATTGTAAAGTCCAGGATGTTTATTGACGATTAACATTGTTGACATTGTGAGCAGTGATTATAATTTATAACTTATAGTGTGTAAATGTGACACAAATTTGTATAATCCATCATTGTGTACAATTCTTCAACATTTGTTATTTTCTACGGACCTTGGCAAATATTTGAGCTGTTTCGTTTTGAATGAAAGTTTGTTCTGCAGGAATTTGATTTCACATAAAGGAATAATATAAATGTAATGATGAACATGACACAATTATCACAACCCGTTGTCGAAGATTGGTTCGAATCAAACAAAGATATATTTGTTGATATTTTTCTAAAGAAAGCGGACTTATCTATAGTGAACAAATGGCTGTTAATTCATGGTTACTCTCCGGCTACGGAACAAACACCATTCCAAACAAAGAGGGGATCCCTATCGACGGACAATAGTACCCCATCTTCCCCAAACGACAAAAACGATGTCTTCTTTGACTCTAGGCATCATAGGACAAATTCAAAGAAGTACCTGCGACAAGACTTTGCAAAGTCCAAAAGGAAAAATATTTTTCGGACTTGTGAGCCGACCATGTGTTCTGCTGAAGCAACAACCGAATCTCGAAGGAACAGCCTGAAGGAGATGAGAATGTTCAGATCCCTGCCTCCTAATTCTGTGAACATGCTAAGCATTCTGATTCAGTCCCGTGTCCGCTTACCGCGGTACCCCAGCAAAGACATTGACATTAAAAAGGACCTGCGCATGAACAATGAAAGGGAGTTTTTCCAAGAAATTGTGAAAGATATCTCAAATGATTTGGATCTGAGATCGCTGAGTCAGAAGATTGTGGCCAATATCAGTGTATTGGTGGACGGTGATGCAGGGTCGGTTTTTGTTGTGGAAGGCCGCGGGACGGCAAAACCATCCCTTGTGTCTAAGCTGTTTGATCTTCATTCGGGAACTCATATCCTCCCTACCTCGGTGGGGGATGGAAGTATAACAGTACCGTGGGGGAAAGGAATCATTGGACACGTTGCTGAAACAGGAGATACAGTGTCTCTAACGGATGCCAGTCTGGTAAGATCATAACTAGCTTTGCTGAGAGAGAGAGAGAGAGAGAGAGAGAGAGAGACAGAGAGAGAGAGAGATTTGTGTCATCGATCCCAATCACGTTGTTTCTTACAGTTTATTGCCAGGGGACATAAATTGAATGATATATCAGAGGCATTACGCAAATGTTTATTATTTTCAACAGAGAGCCTTGTTTGATATATGTCGGCTTCTCGGACAAAGCCAAGTGTGGGTTTAAAAAAAATGGACCATCAATTCTAGAAATACAGGGCAGACATTCACACTAGACGCTCCAGTGCTGTTCTGTAGGCGATGTTCAATAAAATCTCTCATAAATGTCCAAAATCGGAAGATATCAAAAATCCGCGATGACCTATGATTACATAGGTTTGCTTAAGTGAAAATGGTTCTAAGCCGGGAAAATGTCAGTTTTGGTTGAGACTATCGCCTCGAAAGAGGTCGTCCCCAACAACAAATCTCATTTTCCGTACATTTGAAAAATCTGCTGTAATCATGGCGATTTGAATTGATATTATCCCGTGGCAGTTGTGAGAACTTAATAACATACTGTGCAGCATAGCATGCATTGAAGCAATTTTTCTGCTAAATGTCAGCATAGTTTTGTGTGCAAGGATTGGAGGACAAATAATCTGCAGTTGACATATAACACAATGTCGTTTACGACTTAGATTTGTTCAAACCGTATCGAAAAATGTATAATTTCCGGCGAGGGTCTGGGTGACTGCTGTTGACAGCAAATGTCGTAGTAGGATATTTTAACTGACATGTATTCTAAATACCCCATTTCCACAAATAAATAAAGTATATATGTCATCTTTTTACGACTAATGGTATAGAATAATTGATGAAGCAATGATCATTTTCTTGATATGGTTTCATTACAAAACAGATAAACGTATTACATAGGGAATACTGCTTACTTTGACACTCGGCGTTCTAAGCATTTTTAAGTTTGGCTCATAAAATTTTCATAAACACGACTGCTAAATAAAAATGCCAATATGGTAGAATAGGCTGTAACTGGATGTATACAATATGCTTCAGTTAACGAGGAAAACTCTCGGGCATTGCGCATTGTAGAGGATTAGATGGCTACACCGATACAGTACACATGTACTAATGAGCATTTACACGCAAGAATTTTCTCTGCAAAAATTGCAAGCGATATACTTTATTCAATTTTCATTTTAAGGCTGTTTAAAGTTAATAATAATTATGTTTAACGTAACCCGCGCGCGTAGGTTTAGGGAGAAATTGAGTTTTAGAAAAAGCAAAGAGGTCGTCCCCAACAACAAGTATCATTTTCCGTACATTTTAATTCCTATTTTAATATGATCTTTTCCAGTTTGATTTTACTAAATTCTTGCAATCTGTATAAATTTAAAATGTTTGCACACTATGGACTATATATATTGGATGCTCAATGGGACTGTCAGGAAAAATCATTATGAAAGCTTAAATACTCACTGTATTTGTATAAATGTAAATGGTTAAAATCATTTGTGTGAAAATTTTGTTTGTTTTCATCTTATCGCCCTCTCTCGTAGGTTTGATATTTTGAAGTGACGTTAAACATAGAATTAGGTTTGAACAGCCTAATTTTGCTATATGTTTAGATAAACCAGAATTACATGGCACATTTGAAATGCACTTATATATCGATTATTGGTAGAATCGTGTTCAAATCTTGGTATCGTCAATGCCTATAGGTCTATGTCTCTTTCACTCACGTTTGTTTCAAAATTTTGCTAAATAAACAAAATTTTAATCGTATATATTTGGGGAGTTTCAATATTATGTTCTTGTTTTAAAAATCGCCTAACGTTTGAGAAGTTTTTAAAGTTGGAAATAAAGAGATTGTTATTGATAACACGTATTATGATATACAATGTACATGGAAAAAAATTACCCAAAATATTTGTCTTCATTGATGCTGTCGTCAGTACAGATATTATTGTTAAATCTGTGTGCGTTTTTTTTTTCAGAGAAACTTAACCAAGCTTACAATGCCCCCAAACTCACTAAGAGTTAAACTAATGACAATATTTTTTCATAGTACGTAAAAGAGACAACAATTTCCATTTTGTTTTCTTTAATCTTTTACGTGACAGCAAATACAGTCTACTACATAATTAGCTAAAGATAAATGATTGTTTTCTATAAATATCTTAAAAGTCCAAAGAGCAATTACGATAATCTAAGACATTGGATAGATCATACGTCATCAAGATACTCAAAAATGTTGAATGGGGAAAAATGACGTATTTACTATGATGCAAGTAAGAATCCAGGTGAGTAGTAAAAAGAGTATCTTAATTCATGTGATACTAGAGAGAGAGAGAGAGAGAGAGAGAGAGAGAGAGAGAGAGAGAGAGAGATCTCCTATTGATTTCGATAGAGAAAGTTAAGCTTATAGCCACGAGTTTGGAGAAATTACACAAATATACTAGACATCGCTAATCAATGTTCTTCTTATTAGATTCCCCCTTCAATCAAATACTGTTTATATTCAATAAAAACAATACACGCGAAATAAATATTTATTTCCCTTACAATGTACATTTACTTACCCTTTGAAATGTAAACAATAAACAACGTTATTTAAGATATACACTTGTAAATACAGTGAATACTAGACTTACAAAAGTCAACATCAGAAACTGTAATATGCATTTATTTAGTATACATTAATAAAGGGCAAGATAACATTCTGCAAGCATAATGTGTTAAAATAGACAAGTTGGGAACTTCTTTAGATGTTTCGAAAAATATTAAACCTTCAATATTTTATTTTTAATATATTGACATTCATTCTAAAGTTTATAAACTTGAAATCAACTTCACAGAAAAAAAAACCGGTCAACCGAATAAAGATTAAAAAAAAGCCTAGTACACCGCACAATAAACGGTAGCATTTTTGTGTTTATAAATAGTTTTAACAATTCGGATGGATAATTTACTCACTGAGTATTCAATTATGAAAACCTAAAAACCAAATACAGACTACATGTTAGCTAAAAAGCTTTCCGTGATTTACTACTAGTTCATGCATTCGGAAAACAAAGTCATGAGGAAATTCAAACGATTTCTCCACTTACTGGTCATTTATTGCTTTCACTATATAGTCTGCCTTATTCCGACTACAAGTTCATGGGGGCGTTTTTATTGCCTGATCAACTTTATTGCGTGATTTATAAAATGAAACACTTTCCTAAGATCGACTTTTCTCTCTCTCTGTATGTTTCTGATACAAACTATATCAATCTTCTTTATGAAACTTTTCTTTTCAAAATGTACATTACAAATGTACACTTTGAAAAAAAAACCCGATAGCTTTCGTTTTCTTTGATATCCTTAGCAAGGTGATTGAAAAATAGATTTAAATTTTAAAAAGTATGTAAATATATAGAGTAAAAACAGGGTATTTATTGGCATACATGTAGTAAATCTCTCCATTCCTCTAAAAAGAGCCGGATGATCGTGGACGTTTTTAGACAATATTAATCTCTTTAGGAAGAAGAGCATTTAGGAAAATACCTTTTTAAGATAAAATATATGGAAATAATTTTTTTTTACTAAAAACTAGTTTAAGACAAAATAATAACTCTAGTATCTAAAAAAAAGTAAGGAAGATCTGATGAGTAGTTTGTTTACCATCCAGTCGCTTAAAAGATTTAAATATCCGATTTAAAGATTTAAAGATTCGATTTAAATGTTCGATTTAAAGATATAAATATTCGATTTAAAGATTTAAATATTCGATTCAATGATTTAAATATTCGATTTAAAGATATAAATATTCGATTTAAAGATATAGATATTCGATTTAAAGATTTAAATGTTCGATTTAAAGATATAAATATTCGATTTAAAGATTTAAATATTCGATTTAAATGTTCGATTTAAAGATATACATGTTAATATTCGGTTCAAAGATTTAAATATTTGATTTAAAGAAATATTCGATTTAAAGATTTTTAATGTTCGATTTAAAGATTTATATATTTGCTTTAAAGATTTAAATGTTCGATTTAAAGATTTAAATATTTGCTTTAAAGATTTAAATATTCGATTAAGAAGCCCAAACATGTAATGGTTAGTACAGAGAAAATCTTAAATTGCAAACGTTTAGGAATTTGTGTGTGTGTTTGTGTGTATATGTGTGTATTTGATTATGATGAATGTCATCGATGTTTCGCATTTGAAACCAAGTCTATCTAGTATAACAGTATTGTTGTTCACACAATACCTTCTGCATCAAGTGAATAAATCCATATGTACAGTATACAGACATTGTTATCACAGTGTTCATATCGTCATGATCATCATCCCCTCGTAATTTTGAACATTGTAAACGATTATGTCAGAGTTAATAATGGTAGAAACTATCATCTACTGTAACAGTCAAGTCTGAATTACGTGTTTTCAAAGAGAAAAATTCATGCTTATCACCGCAATATTTCTAAAAATCGAAACTTCTTAAAAATTTAATGAGGCTTTTTCATCATATTGCAAACCAGATAAACTCGCACCAAGGAACACTTGTTATATTTCAATGGTTTTTTTGTTGAATGAGATTGACTCTAGTAGATAAGTTTGATGAATAAGTGATTATTAAGGATGAAACTTTTCCGTCTAACACGTTCGTCTTATATTTCTATCTCTAAGTTTACGAGTCAAAATTGATTTCTGTTGTACACAATTTTATAAGCTTTAAAAAGTATATTTTTCTCAAAATGTCCATTTCTGTCACCTTTCTATAGTACCTGTATGTAATTCATTTTGAATATTCATTTACCCTAAATAAAAAAAAAAGGAATTCCAATTGTGCTGCACAACCAATAGATTAATTATATCTTGCACTAAAAGGAAACCAACGTGAACCTACGGTATTTCGTATTTAAAAAAAAAAACTGCTGTTGAAAAACACAATGCGTAACCTAAATTTATTAAATCGCATAGATTGTTGTTAGAGAGTTATAAACAAAGATGTTATTCAAAACTATTTTTACCGAATAATTCACTAAAATAGATGTTTATTTCGAAATTTATTCCTGGTAATATTGCTGGGATGTCATCCTTCTGAACACGTCACGCTTATGACGCACGTATGTTCAGAACGGTTCTCTTTTGAAGTGATGTAATAAAAAAACATGAATGGTATGTGTAATTAAAAACTTGTGAACTAATGTTCTGTCAAAGTAGTGATTAAAGTGGTTTATGACTTTAATGAAACAGTATACTCATAAAAGAAAAAAGGGGTTCTGTTTAATGCAATTGGGACAGTTTTTATTAAATTTATCACGTGATTTAAAGTACATTTCACTTAAACACTTCTTGAGTTTTATTTCGTTTGTTTTTAAATCACCTGAGCTGAAAGCTCAAGTGAGCTTTTTTGATCACATTTTGTCTGTTGTCCACGCCCTTTTTCAAGGGGAGGTAATTAGGAATTATTGAAAATTTTTGAGAATTTTTTTTAAAATCTTCTCAAGAACCATTTGTCCAGGAAAGCTGAAACTTATGTGGAAGCATCCTCAGGCAGTGTAAAATCAAAGTTGTGAAAATCATGACCCTAGGGGGTAAGGTGGGGACACGATAGGTGGGTCGACGTTTTACATAGGAATATATATAGTAAATCTTTAAAAACAATCTTCTCAAACACTCATCAGCCAGGAAAGCTGAAACTTGTTTGAAAGCATCCTCAGGTAGTGTAGATTCGCAGTTGTGAAAATATTGACCCCGTGGCGGGGGGGGGGGACAAAAATTTACAAAGGAATGTATAAAGAAAAAAATTAAAAATTTTCTTCTTAAAACCATTTGCCTAGAAAAGCTGTAACTTTAGTGAAAGCAACCTCAGATTATGTAGAAATCAAAATCTTGAGGAGAAGGGTTGGGCAGCATTGGGGATCCATATTAAGAAGAAAATAGTTTAGTTATTCACAAAAACTGAAATGCTATTATATATGGTTTTACTTACATGCAATCACTTCGACATATTATTGATTCTTTAAAACTGTTTAGACTTTGGCCGCTGGACGATTCCTGGGCCTCACAAGGGGTTCAGAATTTGATGAAGGTTTATATCCCATATATACACAATCGTTTAGGATCTGTTGGAGAACTGCAATGCTCAACATGTGATATAATTATAAAACCATCCGGTTTTAAAAAGGGACTTGATTATAAACATAAGAATATCAAAGGAGGAACATGGATTTTTTTATACAGGATCTACATGTACATGTATTATACTACATTGTCCAATTAGTTTGTATTATGACTCCATTAAGCTAATTTAATCATACCTATTGTTCCACAGGTGAGCGATGTGGCTCATTGGCCTGTTGTTTGTTGAATAGTTTAAAATAGTTTAAAATATTGATGAGCATAATACATGTCTTAAGATCACTGAATTCATTCTATTAGCTTCTTATCCAACATGGAATCTGATTTATCAAATTATCAGATGTTTTTTTTTAAATGTCATACACGTTTAATTTCTAATGCTTTATTCTTGATATTGCCACATTTTCATTCGAGCTTTTAAAGACAACTGTAGTTCTTTCTGATTAAAATACCGGAGGGGGGGGGGGGGTCAAAAGCAAAACCAATCAGGATAAATGGTGAGAAGGTTCGCAGTCTGGTGTATGGTATTATCCAATAATCCAGGAACAAATCAGGATGTGAATTTAATCAACAACACATTTTTATTTATAAAAGTTAACAATTATACTCATGTACTAGTAACAAAACATCGGTAGTATTGAAAACCATCTGGACTTAATTCACGAGCAAGAAAAAGAAAACGTGAATAAATAAAAATACAATATGATTTCATTCTAACATAAATCCAAAATCTTTACATTAGAATTAAACCAAGCTAATGGTTGGGTTTGAATTATCATTATAAATCACTTGTCAAATGTTGTTGGCGTGCTTTAAATTATAGCCTTCGTGACCTTACCTGTTTTCCTGAGCTTCAATAACACAATAATGTCAAGGTGAAGGACAACTTTAAAGTCTGTTCATTATATTGGAAAGGTAATGAACAACCTTTCAATTTAAAAAAGTTCCAAAGGCCAAGACAAGCGATTTTAAAGCTCTTACTCTACCACTAATTAAAGTTGGTGCTTTTGATAAAGGAGATGTTTATGTTTTTTCTTGAAGTCAGTGAACTTGATTTCAAAATAAACCCCTTAAAGCATTATAACTTATCGTTTACCAACGAAGAGAGAGAGAGAGAGAGAGAGAGAGAGAGAGAGAGAAATGATTCTTAGAATGTGACAACTTTGATATAATAATAATGTCAATGACATATTGCAGCGTTGATCTTTTCTTTACAAAAAACGTTTCTTCATTGGAGCATTTCTGAGGGGCTGTTCGTGATACGTGGCATTAAGGAACCCTACGGGAACCCTATAGGAACGAATGTACTAAATTTTACCCCATATCTTATATACAAAATACAAATGGGTTTGTTAACGAAATAACGTTGGATTGAAAATTGTTTATTAACAAGGCGATGACAAGACAGCGCACAATTTGTGTGCTTACGCCATTTACATCCCACAGTAATTGTCAATGCCTCTAAGGACCTCTGTCTTGGTATCGTCTTACCGCCAATGATTTTTGAGCATGTATATACAATAAGTTATCGTTGTCTGCACACTTTCGTCCTTAATCTGGATTTTGGAATACCTGGAAACTGTGTCATCTAGAAAAAAAAGAGCTTTAAATCAGAAGAAATTTAGAAAAGTACGTGGTAGAATATTATCACACAAATGACCTTGTCAAGTTTATAGTCATATGTAACGATGTACAAAGAAAATGTACCTTTCTTATCCAAAATGACGCCATTCTTCCGGCTGTTTACTTAACCGAAAAATATTCCCCGCAAAGGAGAAAAGAGACAAAGAATGATGTCTTTTACCTTATAAGCTAAATAAAAAAACATTGCTTTTGATGGATGGCAATCTTGATGAGAATTTCTCTGTGTTTTTATTGAGTATTAACAATGATTCCGTTAAAAGACACTTAAATCCGATGTGATCCTTATCATTAGAACCAGTCAATATTGTTTTACATCGTTATATTACATAGTACCCACTGTTGATTCCTTCAGACTATAAAAATCTTTAATCGATGGACTTGGACACATTTAATTTTTCTTTTAAAATTTCAGAAAAAGTACAGCAATAAATTTTTCTTGACAAATGGTTTTAGAGCTTTTGATAGTTTTCATGGGCAAAACTACGACGTTCAAACTTCTAACCAAGAAATTGGTTTCTAAATTCAAGATAGTATTTTTTTTTCATCAAATTTTGAATTTGAATCTTCCCAAGAACACATCTCTTCAGTCACCCTTTTGCTGGATTGTTGTGATAAATTGGTTTTAATGTGACCAAGGAACACGTGGCCTTCGCTCTAATTGTCGTTTGTCGCAGATGGTAAAAAGGCCCAGACTGTTGTTCTGCCGAGTTATTAACAGTATTGATCGGCCACAGTAAAATTGTAACATTCCTACAGCAATGTTAAGAATGAACCAACCACCAGAGGACATAAAAAACGACAATATGGAATAGAGAGGGATTTAGCCACATTCTCACAACGAAAAGAATAAAAGAGAGGAAAAATCAAAATACCTTATATTTCGTTACATGTACGTTATGCATTAATTCGTATGTTAATGTTACAGAATGGGACTATGTTACTATATTAAACATGAAAAATTAAACAAAGCGTCATTATCATCATGGTTTTTTTTATACCATACAAACACAAATTATTATGATTAAAAACGTGATAAAGTTTTTTTTAACTATTTAAAAAATATCGAATCAGCGGTATCAGTTGTAAAAAAAAATAACTATGCATTGGTGCACGTCGTGTACATGTACTAAAGGTTAGAAAACCATTGTGTGATTATCAGGAGTAGTTCTTTTCATGAAAGAAACATCTGATTGCGACTGTATATATTAAAAGAGATACAATGATATTATTCTTATTTTGTTTGATATGTTAGATGATGGAATTGGTGATAGTGACTGTTAGCTTTAAGCTGGTTGTTTATGGTATATTTCGCCATTTTGTAGATTCAACATGGATGATATGTGACCAATAAATAAAACTGTTTTCTTTGAGGAATTTTACAGGTGTCATCTTTGTAAAGTGTTTATTTCGTGGGTGTAAATCAAATTTTACAATGTGATAACATTTGTCATATTGTTTACACCAACCCAGTCAATTCAAAACTTATGATATGATACAGATATAAAGTAAGCGTACACTGCAGAAAAAATATAACTGTTTGTGCAAATAGCCCATGTGAAAACATTTTCTCTCTCTCTCTCTGTCTCTGTCTCTCTCTCTCTCTCTCTCTCTCTCTCTCTCTCTCTCTGCGCCTGTCTTCGGTTATCAAAATAAAGTGAAAAAGAAAGTAAATATAATTGTTATGTCTACCAAAACGTTCAATACATTTCCATATATAGAGGATATTAAAATGTGTTAAAAATACTTTATTCCATTTTGCACAATGCTTTAAGCCTTTTAGAAAGAAAATGGGCGATGCTGTATTTATGTATTTTTTTTCCCTGCTATTTAACCGTACTCAAGAGAGAAGTATTTTGAAAAAATGACAAAACAAGATAAAACGTTTGCAGTGCTGGTGACTTGTGGTATTAGCCGATGAGAGTCATTGATGGAGTTGCTGTCGCAGGCGATAAATTCTCTAGGACGAACAGCCCAATGAAATTAATGGGCTTAGAGAGGCTACGGATCCCAGTATAACCGCATTAGCAAGCCTCTAAAGCTGCCCTGAAGCACCGAGAGAACACAGTGTCAAAAAGTTCCATGAATTTTTCATGAAAGCAGATATCTAGATCTTTCTAGAGTGTTTTGAAATAAAATATGTAGACGTTTTAAAAAAAATAAGTAAATCAATATTATAACAAGAGGCCCATGGGCCACATCGCTCACCTGAGGAACAATAGGTATGATAAAATCAGCTTAACGGAGTCATAATAAAAACTATCTGGACAATGTAGATAATACATGTACCGGTAGATCCTGTATAAATAAAAATCGATCTTTTCCACTGGATATCCTTATGTTTATTATCATTAGTCCCTTTTCTAACAGGATGATTTTATAGCATTATCACATGTTGAGCATTGCAGCTCTCAAAAAGATCCTAAACAATTGTTTATAAATGGGATATAAACCTACATCAAACTCTGAACCCCTTGTGAGACCCAATCGTCCAGGAATCATCCAGAAGCCAAAATCTAAACAATATTAAATAATCGCCTGGCTGATTAGTTTCTGAGAAGAAGATTTGTAAAGATTTACTCTTCATATTTCTATGTAAAAATTCCACCCCCATTGTGGCCCTACTCTACCCCCAGGAATCATGATTTTTACAACTTTGAATCTACTCTACCTGAGGATGCCTCCAAACAAGTTTCAGCTTTCCTAACTTATTAGTTTCTGAGAAGACGATTTTTAAAAGATTTACTCTATATATTTCTATATAGAAATTCGATCCCCAATTGTGGCCCCACTCTACCCCTTGGGGAAATGATTTTCACAACTTTAAATATACACTAGGATGCTTCAACACAAGTTTCAGCTTTCCTGGCCAAATGGTTCTTGAGAAGAAGATTTTTAAAGATTAACTCTATATATTCCTATGTTAAAAATCTACCCTCCGTTGTAGCCCCATCCTAACCCCGGGTGGGGCATGATTTTCACAACTTTGAATCTACACTACCTGAGGATGCTTGCACATAAGTTTCAGCTTTCCTGGCAAAATGGTTCTTGAGAAGAAGACTTTTAAAGATTTACTCTATATATTCCTATGTTAAAAATCGACCCTCCCCATTGTGGCCCTACCCTACCCCCTAACGGTCATGATTTTCACAACCTTGAATCTACACTACCCGAGAATGCTTCCACATAAGTTTCAGCTTTTCTGGCCAAATGGTTCTTGAGAAGAAGATTTTTAAAGATTTACTCTATATATTCCTATGATAAAAGTCGACCCCCCATGGTGGCCACACCCTACCCCCAGAGGTCATGATTTTCATAACTTTGAATCTACACTACCTGAGGATGCTTCCACATAAGTTTCAGCTTTTCTGGCCAAATGGTTCTTGAGAAGAAGATTTTTAAAAATCTACTCTATATATTCCTATGTAAATGTCAACCCCCCATTATGGTCCCACCCTACCCCCGGAGGTCATGATTTTCACAACTTTGAATCTACATTACCTGAGGATGCTTCCACATAAGTTTCAGCTTTCCTGGCCTAACGGTTTATGAGAAGAAGATTTTTAAAGATGTAATCTACCGGTATATATTCCTATGTAAAAAGTCAAACCCCCATTGTGGCCCCATCCTAACCTTGGGGGTCATGATTTTCATAACTTTGAATCTACACTACCTGAGGATGCTTTTACATCAGTTTCAGCTTTCCTGGCCAAATGGTTCTTGAGAAGAAGATTTTTAAAGATTTACTCTATATATTCCTATGTTAAAAGTCGACCCCCCATTGTGGCCCCACCCTACCCCCAGGAATCATGATTTTCACAACTCTGAATCTACACTACCTGAGGATGCTTTCACATAAGTTTCAGCTTTCCTGGCCAAATGGTTCTTGAGAAGAAGATTTTTAAAGATTTACTCTATATATTCCTATGTAAAAAGTCGACCCCCCATTTTGGCCCCACCCTACCCCAGGGGGTCATGATTTTCACAACTTTGAATCTACTCTACCTGAGGATGCTTCCACATAAGTTTCAGCTTTCCTGGCCTAACAGTTTTTGAGAAGAAGATTTTTAAAGATTTACTCTATATATTCCTATGTAAAAAGTCGACCCCCCATTGTGGCCCCAACCTACCCCCGGGGGTCATGATTTTCACAACTTTGAATCTACACTACCTGAGGATGCTTCCATACAAGTTTCAGCTTTCCTGGCCAAATGGTTCTTGAGAAGAAGATTTTTAAAGATTTACTCTATATATTCCTATGTAAAAAGTCGACGCCCCATTTTGGCCCCACCCTACCCCAGTTGGGGCATGATTTTCACAACTTTGAATCTACTCTACCTGAGGATGCTTCCACATAAGTTTCAGCTTTTCTGGCCTAACGGTTCTTGAGAAGAAGATTTTTAAAGATTTACTCTATATATTCCTATGTAAAAAGTCAAACCCCCATTGTGGCCCCACCCTACCCCCGGGGGTCATGATTTTCACAACTTTGAATCTACACTACCTGAGGATGCTTCCATACAAGTTTCAGCTTTCCTGGCCAAATGGTTCTTGAGAAGAAGATTTTCAAAGATTTACTCTATATATTCCTATGTAAAAAGTCGACGCCCCATTTTGGCCCCACCCTACCCCAGGTGGGGCATGATTTTCACAACTTTGAATCTACACTACCTGAGGATGCTTCCACATAGTTTCAGCTTTCCTGGCCAAATGGTTCTTGAGAAGAAGATTTTTGAAAAATTCTCGAAAATTTTCATTAATTCCTAATTATCTCCCCTTGTAAGAGGGCTTGGTCCTTAATTTTCACAACTTTGAATCCCCTTAGGCTAAGGATGCTATGTGCCAAGTTTGGTTGAAATTGGCCCAGTGGTTCTTGAGAAGATGTTGAAAATGTGAAAAGTTTACAGACGGACAGACGGACGGACAGACGGACAGACAGACGAAAGACAAAATGTGATCAGAATAGCTCACTTGAGCTTTCAGCTCAGGTGAGCTAAAAATGATTCATCATTTTGACCGAACGCTGGATAATAAAAATTACAAACGAGATGTTACAAGTAAGGAATTCTTCATTTCTGTATAAAATTCAATTATTTATGTATTTGGCCATCAACCCAAGGGGCTAATATTGATAAAGTGAACAAGGTTATGTTGAGTATACTTTATGTTAACGATTATCAAATACCTGTTTGTGGTTCGAAAATTTTAAATAATATAGCTATTGATCTAAATTTGATCACCATTAAATACAAATTTAATGCGTATGAAATGTTCATACTTTTTGTCATCATATAATTGAAGAGGACCATCTTTTAATACCGTAGCTATAGCATATCTAAGTTTTTTCCTTTTTAACTACTTGATAAATAACACTTTTATTATTTTCAAAATAATAACATCAACTTGTATTACAGATGGTCGTAATATTCAATCAAAACTGATTGTGACATTCATAAAGAACGGGCTTAGACAGGAACAACGGAGCAGCATAAAGTTTGACTTAGCTTGACTTGGAGATTCTAATTATCTGGTGTCAGCTAAGAGTCGTAGTTTACGGTCTATCGCCTCAGCTGCTGGGCTCTTCTCATCAATAATACCACTGAAATAAGGAAACAGGAAAATCAAATGGACGCTTTCTTGCTTTCTCAAACTTAAAAAAAAACAGCACTTCAAATGATTATTTTGCTTCCAAGCATTTTCATTTGTTTCGTAATCGTAGCCGTCAGCGCCCGTCTTTCTACTATGACCCTAGGAAATGCAAGTTCATCGGTATTCCTCAAGTATCAGATGTACTTATTAAATGTAATTGGCAGTGTACATATATTTCTGGTCCCTAATAATATGGATTTCATTTCCGTATCTACGAGGCATTTGCTTCAGGCTCTGCGGTCAATCAAACCGTTCGTTTCCCCCGTCTTGATATATCAGGAAGCGATGTAATTGAATAAGAAATCCAAGAAGCGTGGAGAGAAAATTAATGGACAAAAAATACTTGGTGGATTAATAGATATTATATCATCACTGTTTATGGGGGTGAGGGGATTTACTTATGATTGGACTGAAATATACTATGTGCTTAAATTGTAATCAATTATAGATATAAAGCTGGGTGCATTCAATACATATTTAATGTTTAAAAAAAAAACAAATAGCTTTCTCTTCCAGAATGAGTCATTGGTTATTGATTGTGTGTGTTTACTATATGGACGACTCTATCAGTCTGACTTTTTGGCAAAGAGATATATATTCTACGAAGTATTTCTCTAATATCCTAAAATAACTATAAGCCCTTCCAGATTTTTCGAAAATAATTTATATTTAAAAAACCATGTTCAGTACTCCAAAAACATTACATATGTCATTGTATTTAACTTTGTAATATGTTCTTTCATCTTAAATTTGTGCATACTCTAAAAGTATTTTGCCTTTATTTATCATCAGACATTAAACAGGAACTCATATATTTTGTCTGCAACCAGTCGTAACCAAATGCCCATGCATCAGCTGGTAATGAATATTTGATGATACTATAGTACTAGTGTATGGGCTTTTTGTAATAGCCCCCCCCCCCCAACCTCCCAGTTGGTTCAATTTTTACCCCATGCGACCTTGATGTACATGCCTTTTTTTAAGGTCATTTTATTCTAAACTAACCATCTAGAAAAGAACTACATATAAGTACAAAAGTTAAAGCAATTGTAATTTTGGTCACTCAAAAATGAGTGGCATATTGGCTAGCATATTAGCTAGAATGAATTAAAATTGTAGTAACTTGTAGTAAACTTTTGAACTGCTTCTGATCATTAATTTGTTGACAATTTAGCCACCTCGAAAATATAATAATAGTTGCCAACCTACATTTTAGTACAGTGTATATTAACATAACCATAAAACAGGAGTGAGGGTTGAGGTCAATTTGAGTTGGAGATATCGAAATTAAATGTTTTTAGTTTTACAGGGTATTTTGTAAGTTCTTTATTATTCTGTGAACTTGAGACTTCCTTGAATTCGTATATCAAGTCACGAACTAACAGAAACAATTGATTCTCTTGTATCTTTTGTCAAATAACACGGGATCTCATTTTATTGTAAAACGAAGTCTAAAAACATACATTGAAAACACATGAATGGCACATTTTGTCTAATAATATGGGAGCAAGAAAAGAAAGAAATTCTAGAAACATCAATAAAAAAAAAACAGTAGATGTAAAGCCACAGTCACAACTGGCTGTTTGGTGATCGTGCGTGTGCTACGGTTTTTACCAATCGTGGGTCCGTGGGTGATCGTAGCGTCAAAATTGTGTAAAAGTGACGTATGACCAGCCAGTCGTAGGTGTCACGTACACGTACATGTACGTGCGATGCTTGTAGTAACCGTACTTCCGAGTTCTGTCTTACGATTAACTTCCGAGTTCTGTCTTACGATTATCGTCCAACAGACGTAGGTTTGCCTTGCAAACGGCAGCAATAACATTCGCGTCGTATGTCAATCGTACCGACGTCTTTCTTGGTCTCACGACAGCTGCACGGACAAATACATGTATTAGTTTTCGTATTAAATTATAAAAATACTTTTTTTCTTTAGGCATGTACTGAAATAAATCTGCCGTAAGCAAGTGAATATTGAAAGTCAAAAGAACTCGAAGAAAAATAATACAGTAACTTTTATTCTGTAATTGCTGCTTTAGTGAATATACTAGCTAAACTGGACAAAACAAATGAAGAATGTTTTGAAAACATAATTTGTCTTTCGTATCTGATACTATGAAAATTTCCCTGAAATCTAGAAGGAAGTCTGCGCAAAAAATCTAATTTCAGCGAAATAATTGTACATGATAATTTTTCCTAATCAATGTTATATCTTTGAATGCTGTTACATTTTTGTTAACTATTTGTTGAACCTTATAATCACACTATCTTCGAAAAAGGTTTAAGGAAACTTTCAATTGAAAGAAAAATTCTCCATTTAATTACTATGTAATTTGCTTTCACAAAGTTCACAAATGTGACACAATTTACACTTTATTCATTTTAAAAAATCAAACTCTACGAATGTTTTATAGTATTCTATGTTCGATATCCTAATAAAAACAATTTAAAGGGTTTTAATGGTCAAAAGAGATGACGATCAATATATTTAAAATGGTGAAAGTACTCCGTTTACAAACGAAAATTATACTTATGAAAATTACTAGCATCATTTCTATCGAATAGTGTAAAACATTTGTCTTCTCCTCTCTCTGAACATGTTTCCGATTCTATCATAGTACGCTTGCAAGTCGAAGTGCTTGGGAAATATTTTGTCTATTCTCTGCAATCTTCTTCATTATCTAGTTCCTTTTTGTCCTGTTTTTCTGCTTCGCCTTCCACCTTTTTGTAAAAAGAAAGAACCCATTTGGTTTTTTTTGGGGGGGTTTTTGTTTTAGAGGGGGATTTCTAGAAGCTTGGATTTGATTTGAATTCGATTTGTGTACGATTGACGTAAAAATGACGTATGTTTACTGTGCGTTCAATTTGTACGTTGATGGTGAGCACAAGCGACTTGCAGTTAACGTACGTGTAACGAAAGGGACAAATGAGATCTCCTTAGGTCATATGTACAAATCTATTCGTACGGTTATTCTACGGCTTCACTGAGTAAAGCGCAACTGCAACATACGTTTTCAGGTCTCGCAAGGAAGCCGTGGTGATTTTTGTGCAAACGTAAACAATAAAACATTATTTTTACACTTCTTGACTATAATTTAATCAACCATGAAGTAAATTTCAAACAGAAAAGTTACAGTAAAAAATAAAATGTATATGTTCCATCTAAAAGTCATTCAATCATTTCTTACACTGACTGAACTTCGGTTTGGCTTTGCTCTGCTTCAGTATCAATGAACCATTTGCTTACAGATGCAGATTCGGAATTGAGAACGAATCATCTAAGAAGCCAGGATCGCTGGTTTCATATGTCTTGTGATAAAAGGGAAAGCAAATTAATCAAATAAGACAAACATCGTAAAGGGTAATGGGGAGAAATATCGGATTAATAGGGAGTATTTGTTTCAATAGATCACAGATAACAAGAATAGGGTTAATTCTGATTTCCGAGCAAGATAAATCTGCCAGTGCTATGTTGCAGTTTGCACCAAGGTAAGGTGCAGTTTCCATTTTAAACATCTTATACACCACATAGAAGACCAGTATATGTAACTAGAGGAAATATAACATATTTTGTGGTTCGTCTGATATATGATTTTTTTAATGTTTTTTTTTTTTGGTTAAAGTTAAATGCTTTAGTATCACATGAAAAAAAATAATTCTTATGGGAGAAATTATAATACAGAGAAAATTTTGTAGTGTTTTCTCCGAATCCAATGAGAATTTTATTATGTAGGGTATTGAAGTATTACATTGTACCTAGAGAGTATATAGTTAGTAGTTTATTCACGGAAAATATGATTTTACTACTGTATTAAAAAATCTAATATGAGTGGTACATGGGCTCTTAATCTAATTCTCGCGTGGATGTTTACATTCTTTTTTGGTGTATCTCATAAAGTTACCGGTATGGACGGCTAAGATAGATTCTTCATCTGTAAAAGATTTTTTTTATAAATTAAACAGGATCCTCGGTACAATGATGACGTGGACAAAATCACCGGATACCGGACCGATACCCTTCTCTGTATGCCAATACGTAACGCTGATGACGAAGTGGTGGCTGTAGCGCAGGTCATTAACAAAGCAGGGGCTCAGGAGGGCTTCAGCAAAGAGGACGAAAAGGTTGTACATACATGTATACCACACACACGCGCGCACACTTACATGTTTAAATGGCGTCTGCTTGGGGTTTTGAGTTATGAAGATTATTTCTTGTAAAGTTCAATGCCTTAAAACGAAAATTCTTCTGAAATCATAAAATACAATAAATTATTTTATTTCTAAATAAAAAACTGATTTTCGTATTTTTATTTGAAGAAATTATGAAATGAGAAAGATGTCTATTACGCAAAGGAAATTCATAGACGGAATTTTCCCACGTGTTCGATTAAAAGTGTTAGGAGAAATTCACTGATCATATAATGCAAGTTCAATGTGTTTTTTCAATATCATTTCGTAAATAGTGTGTTTTTATTATTTTTTTTTTCAATAAATTAACAAACGACAGTATCATAAAGAAAGATGTCATTAACCTTAATATCTTAATGTATAAAATATCGCCCATCTTCGTAAAAACCTCTACAATAATTAGATTATATGATTCCTCACATTTTTACGTGATAGTTTGTTTTCATCCTTAAACAATTAATCTTCTATTCCAAAGCACAATCTTTTAAAATTTTGTTTAATATATTGTTGTTTGTTAAGAAACTTTTACAATTTTTTTTTTATTTCACTTTCCAAGCAACAAAAATAACATTATTTGTAGATACATTTTGTATATACAATCAAATCAAATTCAACCTAGTAACTGAAACATTATATATCCAAATCAATTATGTGTGTGAACAAATATTTCTACATACAGATCCATGAGATGAGAAGAATCATTTTTTGAATTCTTGACAAATCCTTACCAGATACAACAAATAGAATCCATTTTGAATCATTGTTTTTGACGACCCTTAAAACAGATTTATTAAAGTCATTGACAAATCATCCCATTGTGATATTGAAAAACATGACTCGCTAGATGATACAAGGGCTACTAATCAAAAGAAAATAATAGAAAAATACAATATCTTGTGTCAGTCCGGTTATTAAAATGTCTTCTTCGTGTTAAGGTCATTTTTGTGTCACAGTAACCCATTTAAAATCCAAAATAGCATTTTATTATTCAGAAATAGAACACCAATGTTTCAACAAATAAATCAATACAATCAAAAGATTATGAGAAACGTAGCTATCATTATTTGCTTGTGTCTAGAAAAATATTTAGCATTTGACGACATAAAACTAGCACTCTTCTACCTATTTAATCTATTACTCAGTCGGACATTAAAAATCGTTTCTAAACCATAAAATAACAAAAGATCGTGTGCTTGTTATTTTGTCCAAGTTAACACAAATTACTTAAGTGCTTAAGATATAACCTGTCAATTCCAGTTTAGAAATAGTCAAAGTCAATACAAAATATAAAAAACACTCTTATTAATATCAGTTACTTGTAAGATGTTATATAATCCTTCTTTTAATTTTAGCTGTTAGGAACCTATCTAACATTCTGTGGAATTGCCATTCACAATGCTCAGATTTTCGAAGCATATAGTAAAGAGTATGAACGAAACAAGGTAAGATTTTCTAGACTTCAATAATTGCACATCTGTAGTGTTATTCAGTATTTTGAGAAAGTATTTTTTGCTTTCTTTTAAGGCATTGCTAGAAGTTGTTCACGATCTGTTTGAAGAACAAACTTCAGTGGAAAATGTTATACTCAAAATTATGCAGAGAGCCCAAAGTCTGCTGAAATGTGAGCGCTGTTCGGTTCTATTGCGTGACGGGTCTTCTGAGGTAAACTCTTCCATCTTTATTATCTTAATCTAGAATTTAATTTAATTAAATTCTCTCGAAATATTATTAACTATGTATAGTTCATGTACTTTTTATTTTGTGTAAAGTTTCTTTGAATTCCGTGAATGTAAAATGACTTCATATAATTCTGACTTATTACACAGTATGCTGTGTTTGGCAATTTTTTGGTTACGTAAATACAGAAATCTTTCATTCTTTCTGTTCTGGGCTATTAATAAGGCAATACTGAAGGATTATTGATAATATATATAGTTCGGTTTCTCACCGTACAAATTTTTACAATAGACTATTTTAGCACATACCGGTATGATTTTCTTTTGACGTCAACTCATATATGTCTGTTTAGATTAAATAGCGGTGATTTGTTATAACATACATGTATATCAAAAAACCTTATGCATCGATTTAACAGGGTGTTTAATAAAGTCGTCACGTCAACTCGTTCATCACCGCGGAACCATCCGTTTGTACGTCTAGTCGTCTGTCTGTCCGCCCGACTTCCACATCTAGTTCTATATCTACTATTTAAAAATAGCATTATTATTGATTTCACTATAATTAATCATAAACATGTCGGTTTTTTTTATTCCCGAACAGGATGACGTGTTCAATTGACTTATTTAAACAATAAAATGCTTTTATGGGGTGATTTATGCGGGATATGAAGGTACATGTACATGTAACGACATTGCAGAAAAATATATAACCCGCGTTAGGGGGTTGTCGTATGTAATTTTGTTGTTGCAATGATCGCTTCCTTCAGAACCCGCATGAATTATCAAAGAAAACATTTATATAGTTTATATTTACTTTTGTCTTTTAACAAATTAATGAATTGATTGTAAAGAGTGAGTATAAGTGACTATATTATTGTTAATGTACACCAGTACGTTAAATAAAAGAAGCAGCCAAGGCGTCTTGTATGGGAATTCGAGTCCGACATCATTGATTTGTAGTAAAATACTTTTTAGCGAAGTCAATTTCTTATATATATATATATATATATATATATATATATATATATATATATATATATATATATATATATATATATATATATATATACACATTTTAATGTAAGAAGAAGAAAAGGATTACTGGTAAAACTTTCATTGAAAAATTCATTCATGATTATGATTGGAAGAAGATGCTCTCATGATTAACAGTAACCTTTTTGCTTCAGTTTATTTTAGTTCACTTTTGACATTTATATCTAATGGTTCTGTATATGCAGTTGATATTCAATATTTAAACTTTATCTTATTTGATTGGTATGTATGTTTACATATTTTCAACACTGTAGATCAGAATTTAAGGAATCAGAGAATTTGTCATACCCCACGTTTTGAGAGCTGTTATTTGTAACAAAGTTTGCATTCTATTTCAGACTTCTTTTAAAAAAGTCTTCGATTTAGCTTATCCTTTGAGGAATGGACAGAACTGTCAAAGGTACAATATCGACCGCATCATCTGAATCTTTTGTTTTTAATGTAAAATTTAATAACCTGCGTGTTTTTTTAAAATAAAACCATTAATTACTAAGACGTATTTATATATATACTTTTTAAAAGCTGCTTGGTCCGATTTTATATCATTTTGCGAACGCTTTTAAACGATGGTTATGCTAAGTATGTGTATAATAAAAGACATTGCAGTAGCTTTCCCGGTCAATTAAGCCGTAATTCAATGAAAAAAATGATGTACAAAACTTGTTTTAAAAACAAACGACACAAAAAGGTACCGTGTTATTTCGCTTCATATTAAAATTTGCCCCTGGCGTCGAGGCGGCTATGATTGTATAGCTATAAATAAAAGTCATAATGTTTGGCAAATCAAAAATAAACCTGTGTACAAATTGTTCACTAATATTTCTGAAGTTTGCGTTGTTTACAATCGATGCATAATGTGCGGGTTGAATAAACCTAATCATTCGGGGAACGAAACCAAACAGTTCCCTTTTTTAAACATCCCCATGATGCAGTTTTGTTGTGTTTTTTTTTTTTTGGGGGGGGGGGTGCCCATTAAGAAATTCTATACTGTAATAGTGAAAAAAAAATCAGACCAAGCAGCTTGAAAAACAACATTTGAGCACCTGTTACCATGCAACTAAATTATATATATGCTTTGCTCGGCTTTTTATTCAATGCCTGCTTTACTGTCTTTATCAAATAATATATATTTTTTACTTTACTGTATGTTTATCCCCTAGAATAGGTTGGACTTCTGTGAGAACCCATCTTCATATATAACTACATGTCTGTTTATAATGGAAAACATTTAGTGTGCATCTACCGTTGAAGCAAAATATCGCTTTTCAGTGAACCTGGTTTTAAAGATTCAATTTATAATGCTGTTTTGGCATATTCCATAATGTACCATGTCAGTATATGAATTTCCATCAATTTATTGCTTGTTCCATCGAAAGGTAACAAACAATGCATACTTTTTAAACTGGAAATACGTATGCTCGTGTGCACTCGTGACCTATATAACAAATTGGTACATCTTGTTTTCAGCTTCTATTACCCATCTTGTGCAAAGTAACCAAACGTTGATTAAAGAAATGCTTTATCTTTGAATAAAACGTGATTGTTGCAATCACAAAGGCAGGGCTCGGAAAAAAACGTTACTTTTTTGGTTAATCGTAAAGATCCAAGGATTAACAATACAATGATTGCCGTCTTTACATGATCATCAAGAGGAGTCAACAGTTTCATAATGGTCTTCGAAATATATATATATATATATAATTTTGTGTAAAAATAAGCAAGGATTTCAAAATAGTTTCGCGGATGGAATATTTAAAAAGATATGTGTAGTCCGATGTTTTCAATGTTGCTAAAACTGTTTCGATCAATCTCAAAATTGGTAACAGAAAATTCACAAAAGAGACATAATCCAACATTATCAATACTATTTAGTTTATTTGTAGCTTGCATCTGAATCAACATTATCAATTAATAGGAATACTAAAGATTTTTTTTTAAAAGGGTTTTACCACAGTTTCCTTTTTTCGTTATTGATTTGAGCTCTAATTGTTCACATATGGGCAATTGTTATAGATCAAACTGGTTTGATTTTTTTTTTCGCCATCTTTTTTTCATGACTATGAACTGTATATCAATTATTCAGAAAAATAACCCCACATATAATTAATGTAAAATTGCCATGTTCACTTAAAAACACTGTTTACTACATATTTTAAGCTAATATGATTTTTGACCCTTAAATGTTTGGGTTAATTAACGCAGCTGGTGGTTGTAAGATACCGTTATATATAGAACACTGGTGCAATAAGTAGGCAGACATAAGAACAATGTACATTGTTTATTTTTTTTTTTTTAAATACCAGCGTGACATAGTGATCAGATGCACACTGAACGTAGTAATTTCTTGATGCTCTTTCTTTCTCTTTGCTTCCGGTCACGCAGGCGCCGTCTTCTCACACCAACGTCTCCTGACCTTCGCAACTCTTCCTTTTTTAGAAGTAATCCTGCTTTCGTATTTACGAGGTAATAATGGGATTCCGCAATGCAATGAAAGACAAACTATGCATTAAAACAGTTTTATATGTATTTGATGTAGTCGTCAAAGGTACATTGGATTTGGTTTTTTCTTGCATTGTTTTACGATAGTTTTACACAATCACACAATTTATAGTTTTTAGACATTGAACAAACGGACAAACTGAAAATGTCATGATTATGAACAGAATATTCAGTTGTGCTTTTAGAATGGAAAAATTGACGTAATGTACTTTTCACTGGACACGTCTATTAGTTTCTTTTCATAAACAGCAATCTTTAAACTCCTAGTGTCAGGTGCTAATGTCTGGAAGAAAAAGACATTAAAAAATGAAAATGTCATGTTTGCAGACTTGCTGTGCAGTTCAGCATAATCTTTTTAAATGCCAAAGTCATATTTATTCTATGCGGGATTTGCGATGACGTTATCCGCTAGTATAAAACAGTTTCTGTGAGATTACAATTGACAACTTTCAGATAAACAATCCCAGCGGACAGAAAGAAGTGGCTGCATGATAACCCAAACAAAATTGACGAGACTGCCAGTCGTACACAATGACCTGTCTACTTGTTAATGCTCACATTCATCTTTAGGCTATACCGCAGTTGTTTGTCCCCTTTAAAGCTATTTAATCATTGCGTTAACGGTTTTAAAATGCAATTAAAGACCCATTTTACCCTTTGAAAATTGGTCTAGTTAGTACTGTATACAGGGAAATATTCGCGCTCGTTTTATTTTCGCCAATTTCGCCATCGTTGTCAAAGGGCGAATTTAGACTGTACAAATTCTAATGTCCTCACTTATCTCTCTTTAAACACAACTTTGTCTTGGCGAATTCAAGACGGGGCGAAACCGTTAGCAAGTCAAGAAGGGGCGAAAATATCCCGAGGCGAAAATTACTCGTTATACAGTATGTATTCAAATATACATGTACGATATAGCACTACATATATTAGGGGGGGTTTTGGGTTGTGAATTGCATCTATTAAGGGTAAGGTCAAATGGACGTATACATGATAATACAGTTATAATTATTTAACATTAATCTGATAAAGATCAACAGATTAAATGTATTAACATTGACTTGTTAAAAATCTGATTTCATAATTGAACTAACGATATAAACGATAAATTTCTTTGTGCTTCAATTGAATCGTCTCTTAAACTTCCCGACTGCCATTAATTTTTTTCAATCGATTTTGAATGACACAATTGAACAATACACATGTAAACGTCTCTAATGCTTAAAAATTTTTTTTTGTCCTTTGCTTTTTAGCTCTGATAATATGTCCAACTACCAGCTAGGGAATAAGATAGCAGAGCTGGTTCTGGTGACAGGGGAGACCATCAATATCGCCGACGCGCACCAGGATTCCAGATTTGATCCCAATGTATGTATGATCCTCTAGGATTGAAACCAAATCATCGCGACAACATAATCAGTTCATACCTTGTTTAGGAATAAAGTAATCAGTAATGATGCGAAATAATTAATCGGCCTTGTCAATATTTTTCGAAGATGATGTATTAGATTTAGAGGTTGTCAAAGTATTATTGAGTGTATATTAGTTTTTAAGCCAAACCAAAAAGTACACGTTTTGAAAAATATATTTTGTTGAGTTCAAGAGCTTGAAAATTTGCTTGGGTTGCTCTAGTATATAATAAAACGGATTTGCAAAGTCAAATCAATCGGTAATAATGATTCAAATTTTGAGTTTATTCAACCAAACTGTCTTTGTGAAACTTTAAACATAGAATATGATTTAAATAGGAGTAACATATTTTTTTTTTTTTGTTTAATGTGAAAAAAGTAAAAAAAACAAAGAAGCAAACAATATTTAGTAAAAGAACAAAAGCTATTTTTCTTTAGAAGCTTTGGGATGAATTATTATATGTTTTGGCGACAAAAATTAAATCTAGGTTGTATCTATTGAATTGAAAACAGTTTCTATTTGTCACGATAACAAAGATTGGAGAGAAAATGAGCACATATTTGAAAGAAATGAAAAACAGGTTATGTTGCATTTCGAGTATTGGATTACAGTGTTGCATAAATCGCTGTTTCTTTTTTCTCAGAGCGATGGGGAACCTGGATTCCACACACGTTCCATTCTGTGTAAACCAATCCGGAACCGAGATAATCAGACAATAGGTGTGTAGCAGCACGTAGCGCCGTAGGCTCTGGAGACTGCACCGATAATTTTGTCATTTTCTGTCGTATTGAGACATACATACGGTATGCCATTGATCTGAATATGAAGTAGACTAGTTGAAGCAAAAGGTCCATGTTTCATCTCATTCTTTTTTACTTTAGGGTGAGTTGGAATTAGCCCAACAAATTTATAAAGACTTTAATGTTTGAGCATCTACAACAGCGACCTTTCATCTTTTTGATTTAGCCCTGAATATCCTTAATTTCCTTAATTTCTAAGTACTGAATGAAACACTATAGATTAGGGTGAATTGCGGTATCACACGGCTAAAAAAAAATCTTTAATAATCGATTTTTGTGTTTAATACTAGACTATATCTTGCATTTTCATTCATTTCTTTCTATTGATTTATTTCTCGTAGATTCATAAAAATAATCATAGGACAAAAATCTTTCAAGTTCATCAAGAATGTACCTCAAAACCTTTCATTACTTTGTGAATGTTGACGTCACTGATGACCTTAATCATACCCATGGGTTTTTGAAATCATCCATCACTGTACACAATTAATTAGTGCATATTGTCAAATTTCATTTTCCACAAAATTAGCTTATACATGTACTAGCAATCAAATACATTGAGTGTCAAACTTTCAAGCATGATCACCTATGGTGATCATAGGAGATCATATGGTGATCATAGGAGTTTGTTTTATATCGGTATTGTAACGAGATAAAAGTTATTTTCCCCTAAAAGTGGTCAGCAAGAGATTATGAGTTGTCGTCATGCAATTGATGACAAAAAAAATTAATAATTTTGTTAGCGTAAATTCACGCTTCCTACCTATGTGATCAAGTGCAAAATATATATCAAGCAGAGAGTTCAATTCAGTTTGCAATAAAAATAGTCTTTGTTTTCTTTCCGACATGTATTAAGCATTGAAAACAGTTTTGTTTTTGTCAGTAAGGGATTCTCAAAAGAATGACCTCTCACCGCTCTTTAGTGTTGGTGCCAATTAAATAGTCAAATATGAAGCCCTTATCTGCATTAGGTTTCCATTGAAACTAGTGATCGAAGAGTGAAAAAGAAACATAACAACCAATGCATTATTTACAAATTAATTTAAATTTTCAAAGACCAAAAAATCAGTAAGTTCCAAAACATTATCGTTCATGAATATATCAAATAAGCATGCTTTCTTTCATAATATTTCATTTATTGTGCATTAAACTTGTTAATCCCGAAATTAAAATATTCTATCTTTGGGCCGATTTTACCATTGCATTCAAGCAACTGTTTATTTGTTTCATGCAAACGGGTCTAGTATATCCATCAGGTTTCGTCAGTTATATTGTGAGGTTATATCCTTTGTTCAGGGATTGACTGTACTAGTAAATGATTTTTATTCAGCAGTTCGTAAATAATGTGGTTGACAGATATGAATTCGGGCAATTTTGAAGAGAATATTGATTATTTACGACCTGTAAAGGATTTGGAAGGCCTTAATAAGCAAAAAAATATAACTCATCGGATAAGCCTTGACAAAGACGAATATAACTTTGCTGTTGCGAAGATGCATACATGTATGGGCAGTGAAATGATTACTTCTAATGTAATTTATTAAGCAAAAACATCCCCATCAAGGTCCGCAGAAATGCATGGAATATATGGCATATATTGTGTATGGACTAATTTGTAGGTTTGGGAGAAAATTATTTATTACAGAAAATCACATTAACAAAAGAAAACGGATACACATTTCAAAAAGCAGATGGTGTCGTGTCCTTTCTGTGTCATTGTAAACGGTATACTTCACCATTATTTTTCATGTACATATATGTTATAATTTTGTCCAGAATTTGGTTCATTTAGTCGTTCATCACTTTTTATCTCCATTTGAAGGTGTTGCCCAGGTAATGAACCGGATAGACGGGCACTCTTTTGACGACCATGATGACCAATTGTTCGAGGTAGGAAGCTACAAGTCGGTGAAAAATTCCCATTATGTAGAGGCACAACGACGGTCGTTAGTTAGTGAAAGATCGGATAATTGTTGCTACAAAGAATGAAGTGCAACCTAATTAAGCCATATTCAGTATCCATGCACTTGTACGCAGAGAGAGAAAACCTTTTTTGCATGCCTGACACGAGTCAAATCTTTATTTTCAAAAAAATCTTAAATTTAAAAATAATTGTAAAGTAAAACTAAACGAAAACCTCTTCTTGTTGTAGGCTTTTACCATTTTCTGTGGACTAGGAATCAATAACTGTCTTCTTTACGAAGAAATCGCTGTGGCCTCTGCCAAGCAAATGGTAGCTCTAGAGGTAATCCGATTCATCAAAGTCGACTTATACCTCGCGCTCAGTCAGGGCTTATTGCTATAAGTACAAGCATCAATCCTTTCCTTCTGATTTTACGTATTGATAATAAATGGTGAATGGCTTTGCCATCGAATATTAATGGTAGCATACAGACATAGCTGATTGTTTTCATTTATATAACTTAATGTCCGTACAGGTACTTTCCTACCATGGAACAGTTACTGCAGAGGATGTCGTCAAATTAAAGGTACATACACCGTACTGAAATCCACCTATAGACAGAAGTATATAAGGCGATTTCCCCTTGTATCTGCTTGTAGTAACTTGTGATGCTTGTGAATACGATTGATCAAAGCGAAATAAAACATGAAAACGTGTTTTGACAAAACACTTATTTAAAAATACAAACACTTTCCCTCCTTAAAGGCATCCAATTAGCGATTACTGAAACCAACAAGAAAAAATCAACTACATTGTACCTAAGTATGTCGTTTGTCATATGCAGTCGCAAATAGATAGTAGGAGATCTTTCAAAAGTCTTGCAAAAGTGATAAGATATAGACGTAGGCTGATAAAAGGGATTTCTTTTGTGCTAAGTATACTCTTTATAGTTGAAATAGATACGGGCGTTATTTCTTAACAATAGAATTCATACTTTTCTACAAATTGAGTAACAGTAATTTTTATACGGACTGTCATTTATCTATTAGATATACTAGAAGATATTAATTGCACTTTTACACGCAATTAACTTAGAGCAATCATACAACGTAGAAAATAAATAATAAAAATTGCGAGCTTTCATTAACAGCAATGTTCTAGGGGGTTTTTGTGTGACGCCCTCGTCTTAAATAAGGGTACATTGTGGGGATCGCTACTCTTGCCGATTCTGTTTACCTTTTTTATTTCATACTGCCTTATCACGCAAAACAACATACCTCTTTAAAGATAAATTTTATACAGGGAGTTGTTTCCCTTATTTGAAATATACTTAAAACTATAATATCCATACTTCAAGTTCAAAAGTTTATGCATGTCTATGCATGTATATGAGCATGAGATAGTTTAAACTGTATTTTGTTTAAAGATTTAAGCTTGAGTGGTATAACTAATGGATTTATGGTTTTGATATTTTTCCTTTCAACTATTCTCTCGTGATTCCGTGTAATCATTAGTAAAAATATGAAGAAAGAACAATATAGCGTAACGTTATCAATTGCATGCCGCTATGTGTGGAAATATTCCTTTTTATGTTCAAATTAATATCGGTTGTAGTCTAGGAAAGTTGCTGATGCCGATGATTGGAAATTAGACTCATTCAACTTCAACGATTTCTCTCTCACCAGTGACGATATGCTGTTGGCTGCAGTCAGAATCTTCAAAGACCTAGGGTTTAAAAGAACATTCAGAATCGATACCGAGGTAGGTGTTCCGACTTTCTACATGCTTCAGAAGAAGTGCACACATCTCGTGCAAGATAATTGGAAAATGGTGGGAAATCATTATGTATTAATCTTAATATTAACTGGCATTTCAGAGTAAAAAGTGAAATTAATTTTCTTGGCAGATTGATAATGTTGGTGTCGTAAAGAGAATTCAAATGTACATACTTTTTAAAATTCACGTGTCCATAATCATGTCGCTATCCATTATAATGGGAGTAACCATCCAAAGTCATATATTTTTGTAAGCATAAGCAATAAAAAAAAGTTATCTTAATTTAAAAGCTTTGCAAAAGATTATATTTCTCAATGTGTCTAATTACGGTATTAGAAATAAAAAAGGAAAATGTTGCCAATTACAATCAAATCAACAACAACAACAATATCCTATTCCGAGACCACTCAGGTTCTAGTCAGAGGAAATGACACAACGATGTAATTAAAAAGATAAATGGTCAATTTGTTTCTGATAATCAATGATGTTACATGTATGTGATTCATATAATAAGTAAATAAGCGAATATAAACTCCTTGCAAAATGATAAAAAGACAACTGAAGGCTTATATCGATTATTTAGGATTCCATTTTTGTTGCGAATGATTGTATATCGTGTTTATGAATATAACTAGGATATAACAATGTAGAAAACGTTTATGGGCTGTTAGGGAGGGTGATTTTAATATCATTTATGAGTTTATTTTTGCGGTCTGCGGATTACATCATAAAGCTGAAAACACATTATAGGATAAGGCAATTGACATTTCCGTTGTCAGCCCTTTTCTGTTTCTACAAAACCAGTGGATAATTGTGAAATGATGTTATTGACCACACCAAAATGTTTCATTTGAATCTATTAATCACTGTATGACGTAAGACCTTTAACAAAAAATGTCATCATACTAATGACTGTCTATTTTGCAAAATGGAAGGGAGGGATATAGCATTTTGTTAACCCCCCCCCCTTGTACATGTAAGTCCCGTAATATGTCCAAATGACCTATTTTTCAGATGTTATGCAGGTGGATTCTGACTGTCAGAAAAAATTACAGAAATGTCGCCTACCACAACTGGCGCCATGCCTTTAATGTTTGCCAGTTTATGTTTGCCACCCTCAAGGTTTGTCCGCGTTCAGAAGCACTTCTCTATCACTTTGACCGCAAACCAGGTACCTGACTTCAAAGTAACGTCTTTAATGGTGCACTCTTCCCAGAATCTTTTGTAATAAAAGCCAATCAAAGCGTCTATGATACCCAAGGTCTGTGTCTTAATGATTACACAATACCTGATATTTTCCGCGGCTATAGCTTGAATGAAAGGTTAGGTTTCACAATATAAAGGTAAATGATGAAACAACCCTCTTTTAAATTGAGCCTTGTAGCTCCAAGTCAAGGAAACAGTTCACTTTTAATATAGAGAATTAAAATCAATGTCGATTATTAAAAACGATTTACGGCGAGTAAAGATAATATTTTAAATCGTATTTGCTTCATTTTGATGACAGATGTCTGGAGTGAGACGACATATTTCGGACAAAGAAAGTCTCGCTTTGGTAGTTGCTTGCCTTTGCCATGATCTTGACCATCGAGGAACAAATAACGCATTCCAGCAAAAGTAATGAAATCTTTTACAGTTTTTCCGAGACCAATATCACTGCTTCCCCTTCTGCATACATGTCATTCCTTTCATTTCAGTGAGGCAAGAAGCCAATCGTTATTGACTGAGAAGTGTTAGAACAGCCTTCTTGGAATCTTTTAAAAACACCTAAAGTACATTTTTATAATAATGTTTTCAAAAGTTTAAAAACGGGGATCTTACATGTAATTTATAGGTTAACTTATAGATGCTACACAATAGTCAAGATTAGCCAAGTAGTTTAAGAGAAGGTGTTGGACATGGATACAATATGTTGACACAGTTTCCTATATACGTATATAGTATCAGACTTAGGATATTCGATATTGATACAGTTGCCTATATACACCCATCGTCTAGTATTGTCCCTCTTGTATGACCGTTCAGAGTCGCGGACATGTAACACCAGTTTAATTCAGTACCAGTACATATAGCATTAAAAAAATAGATGAGTATGACTGTTTTCATGCTAAATATTTGATGATTCCAAAAGGCTATCTATATAAAGCAGGTTCGTCTGTTCGATTTCCTGTGGTGTCCAACAACATGTATATTGTAATGTGTATTGTATTCCAAATTGCCTGTGATGCTTCTCTTATAGTGTAATGTGTATTGTATTCCAAATTGCCTGTGATGCTTCTCTTATAGTGTAATGTGTATTGTATTTCGATTTGCTATTACCCGTGTTGTTAGTAATGTACACATCATTACAAATAAATCTTATATTGATACTGTATTTGCTATATTTGTTCTTAGAACAAGTTCGGCGTTGGCCCAGCTTTATGGGACGAAGGCTACTCTGGAACATCACCATTTCAACCACGCTGTAATGATACTCAACAGCGAGGTACAGAGAGAATAAACATATCTAAAAAAAGAGCCCAGAATAAATGTTACTTGATACGTGTTCACATCTCATTGATAACTGAATTAAGGTTGTACACCGGACTTTAATGTAAGCCTGGAATATTATTTCAAAGAAGTTTTATTTTCATCGCTTTAGGGCCATAACATATTTGGAAACTTTAACTCCGAGGAGTACAGCGAAGTGATCAACTTGTTGAAGGAAGCCATATTGGCCACGGATTTATCTCGTCATATTCAGTATGTCTAATTATTTTTGTCTGTATGTATAAATTGCTAAACTGGCAGTTTGGAGTACATGTATTCCTATCAAATTAGGGGAAATCCTCAAAGAACAAGAACAATGCTAATTTTATCAATATGGGGGAAATAGCAGCAGTGGCATGTAGGTTGAATTTATCCATTTCCTTTCAACGAAGACCTTGAGTGCATGTACATGTTTAAGAAGATAAAGTTTTAATCAAGTGTTCCATTAGCAGCCTCCAAAATCGGACCATACATAAGCTTAATTATGTATATGTCATCATCGGAATGTATTGATATTATATGAATAATCTTTTAAACAGGGTAAGGGACAAATTTTTCGCAATGGTTGACTCAGGAATGAAGAATTGGGATGATAGAGAGTCTCGAGACATATTGCGCAGTATTTTGATGACAACTTGTGACGTAGCAGCGATAACGAAACCGTGGGAGATCCAAAGAAACGTAAGTTCCTCGTACAAAAACGGAACGTTACCATATTGCTTCATGCTTTTGTTTGAAATGTTAAAGCTATATTTATACCATAATGTAAGGGCGTTTTTGCAATGATGGATACCAGACCCAAATTTTGTCAGCATGATAACCATTATTATAAAGGACTCTTGTGACTAACGGAACAGTGGTCTTTTCAATTAAAGAGGCAACGGCAATTTTGTAATGCACAATTATTTATAATCATTGACGTTTGTCATGTGGTAGTTCGCGCATTTGTCTTAAACTGACTCTACCAATAGGATTTTGGGTCGAGGTCTTGTTTACTTTAAAGAAAAAAACCCTAGCGGAATCACGTGACGAAGATTATCAATACACACACACACACACACACACACGTATATGTGTGTGTGTGTATATTCGGATTGGTGGTGAAATATGATTGGCTTCAAGTGATGTCTCTTGAAATGTATGATGAAAGAAAACTGCTATAACATGTTATAGATATAGATACATGTATCCTGTTTTGTACTGTGCTCAGGTGGCCGATCTGGTGATGACCGAGTTTTTTGACCAAGGCGATAAAGAACGAAACGAATTGAAGATACAACCACAGGTAATCATACCTTTCTATTGCAACAAACCCTAGTTCGTCATCGATGAAATAAGACACCCTGATAAGGGAACTAAAAGCAAACTTAAAGTGCAATATCATAAGTACATGTAAATGCATTGATATCTAGAAATTTTTATGCACAAAATTCCTTTTTAATACTAACTGACAACTTCGTAAAGATATCATATAGTAGTTTACCTAGTATATATGTGAGAATTATTCCCTACTTACAGTTCCATGAAATTTTATAATTTAACGCGATACGCGCATGCGCTACTGGAGAACAGTAAAATCGCTATGCCATTCCATTTCATTATTCTTGAAAATTCTCATGACTTGCTCGAATTCAATTAAATCCAGAAAAGATTTCGTCTTAATTTTTTCACTGGCGACAAATTATCTTTGACAACTGATAATTTGTATGAAGAGTTTTCGTTGTCAGCAAAAAAAAAATGTCCTTTTCCCTAACTTCATCGTAACAAATGGCCTTTTAGCAGTATAAAACACGTTAATATCAGCCGCATCCAAGACCGCCAAATCACATGCATTCGTCAGCGAAGGTCTGACTGTGACAAAGAAAAATGATAATCCATATTTCCTCCAAATTGTATCTGTAACTTCTGAGGTTAAAGACACTGAATACGAGCGCCATATCTTATCCTATCGGCAACCATTGGTATAAAGAGTAGTGATTCAGTGTATGGACATTGTCTTTTACTAATTAAGGAATTTTTTAGATTTTTTTCTCTTCTTGAAAAGTTGAATCTTTAGTAAAATTTATTTTAAATTGAGGTCAGATAAACAGCTTACATCACTTTAAAGCAATGTTCTGTTGGGGTCAGAAAATACCTTCATGATGAAACAATTAAATGTAATTAAAAATATTATAAATTTAATTAGGCACTGTAAAATAAAACTTGCATAGTGTTCTATGCATTGTACATGTAATATGTATGCGTAGGCAATTTTTAAACAGGCACATACTGTATAAATAAAGTGGTCAGAGAAACATTTTTTAAAGAAATATAAGAGATATGTATTTGTCAAAAACTTGCAATCAGAGGGTCTATAAAGTAATTAAAGCTTACATCCATTTTATATATTAAATTCATAATTAATGCTAGCTTTATATGAAAGGTTTCTCACCGTCGTCTTCAATAATTTTTGTGTGTAATGTATATAATAGAAATCCAATAAAAACTATTTCATTTAATTCAAATATTCATAAACCGAACAATCAGTGGATGTTTATAGTTTTGAAGAAAAGATGATATGAATAAAATTATCTTTTATATATGAAAAATCGGATCAATCGGCATAGCATAAAATGAACTACAAAACTATACTTCCATATTTTGACTTTAAAATTCCGGATACTCATCCGTTTTGATCAGTCGGTGAATATTTAAGCTTTTTGATCACTGTCTCGTGCACCAATTCTACGGCTTTGTGATCACTGTACCGTGCATATGGATTCGAGAGTGCCAACAGTTTGGCCTTTGTTTTTGTTCATGTCTAAAAAGCGCTAAATATGCATGTTTTGCGAGCTTATGCAAATTACTATCTGAGCTGTAAAAGAGTCAACCTTGGTTTTGTAGTTTATGGATTCATCTCTCGCAAAAGCCGCATGCATCGACTGCATTTTTTTAGAAAATGGAAATGACTTCTTATTTTCCTTTTTCAGTACATTGTTTTATTTTTACTTTTACAACAAAATCTTTAATTTGATGAAAAACATTTGCATTTGGTCAGTGGTTTTTTAAAAAAGAATAACATAATGGTAATATTTGACGATGAATATTGATTACTTCTATTCTAAACCGACCTTACTATTAAAATAATAATACTGGCATGTAGTTTGAAGAGCTTTGTAGGCTAAGAGCCATTGGTAAGAAAAATACATGTAGTCTTAATTAAAGCGACAGTACAGCTGAAAACACATGTGTGAATAACTTCAGATTTACCCATTGTATCGTTAGGAAATACGAAATAACGTTGATTGTGACAGTTGAAGTAAATAAAAATCCCTTTTACATACCTAATTAATGTAATTATGAGCTTCCGGAAATTTAAGGGTCGTACAAACCGAAATAATCTTATATCGTTTATTTGTACCACGTGGATTTTGATTGACAGTAATTGACACGTGCTGAAAACTCATCGTATATATACTAGCTAGTTATAAATGATTTTATTATTTGTTAACGTGCCAATCCTTCTTGGAATAACTTCCGTCAGAAAAAAGTGGCATGTTTTTTATCAAGATTTTGTTCATGAATAAAACAAATATAAAATTAATAATATTTTTCTTGAAATAATTTTTAAGAAAAAAATGCCTATTTTTTTTTCTCCTTTGTCTCTTTTTCTTAAATGTTTAATCAAATATTTATATTATGCAAATTAAGTCTTTCTCAAAAAGAGGGTAAATATGATTAAATAAAAGAGCATATATTCGTCTTTGAACATTGAATTCTTGTTTTAAAAGAGATACAGTTATTTATTAAAACGATCTTATCACAAATATAAGGTGTAACAGCTCTTTTAATTCTTCTCCTTATACGAAATATAGTACATGCAATATTTCAGTATGTCGTATCTCGTAAAGTTCACGTACATGCAGTGTCTTATTTACACGTACATTTTTAGCATGTACGTTGTTCGGCTCTCTACTGTTTCCCTAGCTGGAAAACTTGTTTTACTTGTCAATATATCTCAAAGAACTTTGTTTTGAAATTCTAAAGGGTTTTGATTTAAAAACATTTTAAAAAATTCAGAGTGCTCGAAGTTCCAAAATGCCATAGACTACTTTATGCATGTTCCTTTAATGGAATACATTTGCAACAGAAATTGTCTATCTTTTTGAAATGAAATACTTCACTTAAGCTTGCCAGTTAACATTGTAAATGAAGTGTCTTTTTCAGCATTACCGTTTTGAACCAAATGAATGCATTCATTAATTCATTCATTTATAAATATTTAGTTGATGGATTTTATCATCAATGTTACCTTAGAAAGTCAGTTCCTGTAAAATTTCAACAGTGTATATCGAAATTAAGATTATCTTCTCATCGTTTAGCCATCGAAACTGGAAGGTACAAGATGAGTACACCAAAAGCCCAAAGGAACTACTTTTCTTGTAAAATCTATGTTGAAGATGAATTTCATTCTATTTTAGTGTGTCCAGTATATATTGAATACCGTAAAAAATATATTAAAAAGTATTTTTATGAGAAACCATCGATGTTCAAACTACTGCAATTGTTTAATAACGAAAATTTTAAAGATATGTGTAACCTCGGCAAATATATTTACTTTAGTATGAAATTAAGAACCGATATCTGTAATTAACTTAAGATGTTGTTCTTTTGATTCTTTTCCCCTTTACTTATGTCATATTTCATATTTTTTGTATGTACTTGGGTCTCCTGTAAAACACCCACTTCTGTACTTTACCATGTTCTTTAATATCAATGTGTATAATCTGTTGAGCTGCAAAGCTTAAAGAAATAAAGAATGAATGAATGAATAGTGTATGTACATGTACTTTTACTCACTGATGTGTAATTTCGAATTCGGTCATGGCACAACCATTCATTGGATTCTAAATGGTACTTTTCAGGCATGCATGGACAGAGAAAAGCAAGATGAACTACCTAAGCTACAGTTGGGCTGGATCGATGGAATATGTCTTCCTTTATATAAAGTAAGATATTAATACAGTGCAATAAGTAAATCAAATAAGTCGGTTTGTCTTTCTGCTTATTTTTCGTGATTGAGGGTTAAAAAAACCCGTACTTTTTATTTCGTAAAGCCTGATTATATTGAATATATACCGCTTAATGGAACATTACTTTCTAAAGCGAAGAAAAGACCTATATACATATTTAGAAAAAGGTTTTTTAAAAACGATACAAGAAGATATTCAATCAATATTCCCTAATAACAGAAATTTAAACTTTGTATTCTTTCTCGTATTAACAGGCTTTGTCAAATCTCGACTCCTCATTCAAACCTCTCTTTGATGGGGTCCTGAAAAACCGTTCTTGCTGGGAGGTTTTAGATGCCGAAAGACTAGCAAAGGATGCCGCCATGCATACAGAGGTTTGAGACAAAAGACTCCGAGGTGCTCCGAACTTTTAAAAATCATTGCAACTGCGCATGCATATTCGTTAAAGTCTACCAATTCATACGCAAGTGCGAATTTTTATGATAATTTGTGCAATAAACTTCCCGAAGTTGAAAAAAAAAACAAGTGTAAGACAAAATATACAAGCTGTTTACTTTTATTTTCATACTCAATAAAAATTCCACCTTTATGTATTTGCGTTTAAATTAGTCTGTACTCTTGTTTGGCAGAACTGACAACTTTATTATCTGCGCTAGGTCCCAAAGGATTACATGTAACTGTTTACGTAACTCTTCGGAGGATTATAAATCCATTTATTAACATAACATGCAGAAACCAAAAGTACATCTCTGCCAATTTTTATCATCTATTATTTAATGCTTGATTGGAAAGTGACGATAAGTAGGTATGACCATTAGAAAATTGGTAAACACATTTTGCATACGTATGAAAAATAGATTATTCTGTGTGCAATTTGTGCAACATTTGACTTGTAACCTCTTATCTTTTTCAAGAATTTGCATATTTCCCCCTATATAGACCTGCAAAGAAATAAAACAAGTACTAATAGTACTTAAACTACAGCTTTAGATAAAGCTTTGTCACTTGATGGGAAATGAAGACAATATATATTTTACATTTTGAGTTTTCCGCAATTTTGGATCAGCTTTCAGCCATAACACGGCAAGCTTTGACCATAAAATGTGTAAAATCAATGCAATTACATCGTTCAAAAGAGAAAACGAGGTGTAAATGGTTTGGTTTTTTTTATCAAGATATACATTGTTTGTACCTGTATGTAACTAAGGGATCTATACTGCATTGAAACTAGAAGTGTACAGGTAGGTATACATATAGCAGAATAAAAGACGCCCATGGTGGTCTCAGTGGTTTGAAGAGACAATAAATCGTTCAGAGATTTTAAAAATATGATTCAGCTAAGTGAGTCTTTTGCAAAAATTGTTGACTTTAAGCTTAAGATAACCTGAGATTTAAAAAAAATAAAATGTTAATGGCAAGCTCTTGGCCTGACACGACACTTCCCATTAAAATGTCAAAAGCAATTTATAAACCGATTACAGATAATTATTTCATAAAGTATCATCCGTGAAATAATTCATGGGAACAGACTCGTGTTTATTGGGTTTTGAGACGGTAGATTTTTGATAGATATCGTGTCCGGTGGTCCCTACGTTAATAGAAAAGTTCTATAATATATCGCCCTTTGGTAGCTTAGTCTAACATTGATTGGTCGTTACCCCTTACAACCTTTTTCTGGACACGATAGCTATATGTACGGCAGTCACGTACTTCCGGTAGACGACGATCTTGGCCGACCAGACATGGCTGTTTTTCTCTCCCTGAGTGACCGAGTCCTTTGGGGGATCGAGTCGTCCAAATCGGCAAAAGAAATTTTCTTTGGTTTCTCTGCTACGGCTCCAGAGTCGTCTTTCTTCTTTTTCAAAGACGATTTCCGTTTTGGGGGGTTTTCTACAATGTCTTCTTTTGTGGGTTTTTGACTGTCGACTAAGTCGGGTTTTGTTATTATATTTACAGTTCCCTGTTTAGACACTTCTTGGCGACATTTTGGTCCATGATGAAAAGAATGACTCCGCTCAACACCAGATTTGACCTTTGTTTTGTTTTCTAAAGAACCTTTCCTTAAAAGTCTTGGAGATTTTTTTGTTTCGGTTTCTACAGTCAAAGGTTTTCTCAAATCAATGGTAGAACTGCTTATTTTGCGCGGTTTTTCACAACCCTTTATGTCCCTAGATGTCTTTCGAATGAGTTTCGGCGATACCTCCGTCTCCTGTGCAGAAATCGACTCATCATTGTGTTCATGGGCTACAATTGGCAAGCTGTGCAGTTCTTCAAAATTGTCTCTGTGTTTAAATCTTGGACTTTCTCCTCGCAAACTGACCATTGAACCAAAGTTGGACGACGGCGTACTTGCATCGATTCTATGAACGTCTGACTTTGCTCGGAATAGCGTTCTCTGATGGTTCATGTCGGCTACTGACTTCCGAGGTCTGCGGATGGAGGGAATGTACTCGAGGTCGCCTACCCATAATGCATTATCTCCCTCCAGAAACGGACTCTTCCCGCCCTTTCTTGCAGCAATTGGGGCGTGCAGTTTATTGATGAACGAAGCAGCGATGACAGTCGCGCGAAACGAAGACGACTTGTTCGGGGAATCATTACGATCACATCTCCTAAGAGACCTTGTGGGGCTATCCGTCTCGTCTGAAAACAAAATTATGAATATTATCGTTTTTAAATGATATAAAAAAATAATCAAATTTCTCTAGTCCTTACTTTTCGGTATTTGCATGTATAAATCTCATACTATATGTTGATTAATTTTGAGACAGTATAAATCATTTTTCTGAAGTTTATAAAACAATTTATATAATGAATGTTGCATTCAGTCATTCCCATTAAGTGAAATATTTAAGAAAGATAAGTTTTTCGCTGGTTTTAGAATGCTATTTTTCTAATAATTCGTGTACATACATACGCCCTTCAAAACAATTATTACCTCTACTTTTTAGGGGAGTGGGAGATCCGTATTTGGGGACAATGACGAGGGGGTAAGGATTGACTACTTCCTCCTGCTCTATCCCCGGATCTATGGCGCTTCTGTCCCGTTCACACGATGAGCCCTCTCTTGTTTCGTTCCCAGCTATAAAAGCGAAAATAAGAAATACCAATCCATATTCTATGACATTTTCATTACGTCTTTCTAAAAGACCCCATTATCTGAAAATGGTTTGCAGCAAAACTCACGTAAAACTCGGTTCTGAAACTTGGAAATTTTTGCAGAAATTGGAATTTTCTTAACAAACATATTTGATTCCGCCAAGCACTAGTATCTTGTGCATGCACTAACTACACCCTGTCTGCTTTTTATAGTAAGATGGGTGGTTAGATTCTGTGACAAATTCTCCCATATACATTTTTAATGTAGATACAGTCCGGGGCACACGGTGCAATCGCATAGAAATATATCTGTGTGATTATTGGTGATTTTTGTTTACCTATAACTTGCATCAATTTGTTTGTATAACGTTTGAATCATCTGGAGGTGTGGTTGCAACTATAATCTTATCAAATTTGACGATCTTAGAATGCCCCCAAAACATAGCACAGAGAGCGTTTAAAGCGGCATCTCTTAATTTTTATATAAACGGTTTTAATGTTTACAATGCTTCAGTATTAACATATTATCATTACATAATTTCCAATATTGTTTTAACATTGATTTGTTCATATATTATTAGCGATAATTGCTTGCATGTCAATCTATTCTCAAAGATAGATATCTTGTCACCAACAACATTAAAACTTCATATTAACAACCCTCTTAACTCTATTCTCTTAATTCTATTAATCATGAATAACTTTCTTTATTCAGGAACACACTTTGGTCTGTACTGTATACATATACATGTAAAAGAACATAGAAAAACTACACTTACTGCTAATTGAAGAGCCTTCCACATCGTCGTGAATGGTCTCTTGTTCCTGCTGCAGGCGTAGTAATATCTGCTTGATTTCGTTTTCATCCCTCGAGTGTTGGCGAACAAAATAGCTCCTCTGTTTCTCGATAATCTTCTGTCTCTTTTCGCATTCCAGCTTTTCTACGCTGTTTCTGATTGTCATCTCTTTCATATTATGCGCCTCCAATGGGGCATTTGGCTTCGGATGGTCCGTATGTTTCATCGTTATGGCCGTCTAGCTCCCTTACAATTCTTTATATGCAGCATGCACGCACATTTTTTTTACGTTAGCTTTAAATGTCAAGTTTTTAATTTCATGCCCATTAGAAAACATTGATAAAATATCTCGAGATTGATACCTTGAGCGTTACATATTTCTAAATATTTTTTCCTCTGTAATGACTTAGTTTCCCCTATCGAGATTGGTTCTCTATATGTTCATTTATGTATAATTTTTGTCAATGTTGGTTTTAAATACAACATGCAAATATAAACAAGGGCTTATTTTATAGTAAAAATGGGCCATAAATTAAGTCTGGCTCCATTTTAAGTATCAATGGCCTCACAACAATTAAAAGGCGTTTATGTACTCAAATTTCAATTTCAGCGTTATATATTGAAATTTCTTTCCGATCAGATGCCGATAGTGCACAATAACACAGTATTAGTTCACAATAACAAACACCCTGAAATGCAACGTCACGATTGGAAACAAAAGTAATCCAAGAGTCCGTATTTTTAATAAATCCAGGTAGATTTCTTGCTCAATTTTTCAAAATGACCGATCGATCACTGTTTAGTAAATCGATTGTTAATCCATTTCACTGCGAAAACTGGGGCTAAAAAAAAAAACCAAACAAAAAAAAACAAATAAAAACCCAACAACAACAACCTCGGAACAAAGATCGGAAATAAGATGACCTTCCTAAATCTAAAATCTGCCCAAGAAAGTCTTGATTATATCCTTCATTTCCTTTAGGGTCCCAACGGACTTTATGTCCGACAATGTTTCCAGAGTCACGTAGTCTTTGTCCACTGAAATTGAAATTGCGCTGCTTTGAAACTGGGTCCGGCTATTTTACACGGTTAATTTCCTGTTTTCTCCCCTTGTTCGACTCGTTCAGCTGTCCCCAGAATAAGGACGTGTTTGTCGGCTGTGAAATATATTTATTGCGTTCTGAATGATGAGGTAATTTCAAGCTCCCGTGACACCTTGCATATATACACCTAGTGCTCGAATTAATGACAATGATTGTACGACCTCTTATACCCAAACACATCCTCGCACTTCAAAATCGGTCAATACACAAATGCCATCGTAAAACCATTCTATTTCCATGATTCATTTTTTGGGGGGGAGGTTTGGGAATAGAATATGGGGGCCTTAGTTTAAGTCAACATATTTAATATGTATCAGTAAATAGAGGCATATCTTGGGATGTTGATACAGAGAAATATATGAATGCAATGAATATGCATAAGAGCATTAAAACCCTATTAATAAAATCTGGAGAGTGAGAAGCAACTGATAGAGCAGTATTTAAATACCGCAATATTAAAATTGAAAAGCAACAAACATTTTTCAAGCACAAAGAAGAGAGTGGCAATTGTTTCCGCTAAACAACTTCACTGGACCCTTGAATGATCGCTTCTATTCAATGAGAGGCCCGTACTTAGGTTGACCTGCCAAGGGCGTCTTGGTACCGTCATTATGAAATTTGTATATACCGGTAAGTAATATACACGGGAAAAGGTTCAAATTAATCATGTATCTGCAGCACACCTTAATCCACCAAATTACATGTAGGTGTAGTGTTTTAACTATTTACTGCTTATGTTATTAAAGAACATGTCATACAACATTTGTAATATAAGGAAAAAGTATTTTACCAAGCGTTAAAATTTTGAAAAATTTTATAAGCGTATTTTATTGCTGTGTAAAAATCATTTGGAAATCTTTAAGATGGGTTTCATTTTTTTTTTAAAAATGGCAACAATAATTGGCTTTGAGTAAACTTAAATTTGTGGATCTCAAATGATTATAATGCCAGAATAAAGGTTAGATTAAATTGTGTCTTCTAAAAGAGGTACACTGTACGTAAATATGAATCCACTTGACAACATAGATAATACGTATAATGCTGTTAAAAGTAAAGGGTTTGAAAGATTAGGGTCATGCAAATGCTGCATTTTAGAGGCTCAAAACCCCTGATATTTATCCTAAAAATTGCTCAACGATATGTCACATCACGACAAGCACACTGAATTACAGCGTTCATAAATTAATATATTAGAGAGTGACGACGGTGGTTTCTGAAGTGTAAGATTATCTGGCAAAATAACCTTGAGTTGATATTCAAACCATAACTTGAGGTCAACGTTATCTGCGGAATATGATGTACGCATGATTAAACAAGTCCTATCAATTATATCTACGGAGCTTTATTTTCTTTCAAAATTGATCAAATTTACACAGATGTTTTCTCTAAATAAAATTAAACATAATGTGAAAAGATCTGTCTTTGGTCTAATAAGGATGACTTTCATTAAAAGCCATTACACTTATCGCGCTATCCATTTTATAATTGGCAGAATGCAATTGTTCCTTAACTTAAGGATATTGGCACATATATTGTGACATTTTAGCTAAGAATGCTTGACAAATATTCTAATATTCAAAAAGCAATTGTCAAATTTCAATTAACGTTTGAAGAATTGATTTACACCCTTTTAAAAATGTTCAGAATTTTTTTTATCAGACGCTTTAAATGGAATTTTGTCAGGTAAGATACAAGTATATTTCAATGAACTTTCATCAAATGGGACTTATGTTGCTGAACGAAGATTATGATAGGGTCTAGAGCGTTTAACCTTAAAATTAGCGCCTATGGAAAGAATATTAGTTGACTTTACCAATGTAAGATTATTTTGGGGGTTCGAAAGATCTGGACCAGACAGCATTAATTTTTATCTAATGAAAAGTTTGAGAAGGCTAAGGACAGCCTATTGTTGAAAGTGACAAGGAGACCATCACCGGCGCTATTTAGTCAAATCCTGTATTTCGAATTCCCAAAATACTAGGTTAGTTTGTCAAACCGAATGTAGCGACGACAAATGTTTGGTGCAATATGTACAGCCTCCATAGAACTAGTGATGATTTTAAATGACACCTACATGCTCATGTTTAATCTTTTAGAGCTGGTTTTATCATCATAATCATCACCATAATCATCATTGAAAATGCCAGTCGTATATATGTCCAATTCGCTTTTTTTCCTTTGTGGGGATGAGAGATAGTTAGCTACAATTCATAAATACTGGTTAAGACATTTTCTTTTAAATCGGTAGAACACACTGGGATAACTTTTTTCCTTGCTTTATGTACCTGCTACAAAATACCCCATTTAAAAAAACATTTAGATAAGTTAAAAAAAAAACCTAACGTTTGTTCCAAAATTACAAAACATTCTTTGTGAATTTATTTTGATTTATAGCAATGTCAATTTTCTGTGTTCAAATTGTATCAAGAAATATACAAAACATATACATGTACATGTTTTGACTACTATACGAACGACAACTCTCATCAAACGGCTCTTCTTGAGTTTTTCTTTTGCATTCAAATTATATCAAAACAAATATGCATTTAATTACTTTTTAGGTATGTAAGTCTATGGGTTGATTCAATTCCTTGTCCAGTCCAGAAATGATAAGTCCAGTTTGGTGTTAATGGATAATTTATTAAAGTGATCGTACAGATTTTACAAAGCAACTTTCAATGTCTACAAATTCAAATCTCAATCTCTCTGACTGACTAACCGTTCTCAACCTCCTCTGAATGTCTGACCGTTCTCAATCTCTGAACAGTATATATTAACATAATCTTATACATGATCATTTACACAAAGAGAAAAATAATTCAGATTAGTTCTGTCCAAGTGGTATAATCATAAATAATCATACAGCCAATGTTGATCATTATAAACAATCAACACTTCACACTGAGCATGATTTCTATATACTGTGGTTTCATTAATATTCAAGGGTATCAAATTTCGTGGATAAAGTGAAAATCACAGTTTCAAGGATACGTAAATTCGTGGCCAATGACCCTATCAATACAAAATGATAACATAAATTGCATTTCAATGAACATTTAATTTCGTGGATCAACTTAAAAACGAAATCCACGAAAATTGGTATTCAGCGAATATTGATGAAACCACAGTATTTACCCTATAGCGACATCAGCTAGCTATTATCTTCTGAGTCATATGCATAGCCAACGTTCTGCTTGACCAAAACAAATGAGGTATTCATCACAACTTAATGTTAATTATATGGCTGTCGAAGCGCTGAACATAATTACTTCAATTTCAGTATTCTCAATCCAAAATTCCAAACTGGTGAAAGCAAATAATATATGATTAGATTTCGTATAGCAAATGATTGTTTGGGACCTTTTTCAACTACTTAGTATACATGTAATTTAAAATACAGCCAAGCCGGCCATCAGGTTACAGGTACGGTACTCTGGAATTTAGAATTTTACCCTGATACAGTTTTTCAAATATTAAGTTATGCTCGTATTTATTATTGACATTTTCCTATCCTTTTTAACGATATTGATATTTTACTTGCCTGGAAAACGTTTTCCTGGCATGTAAAATATCAAGAAGCCGGGAAAACGCCACAGATATTTCTGACTAATTTATTATTAAATACATGAACCTGACCATTTCTCGATAGGAAAATATGAAAAGGAAAACAAGAGGCCCATGAGCCACATCGCTCACCTGAGTAACAATAGGCATGATAAAATCAGCTTAATGGAGTCATAATATAAAATATCTGGACAATGTGGTATAATACATGTCGATCCTGTATAAATAAAAATTCATTTTCCCCCTGAATATTCTTATGTTTATAATCAAGTCACTTTTCTAACAGGATGATTTTATAGTCATATCACATGTTGAGCATTGCAGTTCTAAACAAGATCCTAAACAATTGATTATATATGGGATATAAAACTACATCAAACTCTGAACCCCTTGTGAGGTCCAAGAATCGTCCAGGGGCCAGAGTCTAAACAATTTTAAAGAATCGGCAATATGTCAAAATGCTTGCATATAAGTAAAACCATATGCTTCCACACAAGTTTCGGCTTTTCTGGCCAATTGGTGTCTGAGAAGAAGATTTTTAAAAACTTTAATCTATATATTCCTATGTAAAAGTTTGACCCCCCATTGTGGCCCCACCTTACCCCCAGGGATCATGATTTTCAAAACTTTGAATCTACACTACCCGAAGAAGCTTCCACATAAGTTTCAGATTTCCTGTCTGATTGGTTTCTGAGAAGAAGATTTGTAAAGAGTTACTCTATATATTCCTATGTAAAAATTCAACTCCCCATTGTGGCCCCACCCTACCCCTGGGGGTCACTATTTTCACAACTACCCGAGGATGTTTACACAAAAGTTTCAGCTTTCCTGGCTGATTGGTGTAGGAGAAGAAGATTTTTAAAGATTTACTCTATACATGTATATTCCTATGTAAAAATTCACACACACACCCCCCCCCCATTGAGGCCCCACCTTACCCCCGGGGGTCATGGTTTTCACAAGTTTGAATCTACACTACCTGGGGATCCTTCCAAACAAGTTTCAGCTTTCCTGGCTGATTGGTGTCTGAGAAGAAGATTTTCAAAGATTTACTCTATACATGTATATATTCCTATGTTAAAATTCAACCCCCCTATTGTGGCCCCACCCTACCCCCGGGGGTCATGTTTTTTACAACTTTGAATCTACAGTAACTGATGATGCTTCCACATAAGTTTCAGCTTTCCTGGCTGATTAGTTTCTGAGAAGAAAATTTTTAAAGATTTACTCTATATATTCCTATGTAAAAGTTCGATCCCCCATTGTGAAACCACCCTAACCCCGGGGGTCATGATTTTCACAACTTTGCATCTACACTACCTGAGGATGCTTCCACACAAGTTTTAGCTTTCCTGGCTGATTAGTTTCTGAGAAGAAGATTTTTAAAGCTTTCCTGGCTCAATGGTTCTTGAGAAGATGATTTTTGAAAATTTCACGAAAATTCTCAATAATTTCTAATTATTTCCCTTTGTAAAAGGGCATGGTCCTTCATTTTCACAACTTTGAATCCGCTTTGCCTAAAGGTGCTTTGTGACAAGTTTGGTTGAAATTGGCCCAGTGGTTCTGGAGAAGATGTCGAAAATTTGAAAAGTTTACAGACAGACAGACAGACGGACAGACGGACGGACGACAGACAAAATGTGATCAGAAAAGCTCACTTGAGCTTTCAGCTCAGGTAAGCTAAAAAAAGATAATTAATCCATGTAAGAATAAACAAATTAAAAAATATATAGGTTTGGCTAGTCAGTACTCTTTTAGTTTAATACACTGCAATTTAATAGACATTTTATGGTATCACTTATTATGCAAATAGAAAAATACAATATTTTGAAATCGAAGTAATGTTTTTCATTACTTTCTAAATGAAAGTTGAATACTTGATAACAACACAGTGACCACTTGGAATTTGCAATGACACACTGCACCTATTTAATATTGGACATATGTTATCATGAAGTTGTATTTAATTGATTTTACATTAACAAAACATTTCCTAAAATTAAATTTATTTGTCACATACGTGTCCTAAACTTTAATATAACAAGTATGCGTTTCCTTACATATCCCCGCTATGATACGGTAGTTCGAAAGAACCACGTGACAAAAACAGAAATTGATTTCTATCTCATTCGTACATCAGACGAAGATGTATTGCCTATCTATAATTCTTCATGTTAAATGGGGGGGGGGGGTAACTTATTGTGATATTGCAATGAAAATAAGGTGGTCGAATTTGCAATTCATTCCATCAACCGGAATTCGCAATATCGGACGTTTTCCTGTCTTTTACGATTTTCATATTTTACATGCCAGGCAAGTAAAATATCGAAATCTTTAAAAAGGACAGGAAAACGTCAGATATTGCGGAGTACATCACCCGGTGTTTTATTTATTTATTATTACGTCAAATATTTCAGGAGTTTTTGAGCGGAAAAAATGTGCGAAGACTCCTTCCCTTTCTTATATGGCTAAAATAATACATGTACATGTAGCTTTAAACAAATATTTTTTCAAAGCATTATCTGATGGTAACATCATAATGGAATTCAGTTTTATATTTGTATTAATGTTATCTTGAACACATCCATATATTTGCAACAGTCCGTGTTAGCACAAGTTTAATGAAATACCACTTTTAACTCTTAATAAAAGTACCTCTTTTTTAATTCTTACTCAGAAAACGAGATCTTGAATTAAAATGCATTGCAATTGGGAATTTTTTTTTCCATTTTCATTGTTTCCGCGTGACCTTTTTTTCTTTTAAACAATGAAATCCATTCTGGTATACATTTGAAAGACTTTTCACTAATGAAAACCTGATATCTAAGGTTTTATGAAAACTAACATCATATATACATTATTATGTCCATTTCATGTTTATAATAAATACAATTTAAAAAACAAAACAAAACAATTGTACAGTTTTAAAAATAACAGCGAAGTTTGATAAAGAGTGTGTTAAACATATTCACATACCCTCTCTGTATCGTACGAAATTCATTATGTAAATGTTTCGTCACTTGTCGTGGTTTTTTTTTTCAACAAAATAAAACAGAAGTTGCCACAAAGAGCAAGCCCAATGCGGAGTGAAACTAACAAGGTTAACACAATAAAGTAGGGTCTGGTCTTGATCATTAGGCACGTAGCATCAGGGGGAGGGGGGGGGGCATTTTTCTTTAAATTTACATTATGATGGAGTTGCCCCCCCCCCCCACTTTCAAAAACGATGCTACGTGTTTGATCATTATTAGACGCTGATCAAAGTACAAGTGTTAGTACTTGTACAGGGATGTAAGGGGGCGTGTTATCATTTTGTGCTATCGGTCAAGATAACGCATGTTTAAACAAAAAAAACTGCACAGCAATCACTGTTCTGATAAGAATTTGTGCACGCCTAACAGTAGCTTGGAAGTGACGGCTATCGTCCATTTAAATTTTTCACGCCTGGTGCTTCGTACATAATACGTACATGTATGTGCATATTCTGTCGCCATGTTGCATCTTTTAAATTAAGCAGTCCGCATTAGGATCAACTCTTTCAAGAGTGGAAGTCCAGCTCGTTTTGGCCTTGTGTTGGACATACTGTAAAATGATACGAGAGGTTGATGAGGACGATCTAGAGCGAGGCTCTGACGCGGTGGACAGTTCTGTCTATGTTCCGGACAATGACGGCGAGACATGGACGCCAAAGATCTCCCAAACTCTCACCGACTCGACATCCGGTTTGTATAGAAAGCCTATGGTAATTCATTCATCAAATCTTGTAAATCGTAGGTATGATGATAAAGCTGCTTATCGGTTTTATCAACCGTTATATAATTGAACAATCTATTTAAACTTTTTATTCAATGTGTGTGTGTGTGCACCGAATCGAAAATATAATACACAATTGTGCACATTCAACAGGATATCCCAAACAGTCAAACTACAAAATATGCATCTAATACGAAAGCCCATTAAAGCTCATTTTCGTAGGTAAAAAAAAAATCGCGAAACTTTCGCGAATAAACGCGTTACTTTTTTTACCTACTAAAATGAGCTCAATGGGCGTTTGTAGTCTAATACCTTCTCAATATTGAAATCGTTTACACTGAAATACTTTGTTATTTTGCATTACATATTTAGATTACAATTTGTGTTCGAGACGAATGCCCAGTAACATTACAACAGGCATCTTATGTTACTTGAATACATTTTCTAATAAAATGATATAAATCCTACCTAAAAATTTAATTGTTTAACAATGCCGCTGCCTTCTCGCATTGTATTTAGTAGAAATAATTCCCCGGTAAAAGCGGTTTCGTAATGCTCATTAACATACTGGTATTTGAAAATCCAAATTTCTTTTTTATACACATAATTATTTTAATCCATAAGCATAAACTTGAGAAGAAAAAAAGAATGTGTTATATTTCACCAGTAAGTGCATATAAATGCATATATGCTTCTGAGTAATTTAGTTGACAACTTTTTAGATATAATCCATGCCCAGTTTCTGATGATTTCAGTAGGATTATGAACATCATACTCAAAATCCTAATGAAATTTAACTATATCTATTCTGTAGATTTGGAATCGTCATCAGAGTATAATGAGGCCCAGTTTGCCCTGACATGCGCAGTATGTGGCCAGTCATGTAGCTCGGCTCAGTTCTGTAACCCGTGTTCCCTCTATATTTGCGGACAATGTGTTGCACAGCATCTTAAAACTCCAGGAAAGCACAACGTCGTCGATTTTCGGGAACGAACTGTTGGCGTACCTCGCTGTATCCAACATCAGAGCACAGAGAGCTCGTACCAATGCATCACGTGCAACGTGTGCATCTGTAACGATTGTATGATGACCATGCATCGGTTGCACAGAAATGTTCATATAAAAGAGGTAATGGATCGACAAAGCAATATTCTAATGAAAAATATGGCTGAACTCCAATCGGTAATAAAACCAGTATTCCAGCAAAAGATTGACTACCTGAAATTAAAGTTAGCCAATGCAAAAAAGGGTTATGATGTTATCGACAGTGATATTTCAATGTGCGCTGAAAAATTGCGCCGAGATGTAGATTTAGCCATCGGGGCCTTAAAGTTAGAGGCAGAGAAGTACAGAAAAGAACATACAAAAGAACTAGAGCATGATATCTCTGTTTTGGAGACGAAACTAATAGAAGTCCAAGAAGCCTCGAAAAAGGGCGAAAATGCCTTGTCAAAACCATTAGAACTTCTGAAATATGAATCAAATATTGAATCACTGAAAACGATTCCAGAAATGACAGACTTCGACTTGCCAGTGTATTCTCCTGGCCGGGTAGATGTTAAGGCCGGCGTTGGACAGCTGTCTCATTTGGTTAAATCGGTCATCCCTTCGTCTGTCATCAAAAAGAGAAGTGCAAAGAAATCCAAGAAGATAAAGCAAGAGCCCACGATTGAGACGTCCATTACTGTCGGAGAAAGATATGTTTATGACGTAGCATGTGCATCAAAATCGTCTGTTTGGATGTGTGGAGCAGGTCTCTTTTACTACGACAACAATGTGCGATTGATTGAAAAAGATGGAAATAACAAAGAAACATTAGAGTGTCCAATAAATCCTAAGTACATAGCTTTGAAGTCTCCTGGATGCGTTCTTTTCAGCGACGACTCGGACAAAACGGTCAAACTTTGGTCACGTGATTACCAGAGAGTTTTCATCAAAACCGACAGTTGGATTCCAGAGGGACTGGCCGTCACGCTGTCTGGTGACGTCATTGTTTGCCAATACAGGAAAACAGAAGTAGCGGCAGAGCATAATTCGTTGTCAAGGGTTGTAAGGTATAACGGCGAAGGGTCCGAGATCAGAAAAATAGAGTACAACAAAGAAAAAAGAATGTTCTGGCATGCTCTCTTTGTCGCAGAAAACAGAAATTTCGACGTCTGTGTGTCTGATAAAGCTAAACATGCAGTTGTCGTGCTGGACAAGATGGGAGAATTTCAATTCATCTACAAGGGAAACATCAAGACTGGCAAGTTTCAGAGCTTCAACCCTAGAGGACTCGATACGGACAGTCAGGGGAATATTCTGATCTCAGACTACATGAACTACACTGTCCATATCATCGACCAATATGGCAATTTTCTCCATTACTTGATGCGAAAACATCTGAAATTTCCGCTGGGTATCTCCGTGGATGCTGACGACAAGGTGTGGGTCGGGGAGTATAATAATGGAACAATTGCCGTCATAGAGTACCTGTCTTAGATGTTATACAGGTGTGTTTTTCTCACAAAGGAGTTTGGAGGCCTATCTATTGTGTTTTGCTGGGTTCCTTCTTTTACCAGATGAACTTGCCAATCGTGTTACAATGAAATCACCAATCGAATGAATATCAGAAGTTTGCTGGATTGACTTAGACTATGGCTATACATGTATTTCTAGTTGTGCAACTCACTATTTTGAAGGGGTTATTTGAGGCTTCAAAGATTTGAGAATGGAGAAAATTATTGTCTTAATTTTGAATGTCTATAACCTTGACAACAACACTATTGAAATTAAGATTTGATGCCTTTTTGAAGTTATGTACAACAGAGAACCTGGCTCCTTGGATAAACCTCAACCCTAATCCCTGAAAAGGAAAAGTTCAAATATCCTAAAAACAAATCAACCGCTAACCTCTTCATCATATCCTGTACCTTTTCATTCCATTACACGAAATGTCTGTCATTATACTCAACTCAAGCAATCATTCTATCAACTAACGAACTTGGCTACAATTCAAAGTAACCAAGTACATGTAAATAAAAAAAACGTACTAAGCCATATGCATAGAAGCAAGATGAACAATTCAGCAGTCAAACTTACCATCAATTAATATGAATTAGGCAACAAATCAACAATATCGCCAATAAATTACACAGAAACTAATGATGTCAAAGTTTTAAAAATGAAACTAATCACAGATGCGTATCATACATGATGTCATAATATCGCCTGGTATTTGATTAAAATTTTCAATAGAAGATTGTATTCTAATTGTTGTTCTGCAAGAAAACTATTTTTTTAAATTGTTATTTAATTTTATAGAGAATAGAACATTAATATTATTCATGCTTGTGGTAAAGGATAGTATTTAAGTTTTAGAAACGGCTTACATCGACAACAGGTTTATTAATTGATAAATAACACACATATGCGCTATATACGCTAAGTATATGTATTTGAAACCAAGGCCCGAGGTCATCATAATGGAAAAGTCTAAAATTCATATATATAAAACTTTGCTCTTTGCAATGATATGTTTCCAAAATAAATCTGTTATTGACACGTACAGATTTAGCATACGTTTTGGGGCAAAATAAGAAATCAGTCTGGTTATTCTGAATAAAAAATTGTCTTTTCCTGTCACAATGTAAACCTACGCGTACATGCTTAAACCAATCCTTTCTAAATTAAAAGCAAAATGAGTAATACCTCTTTAAATATATCATTAGAAGTCTTTTTACGGAAATATGAAATAAACATGATAATGGGATTGTTATTTGTCAGGCACTTGTAAAGTGTCTATGCAAGTTGTTTTCGAAAAACCTAGTGTGACATTAATTAAGTAAATTGTAAATGAGTTTTAAAAAAATCCCATATTAAAGGCATGAGTATGTTCCAAACAATATACAAGTTTTATTTTTGATTCAAAAGGTGACATATACATTTATTATACTTTCATGTTAAATACTGCAATCTGATTGGTTTAGACGCAGTTGACAATCCGTTCTCTCTCCCTCGCACGCTTAGCAACGGGCCGATAGAACGAATTGTTACATGCGCGTTAATTATGCGCGTACGGTTCGCCGTAGAATTCACGTCTTTTCTATATAAAAGCAGTAAAATTTGCTATAAAAATTATGACATTCAGTATAATAAAATAAATAGTGCCTGTTTGGGAGGGTACCAGTTGAAATTGACACCCCTCGAAAACCATTGTCAACCTCCGCTTCGCGTCGGTTGACAATGGTTTTCTCGGGGTGTCAATTTCAACTGGTACCCTCCCAAACAGGCACTATATATATAATGTTCGATGTATAATTAATGCTGAAAGTTCTTTTAAAAATTACATGTAAGCTATATATAGTCATATTACATCCATACACCTAATATAATTTAATAAGTTATGAAAATAAACATAATTTTTTTTAAATGTGGAATATTTTCTTTTTCTTAAACTCTCACCCTTCTTGTTTTTGCATTGGGGGGGGGGGTTGTGGGTGGGTGGTTTGGTTTTATTTTCTTTCGTTTAGGTGGATAAAGACTTTTTAAAACTAGAGCCCATTACTTATGATTTTCCGCAATCAAAATCAAATGTATCAGGCTAACTGCGAATCTTTATTAAATTAAGAACAAATACTTTGAGAGTTTATTTATAGTTGGTAAGTATGATTAAAAAAAGATCCAGTGTAAAAGTTCAAGGGGGACAACCTTTAAATGCAATTAAAGCATGTAACACATTCAGCAGTGCAAACTCGTTGTATGGACAATTAATAAATACAAGATCATTTATGTACAGTGTGACCGAACGTTTTGTTAATCAGCAAAAAAAAAAAAGGTTATGAAAAAAACCCCGAAAATGTCTTGTCACTCTTAGAACTTCTACACCATAAATCTGATATTGGTTCGCGAAAAATGTTCCAGAAATGAATTTCTCCTGGTCACGTCAATGTTAAGTCTAATATTGGACACTGTCCTGTCTGGTTTCATCAGTCATTTTCCTGTCATTCAATGCGAGACTTACGTTTCTATTACCGTGGGGGGGGGGGGGGTATGTTGTTTATATGACGTTGAATGCACATCAAAATCGCGTACGTGGACATGTATGCCTGCTGCAGGTTCATTTACTATTACAACACTGTCATAGGAGTCATGTCATTGTGGTGCTTCATTATGTCAAACGCGATCAAATCTAAAGCAACCACACCAGTAACAAACCATCGTAACACTTTTGGACCAAACTATCCTAGCAACAAACCAACTTACCACATGACCAAGAAACCAACTAAGCAACTGATCACTGAAAAGAGAGCCCATGCACCCGTCCAAAAAATATTTTTTATCATGAGAAAAAATACAGAATCTAGACAGTTACTCTTAGATAAAAAAAAACACCGACTTAAACACAGGACCAAGCAAACATTAATATACCTAACTAAATATTAATCAACTTCTCGCCAATATATAGTCACCATAGACACAAGACCGAGTATAACTAAGCATCTTGTACACAAACCAAAGAAAACGAGTTACTAACATAACCCCAAAAGCAAGCAACCATTCAACAATGGACCAAACAAATCACAGGACCAAATTAATATCAGGGTAACTTGTCATCTATAAGAAATCAAGTAACTAACCAATTCAATCAAGGATAACAAAGCAACTAAAGTAACCAAAATATATAAGTGATCTGGTTAATCAACGAAGCAACAAATGTTATTATATCAAAGGCTGCATCTTCCCAAGTCAACGGTTTCTGATCCGCTCCGCTTCTCACATGCGGAGCGGATCAGAAACCAGATGCAAAGGGTGGGGCATTCAAAATAACTGCAGTTTGAAATTGCAAAGTAAATATGTTATCCAATATCGCTTACGTTTAATTGAAATATTTAATTGAATAAGGTAAAATGCGCTGGTAATATTTGTCAAATTTTCTTTAGACGCGCCTTTTGTTTTATTCAGAAGACTGTAAATAGAACACTTTGAAGATAAAAATACATAACACAATTAAGGACTTTGTTTTAAATTATACAACATACCAGTATAATTGATTTCTGGGCGATGGCTCAATAAATTAGTTATATATCATAATTCTATATTAACGGTATCTGTCTATTAGTGTATGCAGATAATTGTATCCTAGTCCAATTCAAGTAGTTATTCTCATTATTGCATTGAACAATGTAGAGACGATAAATACATATAAATAAATATCAAACAGGATAAAGCAAGCAAGAGTGTACAGTACATGTATATAAATTACCAACCTGCTCGAGGGTTGTCTCTCTTATTGATTATACATGTATTAATTTACTTAGTGGATTTATAACAGTTTCTTTTTCTTTCTTTCTTTCTTTCTTTTTTTTTTTTTACATGAAAACAATTTAGAAAATTTAATGGCACTGGGTCGTGTTATATACATGTGATAGTAGTATTTTTTTTTTTGAATTTCTATTAAAGCTAGACATAACAGAAAAATGGTATTCATCTCCAATATCATTCTCACAAAGTCTTTGATTATTAGATATACAGTCATGTATGTATTAGTTGTTCCATCTACCTGTCTCAATTGGTAGTTTTATGATAACTTGTTCTAAATCTAGTCTATGTAAATATATTACTCATTGGTACGTGTACATTGGCGTCAAAATAATTTAATAAGATGGAATTATACAATTGATAAACAAATTATGAATTATGCTATGGCATGTCAAACGTTGCAATATTCGATCTTTTCCATTTGTATTGTATAAATTTTCATTTGTATTGTATTATTTTCTATTTGTGTTGTATAATTTTCTATTTGTATTCTATAATTTTTCATTTGTATTGTATAATTTTCATTTGTATTCTATAATTCTCCATTTGTATTCTATAAATTTCATTTATCAATAATTGATTTCCGTATAAAGGGGCTATAACTTATGTAGTTTACTTGACGTATGACCATCACCTCCATCTTTCGATACATAATATATAAACAAAACAAGACATGGTATATGTTGCTCTTTGCCACCAGCGTGACTTTAATTGTTACATAACATTGTAACACATTGCGTAAAATTATATAAAATAATATTACGTAATACTACAATTGACATTTAATTGAATTATGTCACAATTCTGCATTTGATCTTAATGTGATGTAATTATGATTAATTTCCGAATAGTAATTAATAATCATATACAAATATGAATTTTGTTAATTGGGTGTATTGAGAAACTGAAATCGAAAATTGGTTACGTAATATCGTAAAACTAATTCCTTGTGGTCTGAAAACGCCATGTACATCTACAATCAAATACATGCATGAAAAAAAGAAGAAAAATAAATAAAAAAAATAAAGAAAATAATATAAAAAAATTAACACTGGAAAGGTGGAGGGGAAGTGGTGGATTTTTAAAGAAATGGTCCGAAGGAACAGAATTAGTATTCAAAGGTGTTACCCGTGCGGCGTCCTGAAAGAAAGTGATATAGCGCGTCTTTCTAAACAAAGAGAGTCGCTAGAACTCCCGCGTTTAATTTTAATTTCATTGGTCAAATAATAACACCAAAATTACGTGACCAAATAGAGCACTCTCTTCTTCTTGATAATACACATTAAAAAGTGCAATAACTCGTAAGGCGAAAAATTGTAAATTCAATATATATAAAGCATTTTTAGTAAACTTAAAATTCCTTTATCAATAATTGATTTCCGTATGAAGGGGCTATAACTTATGTAGTTTACTTGACGTATGACCATCACCTCCATCTTTCGATACATAATATATAAACAAAACAAGACATGGTATATGTTGCTCTTTGCCACCAGCGTAACTCGTAAGTAGGAAAATTGTAAAATCAATATATATAAAGCATTTTAAGTAAACTTAAAATTCCTTTGTATTGTATAATTTTCTATTTGTATTCTATAATTCTCCATTTGTATTCTATAAATTTAATTTGTATTGTATAATTCTTCATTTGTATTCTATAATTCTCCATTTGTATTCTATAATTTTCCATTTGCATTGTATAAATTTCATTTGTATTGTATAATTTTCCATTTGTATTCTATAATTTTCCATTTGTATTGTATAAATTTCATTTGTAGAAATAGAAAATTATACAATACAAATAAAAAATTATACAATACAAATGAAATTTATACAATGCAAATGTAAAATTATAGAATACAAATAAGAAATTATACAATACAAATGAAAATTTATAGAATACAAATGGAAAATAATACAATACAAATGGAAAATTATACAATACAAATGAATATTTATACAATACAAATGGAAAAGATCGAATATTGCAACGTTTGACATGCCGTATTATGCCTTTACTAGATATGTTACAGTCTGATAACCCGTTCTGTTAAGATTGATAATTCAAAATTTCCTAAACAACATTTAACAACCATTTTTGAGTTTCTGCCATTTGCAAATCCAAATGCAAAATTACGTGTTTTAGAAGTGACCATTTTCTATTGCAACCAACTGAAAATTGTATCAATGGACAAAGCTTGACATTTAGAAATAACAGTAATTTATGCGGCAGTGAAAAATATCTCCGCCAGTAGAATTCAAAGTCTAAAACTTTGACTTCACTAGCTGTTTTAATGTGTGACCCAAGTAACTATGGTAAATAGAACCTTATTAAAGGAATCACAGTACATGGCACATTTGTTTGATCAACAAACCATCAAACTAATATCACAAGTCAATGTGCTTCAGGCTCCTATATCGGATAATATTGTAATATTCTTTCAGAAGTCTCCAATAACAGCAAATTTTTTGCGTTTTTTTGGTAGCAAGACAAATAATTAATCACCATTTAACATTACCCTTCTCATTTGTCTGTTGTTTCTAGAACCTTGCTCAGGGTCGATATTTAATAAGCAATTTGGTTGAAGGACGAATGCACGGTGTTTTCAAACAATGTAAGCATATAAGTATTGACTTTAATCTCTGTCTTCAGGCAAGTACTTTCATATCAAAGTAATTGGTAAGTTTTTTTTAAGAATTGCGATCAAGGGGATGGTTGGGGTGAGGGTTATATTCTACAATTAAGGCGTGTTGTGCCCTAAAATTAACGTCAAGAACTGTAAGATGCCAATTCCTTGTCGGCAGTTTATTCGAAAATTATATTAAAGAAGGTAAAACACAGAAAATTACGTGTGATGTGTCCCAAACGTTCCAACCCTCAACAATGACCTTAACTCTAGTAAATGCGTACCGTATGATGCCCATATCTAAATAGAAGCGAGACCTTTAACGCTTCCATAATAATACAACTGTCTCCAAAGGACGTAAACCATTAAAATAATCATTTCTGATGAACTTAAATCAATACCAGAAAAACCAAAGATCATCATTCAATTTATAGTAAAACAACTTCCTGTGATCATATAGATATCTAAACATATACCAAAATAGGGATATTCATTTCATTATTTTATTGATTTTAAAATCAGTTCATACATAGGCTTTATTGGCCGTTTTGTTAGTTAGGTTTTTTTTTGGTTACTTAATACATGTACGTTAGCATTTTCTGATAACTAAATATCAATCCCATTAAGGTGGATTTTGCGCTGCACTCTTGGCGACTGATTGGATAGAGGGCGCTGCTGATTGGTTACAAGGTTGACAACGATTGATGAACTGTCAAAGTCGGCTTAGAAAAAAGGCCCAAAGTCAGGTAAAAATAGACACTAAATTGCAGCAATTGCTTGCCTGGCACTTAAACGCAGCATCAACGACAGACAATACATCTGCTCATTTTGTCGGCGGGAAAGATCATCAATATTCACCATTGTTCTTGTGTTCAATCATTCTATCACTGTTTAAATTTAATCAAAGTTCACATGAAGAAATTTTTGTTCATAATTTTAATTTGTAAAAAAGGCATATTTCAACAAATCAAAGTACATGTACATGTAGTTTAAACTCACTACAATATTGACCCAAAAAAAAATTCAAACGAAAAGATAATCAAATCTGCAGGAAGCCATGCAATAATGTATCTTTAAATTCAAAATGTAAATACATTGAATAAATATGAAATCATGAACATGGAAAACCCCCAAAACATGGCTTCCTGTGAGAGAAATATCCTCTGCTGATAGAAAAGTATGTACACCATAACATTTAACTCACATTTTCCCCTTTCAAACTATCATTTCCAGAGTGCAGTTATTTCACCATGCTCATATGCTTCTTTTTACTCTTTCAGAGATATTTTTCTTATTATGTTTTTTTTTCCTTCCGTGACATAAGATGGATTGAGATTCATGTAGCTGTCAAAGTTCAAAAATGGATTTCTTCAAAAATGGTTCGATCGGTATCTTAAACAAAATTTCTTGTATTCAAATATGTTTGAAAAAATGTCACATTTATCTCCACACATTTGGTATGCTTGTAATTTGAATTTCATTGAAGGGCATAAGTTGGGAGCTACTTGAACAAATGTGTATTTGCCTTTATCACTGACTTTGAAGTCATCAACATCAATTACATTTGTGCAAGGTAAAACTAAAAACAATGTACATGTGTAATTATGTTAAGTTTACTGTTAAGTTAATTAATTCATACCAAAAAAAATATCTAAAAAAAAAATAAATAAAATCAGTATGACAGAGACAATGGTTAAAAGGACAATATTGACTCACATTTCTCACAACAGAAAATAACATGTTGTTAATTAATAAATAAACAAAAACCAAGTTTTAATATAGAGAATAATAAAACAGAATTGTCAAAGAACAAGATAATCATTTACAAAAGCAGCATGGGATAAACCTATATTCAAACTGTATGATAAAAAAATGCAGCCAATGACACAATTCTCTTTCCTGGCAAGCCGATGGGCAAATACTTAACATTGACTGTCATTGTTTGGTATTTGATAGTACATATCAAAAATCAAAGCTGAAATTTCAGTGACAATATTTATATCACTGTTCCAAAAAAACACATACCGAAATATTCAAATCATATAGCAAAACAATGAAATTCAATACTACATTCTAATAGTAAACAACTCTCATGTCACTGTAGTGAAAATATAATTTATGAGTGAATCAACTTGATTCACTTTGAAAGACACTGGGTTTCTCAGGGTAGTGAGATGTATGTTTTACTTTGCAGTCAGTTCTAGGGTTATGATCCGTTGCCGTCACTGGAGCCAGAGGAATCGGAATTCTTTGTCTGTGATTTGTTTTCATCTACAAAAGTTGATAAATATTTTTTCTTAAAAACCCAATAAAGATGTCCAATAAAATAAACCCAGAAATACTTGCATAATTAAATACTGTAGATTCCTATTTAAACGTGAGGAATTAATATTTGCGTAAAATTGCAAGAAGCAACCTTCGAGGCTTTTAAATTCTCACTATTATTTTTCAGGCAGTTTTGAAATACAGGAAATTATAACAAAAAATTGGTTTTATATTCTTGCGATTTGATACAAAACAGTGGAATGGATGAATTAAGTACTTGCATAAAATAAGGAATTTTTAGTACATGTAACTTAAAATCTGAGATGGGCCTGCAAGGTACGGTTTACAAGCAATCATTATCATATTATTGTGAGACGTTACTATAGTAGTCATAATTGACTGAAGTAGTTTTCATTTCTTAAAATAGATATCACAATAAATCCTTGAACAGTTGAAAAATTTTAATATATATTTTTTTTTTTACAAAAGCAATCAATTGATTTTCTTGTTCCCAACAAGAATATTCTTATATTGGTAATCATCAAACTTTGAACACTAAGCAATTACAAAACCATATAGGGATTAACTTTTAACAAATATCAATACATACAAACCAATTATACTTAAGAAAACTACTGAAACTTCCAACATTCATAATTGATAGAAAATGGTTCAAATAAATGTCAAATCGAAACATATTTTTCAAGGATGCATGCTACACAACTATTTGAAATCCATTACAATCACTCAGCATCAATGCTGCAATTATCTCCGACATAACATAGCACTTAAATGGTTTTGTTTAAGAAATAATATGTAATTTCTGTAGAAGCAGGGGGCCTTTTCACCTAGCTGAATATAAATCACACTCGACATCAGGCATATTAATGACAGTGAATGACAATGAATTTGCCTCCCTGAACCAATTTATCGTGCAATTTCTAATAAGTACAACGAAACAAATCCAAAGTAGACCCACACCAAGACATAAAAGATTGGATATACTAGTCAGCACTGGCAAATTACATTGTTTTTTAGACCGGATGTCGCCAAAAAAGAAAAAATATGCCACTTCACCTAAATGATTTTCACACCGTTCATAGTTGAAGGGGATAAATGCGATTGATTATGCATTCAAGATAATCAATATGTAGTCCTAAATTGCAAGGCAATTGTTAACATTCTTACCACAGACTCATTATCGTCACAGTTTGAACTTGGTTCAGTGTCATTTTGTGACAACTGAGATGAAGCTTTGCCATGGTTATAGAAATTTGACAGGGACATTTACAGCTTCAACACGTAAAAATGGCTTAAATTGATGTAATACATTTCATTTAACCATCTTTAAACCTAAAAATTACTGTCTTTACTGAAACATTTTTTCTCTCTGTGTGCATGTTACAAAGTCATGCTTACATTGCAGGCTGAAGAATGTGATTGATTCTAGTGCAACAATACAATGAAAGAGAGACTTAATAATTCAGCAGTATGAAATTAGAGCCCATAGTTCTAATGAAATGGGATTCTGAAGGTCTTCATGTACCTTAATTACTCTGCAAACTTGCTCTAAAACAACATTTTGAACAGAAAACATCATGCTTTATTCATGCTTTAAGACTGCATTCGCCTCCGTCATCACAATATCTACATGTATTATAAAACAGCACTGTCTGAGTGTAGATGGTTTTCCTGAACATTGCAAAAATTATAATGGCGGCTCCGAGTAATTTTTTTTCAAAGGTCTAGATATTTCTTTATTCATTACCTGAACATTTCAGCGCTGACATGTCTAAGTCTAGACCTGCTGTACTCGTGGATGCATGCTTGGAATCCAAGATGTCTGCCATTGCATTACGTCGCCCTGTCCTCCCTGAAGTAATAAATTCCTCCAAGCTATTTGGAACCTCAACCTCAGCCATTGTATCTGGAAAAGTTGTGTTCTTTATTGAAAATGCCACAAGTTTTGCAGTTTCAAAAAATTGCAAATATTATTAGGAAACAAAAGTTTCCCCAGCTTGGGTCTGCTTCATGCCTGTCATAGAAAACAATAATCAAAAGGACTCTTATTTTAAAGAAAGGTTGTTTGCCCTTTAATAAATAGAGAAAAACTCATTTTCTCTATATATTGATACTTAGGTTAATCATAAACCTTTTTTTGATTGTTTGAAACCACTATTACTCTCAACCAAGATATTTGTTTTGGAAATAAGATAAAGATGTATGAGGAAAATATGCTTTTTCCATAAACTACATGTTCTTTGCAAAGTTAACTCAGCAATAGATTTGAAAATGCCCATTGTAAATCTTTTGGGTTTATTTTTTCATTTGATAAACCCTTCAAACTGTACAAAAAATTGCAAATGATCAATCTATTCCTTAAAAGAGATGAAATATGGTTCAATATATATAATATATATATATACATTGAATATACCTCCCAAGTTGTTTACATAATAGCAGGGACACTCTCTCTCTCTCTCTTTCTCTCTCTCTCTCTTTCTCTCTCTCTCTCTCGATCTCTTTTCAACAACTTGAATATGAAACTTGTTTTGAGACAGTATTGATTTCATAAATTCTATAGCTTAATATTTTTTAAAATTTGAATTAATAATATCATATATATCGTTACAACTGACAACACGGAAGTCAAGCATGAAATAACTTTAAAGCCTGATTATAATAATGCAATTCTTCAAGATATCGACAAAAGTATCAATAATGCTTAATTGTTTCAAATTATGAAATCAATGAATTTAATGTACAAGTGCACTCAGGTGCATTAGTGCAAAATTTAATTTAATTTAATTTATTGACAATTTGTCAACATGATAATGATAAAATAAACTGCATGGCAATGTAGTAGTAAAGTTTTATTAAATGTATGGTTTAGACATGAATTTAGATGAAAAAAATTTTCATTCACAGAGTAAATTTACAGAAGAAAAGATTGGGGGGGGGGGGTACTAATTTTACTTTGAATGTTTTACAGTTAGAGTTATATAATGACATGAAAAATATTAATGGCAAGTAAGAATGGTGATGGAAGATGCCAATGATCTTCCTCAAGGAAAATAAGAGGAGAGCTAGGTAATAATGTGTCTGAAAGTAATTTGTGTGATCTTCAATCAATCAATCAATCTGTTCTGTCATTTTGTTGTGTTGAAAACCTAGTAAGTTTTATTCCTTAGTGTTATCAATATTTAGTGTGACTAATAACAAAAAAAAAATTATTGTGTTTAAGAAATATATTGTTTAAAAAGTAGTCAATATATCACTTTTGCATTGAAAACTACATTATGTTTGCACAGTTGGATATTTTAAATATTCTACTTGCTGGCATTGTGATATTCAATAACCAAACCGATAATGGTTGACTACTTATTAAATATCTAACTAGCTGTGGTTGCATGAATTCAATAGTCAAACTAAATATCAACAGACTACAATTATTGGTGATTTCATTCAAGTTTTATTAATTTGAAGGCATTTATTGTACAGTATGTGTAATCGTAATTTTATCTCAAGTCAAATCAAATTTAATGTTAAATTTAATGCTAAAATGGTCACAGCAGCATAAATCATGATACATGTACTGCTTAAACAAGGCACTACATTTTGAGTGAAATGATTCATGCTTCTAAAATAAAGAAATCTCTGATTTTTTTTAAATGTGAGAATATTTTTAAAAAATCAATTAATTAAGTGTCACATATGTATCCAAAAAATTGTTTAAACTAAAAACATGACTATATTTAATTGACTCGATATTAGAATAAGTGATTCCAATCACTATGAATTGTTATAAAAATCATCTAAAAATTTGATTCAGTTTTGGTTTTTTTTTCAATTTCATGCTGGTTGGAATTGATATCGAGACATACTCCAGCCAATAACTTCAATTTCACAAACTCATTTAATCATCTAGCTCTCTTCTAATTTCATTTAGCTTTGTTTGTACATGTAAAGTACTGGTAATATACAGGGTCATGTAATAGATATTTGTAAATTTAAAAGGAAATTAAATGTTAATATAAATATACATGTATACAGGTAATAGATTATCTAACAGCTATTGTTAGTACTTAGCAAATGCAATTTTAAATTTAAGAAATAAACAGCAAGTTAAAAAGTTCACCAGGATATATGAACTTGGTTGGTCATGTGATCAAATCCTGAAAAAGCCGAAGGGCTTCTCATGAGATTTGATCACGTACCAACCAAGTTCATATTCCGGTGAACTTTTAACATTGCTGTTTTATTACTTAAAAGGCAAATTGTTCAGAATTGCTAAAATTACCTAGATTTTATGTTTAAAATAATCCAAGCGACAAGCATTAAGCGAGTGTTATGATCATATACATATATATTGTGACGTCACGAAAAAGTTCATACAGAATTAAACATTTTCGCTATTCTATAGGTTCATATAAGGAAACAATTATTTGCAAATGTAATTATATACATGTATTATCATTTGATATCAGATTAATATTGATTATTTTTTTCTACATTCACAATTTTTAATGATAGTGAAAACCAAGATGTAAGAATTAGATGTAAACCCACCTTTGCTACCAATTATATAATGGCTCCAGCTGATGCCAGATTACAGATCGTATCCCGGTATATGTTGAATTTGTGTATACCAACTTTAACAAGGCCACTGATGTATGGCTTCAAATCTGTAACAACAGTAGAAAAAACACTCACAGGCTTGATAAAACACAGAACCCACAAAAAAGTCCCAGTTTATACAAAATTATCCTCAATCAATAACAACGGCAGCTAAAAATAAACAGTACTGGAAGAGGAATAAAATAGTGCCAAGGTGAATGATTATTGGGTGATGGTGATTTAAACTAGATTTCAAGATATAACATCCACAGTATCTCTTGTATATACAGTCACTGATTTCAAAGCTGATTACCTGATATAAAAAAACTCGGCCACATAAAAAGTGGTAGTAATTAACAGTATATATCTTTATCAATTACTTGACAATGTGTTAAATCTTTCCCAAGCTGAACCATTTTCCATCCAGATTCCCAAATGAAAGACAATATAGCATGCCTACATGCAACTCGTCAATATATATACATTTACCATGGTTGTAAAATTTGTCATTAGGGAACAGTAATTGTTAATGCATTAGGTACTTATCTCAGAGAGAGAGAGAGAGAGAGAGAGAATAAATCATATGCATATACCGGTACATGTATAATCATTTTATGATACATGTCTCATTATAACAGAACTGCCACGTGTTGTATTAGAAAAATCTTCTTTCATTTCATCTCAATATATATTTTACAAAATATGTAGCAAACATTTAAAATAACATATCAGATATTAAATCCTACACACAAAACATTAATGTACCTGTCAGATAGCTTTCAGAACAGTTCCAAACAATCTATTGAATCTAACTCGCACTGTACAAATATTTCACCAAATGAACTAAAACACGACTTCACATACTGTGTTCAAAGCTCAGGTTTTCTATAAGGAGGTGAAAGAGTCTTATTCAATTATGTACCATTTTAGTACTAGGAATCCTAGGAAATAGGTCGTTACTTGGTTTTTCCAAATATCACAAACAATTATGAGTAATCTTTTCATTTGTGATCCCTAAAGGACTTGTATACATGTAGTACGTACCACAAGTAGGTACATAAGTACTTAATAATTTTCTGTTTGTTTTACTGGAAGTTTTTATGAAAAATTTTATTCCAGTTAAGTACTATTTCCAGAACTCTTAATGAATTTTTTGAGATTTGAATTTAATACGTTAAAAAAGAGTCAGTTGTAGGTTTATACTTACAGTCATGGAAATAATATCCTGGTCTATTCAGATTTCAACACTACCATGTACCTGAAATGGAAAGAAAATTACATTATATAAATATATCAATCAAATTTTCTTTACATATTATTTAAGAAAAACGAGTCCAATACATGTATTTATAAGTCTCCCTACTATTAGTTAGATAATGCACAGGATATGAAGAAATTTTGGTAATGCCTAAAAATACATCTTCTCATTACTTTACATGATTGCTATTTGGTTTATCCTGCAGCAAGCGCGACTAAATCCTCTAACCAGTGTGAACAATCCATAATTATACTGTATCATAAAACTCCTCTCCACTGCTAAAATGTGCCATCAAGCAGTAAGAAGGAGGCGAGGCAATCTCCTAACAGTCACTCTCAATACTTCAGAGCCTGTCAACCCCCAACAAAACCCTCATTCTTCTGAAGAGGCTCTGACACGAACTGATCATAATACTGCTAGTTGATGCTTTGTTTAATTTAGAACTTTAAAGAATAAATCAGGTGTCTGACCTGAAAATTTATTACTGACCATAATTTAGCTATACAGAGATATCAGGGATGGTCTGCATAACTTAATTTTTTGTGAAAAATAAATTGTATTTTCTGCATGCATGATTACTATAACTATAGTATAACACGGATAAACTGAAAATTCTTATTTTGAATTCAATCTTTAAGCAAAGTCAAATTAATTCCCAAAGTCTTAAAACATATCAATAGCATATAGGACAACTGTTTGTCCCAGATGACACTTCACTATTAAGCATAAATTAATTACTGTAGATGGTTTTGCCAAAATATCCTTTAATTTGTATTCCTCAAATGTTAGCTGTTGTCACCAAAAACCAATAGAAATTAAAAAGAAACTCCCTTTTTCATATCTTATGAACATACTGAAACATTTTTGTATCTAAAAGTCTTTTAGATATGTAGTACAATTACCGGTACTCGGTATAAAGAATTTCACCTTTTAGTAAAAAGTGAAAACTACATATTACTTCATCTCAAGTTATTTGACCGGCCACTTACGATCATGCATGCACACCAACACAAAAGGAAATTACAATATTAAAGATTTTAAATTATAATGCAATACCTTATAAAATAATGTCATGCAAGTCACTTTGCACTAAAAAATTTGTTTATTAAGCCACTCAGTGCAGTAGAACAATATCAACAGTTCTATACAGGAAATAGAAGCATGCAGTCAATTCGAACCATCTACTTGACAGCTTTAAACTACTATGTACATTGTATCTAGGAAATCGATGTATACTTTTGAAAAATGTATTGTACACTTCATTTAAACAATGAAGATTCACATATTCTATTGATTTTAGGATTCAACATTTTGGTATTGACATTGGTAGTGTCAGTAACAAAGAAACTTAATCTACACTCAGAAATCTGTTAATCAGAGTAAGGCTTGTTGTTATCTCAAATTAAAGGCACAATTAATTAATTATTTCCTACAAGAGCAGTGGTCCTCTAGCTACATCTGAATCCAGACAACACTTCAACAATTTCAAAGTTAAACAAAACAAAAAACAAAACAAAAAATTATGGAAACAACCCCAACAGTCTCTGCCAGTTGATATTAATCATAGAAACATGCGGCTAGCATTTAATTATAAACCTCATTGTGATCCACAGCTGGTTTTTCATTGAGAACTATTGATTTTGGTCCAACCTTTTTTTTCATTTAATTGTCTCTTATCAAGACCTCATTGTCAAAATGATATAACAAGTTAATTTTTTGGTGGAATTCCATCCATTCATTTCTTTGAAGTTCTCTAAACCCAACTCAGTTGTAATAGACATTTGTTGCAAAGGGATATACATATCTGAATGAAAGGGATTTAAAATTTGTTTGATATTGCGTAATAAAACTATTTATCATTTATCTATTTCGACACTAAACTGAGACAGAATAAGTTCAAGGGATAAAATCTGCTTCCGACATAACATGACACCATTTTCCTATAGCGAAAAAATTGCCTAAATACCTTCATACAACCGATTCATAGTCCTTATCTCTGCTGCTGAGATCTGAACTCCTTCAAATACTCACTTTTATGAATTTTGAGCATTTTAAGTGGCTCAGAAAAGAAGTGAACGCTCGATCTGTTGTTGAATTTTCTAGAGATAAACCCAGTTGTATATCTAACAAATGCCCCCTTATCAAAGCTACCCCTTCACCAAGGAATGCTGCAAGAGACTACTAAATGCAGTGATGCTGTATTAATTGTTCATTGATCCTTCTTTAAAGTTCAGGCTCTAGCCAAAAGATTAAACTAAACACACTTAATGGTTGGAGGAGAGGTGGGGGGGGTGTTTTGAGAGGGAGACACATTATGCAGCATCTTAGAGGTGGCATCTTAGAAACTTGTAACGCACTTAACAGTTAAAATTGTTAAACTGCCACAGACAAATTCAAGTGCACGATCTTTACATATGTAAATTTGGTGCGCAATTTTGTTTTGCAACATGCAGTAGCTAATTATGGCAACCAACTCAAATACCAACCGTATTTAAAGTTTTGAATGTATCCAATGACATAAAGTTTATACTTTGAGTACATACATATACAGGCCAGTGCATGTTATCAATCATTAAATAAATGATCAGTTTTAAGAGGTTCCTATTCTTTTCATGAAAATATACTGATAAAATATGACTCAATATATTTTGTTTAAGATATTTTTAATCAAAATTAAAGAAAGACAAATTTTAAATAAATTTAATTCAATTCACCTGTTTGTCATTTAAGATTTTTCGATAAGTTCTGTATTAGAAAGATAACAAAACAGAATAAATGAAATCAATGTTGTAATAAATTTCAAACATTCTTACAGTATGTGTCATTACAGGATCACTGTAAAAACTAATGATAGAGTCACAAATCGATTCGTAATACGTACTCTTGTACATAAATGCCCAGCAGTCATGCATGCATGCATAGATAGGCCCACAGGGGGAACAAGGATGATTGTAATCCAGCCATGAGAGATGTATCGATGTACACAACTAATATTGCAATCCTGGTAAACTGGTGTCAGTGCCCTTAGCAGGGTTAAATATCTACCATAAAAACCTTTAGAGATTATAGTCAGCAATTGTAAAATTGTATTCCAAGTGCGAAGGCACGGGTAAATACTGGGTATATAGTCCCACCTATGTTCAATTCAAACTAATTAAGATACTGTACGTAATAAACATATTTCTACATATTTATCATTCTTTGTATTTGATGAATACATTGTCAAAGACCTTTTTTCATTACTCTGTAAAATATTTTTTTTTCATCTGATTTGATTCCAGCTTAATTTCCCAATAACTCTATTATAGCAAGGCTTTAATTATACAGGAATCCTACCTGATATCTCTTGACAAGTCCAGCTGCCGACTGCTGTCTTTCATACACATACACAGCTTTAAGCACAGTATATATCGCTAGCTAGCTTTTCCTAGAACCCTATTTGTAAACAATTATAGATTTGGATAGGGCTATATAGCCAATACAGAAGAAGGATGTCTTCTCATGACATTACACTGTTCACTCGAGTTCAGACATCCTGTACGTAAATTCAACACTACGTAATAAGTCGGTGTATCAAGAAAATGTTCAAGAATTCACGTTAAAGTGTATTGAATCAGTACAGCTATATATCAAGAATGCTTAAGACTATAAGGTCATCCACCCATCTTGTCATGTTTTTTGGATGTCCTGAGGAAACTATGATGTAATGGGTATTTTTTGAGTTTTCAATAACATTTATGACGTACACTGAGTATTATTTTGAGTCTAAGGTGTGAAAAATGTCACACAGACATTTATTGGATAGCCTTAAAGGCAGCTTTATATGATTATATGTGTTTTTTAATATTTTGAAATATAACCTACAACCAAATAAACCAAACTCCAAAGGACATTATCAAGGAAATGCCATCAAAAACTTAATGTGAATCAATGCTTAGTGCATTTAAGATAGGAAAGTCCCAAGTGTCATTTCAAACACATGACCACAATTTTGCTTTACATGTTAATTAAAGTACATTAACTCCTATAGGCCTCTTGATTTCTTTACTTAAATACATTTCATCTTTCCTACCATTTTGGTCAGCAAAACAAATTTCTGTAAATTAATGCTCATTTAAAAAATATTGGATTCTGGGTTGCTTTAATTATGGTTAATTTTAACAAGAGCCCATGGGTTAATGCACCATTCAACTTACAAGTAAATAATGCCATTTACTATATACCCGGTACATCATTAAATGTATATCAATTGTTTTTCACCTTTTGTAAAGTATACAACTCGTACATCCTATCATATCCTAATAATCCTTTTAGTTTGTAATTAATTGACATGAAGTAATAACTGTAATATGTGATTCAAATTTCTTATTTCATTTCTTATTCAATTTTACCTTTTACTGAAGATTCAGAACAAATATTTAATATCTGGGGTTTCCTTGTGAATTATGAATTGATAATGTTGCATGTTAACATTTATATAGATAGAAAACATAATCAAAGGATAAACCATAGATACATGTATAGAAGGATATATATGATCATATAATCAAGATTGAGAATTAAGCAGAGCAGTGCTAAAAAATTTATCAGATTTACATGTAATGTGCAGCAAATGTCACTAAGATGAGCTCATCAAATCAAATGGTTTCAAGGTTCTACTAACTATAAGACTCTGTTTGGTTAATCTAATAAGACAGTCTGATTGGTCTGCAGTGAGAAAGAGATTTACAGCTAGCTGTTCCAGTTTTCCACAATACCACGAACTATATATAGAACTACAATGTATTTTCTGCACTCTTAGTCAATGTGTAACACAATCAATTGTCCACTTCGTACTGTATATATCAATAGGATGTGAATACTTTCGGTGAGAAGATCTGCAAGTGTCTTTAAAATTGCACAAACACTGATTGAAGTGTTTGTGCAATTTTGAAGATTGAAGATTAAAGTGACAGAATTAAAGACAGTACAAATGACAATATGACAAATCCAGATATGACAAACACTCTATACACTTCATAATACATGGTTCTCAGTGTATTATATAAATAGTGCCTGTTTGGGAGGGTACCAGTTGAAATTGACACCCCGAGAAAACCATTGTCAACCGACGCGAAGCGGAGGTTGACAATGGTTTTCGAGGGGTGTCAATTTCAACTGGTACCCTCCCAAACAGGCACTATTTATTTTATTATACTGAATGTCTTAATTTTTATAGCAAATTTTACTGCTTTTATATAGAAAAGACGTGAATTCTACGGCGAACCGTACGCGCATAATTAACGCGCATGTAACAATTTGTTCTATCGGCCCGTTGCTAAGCGTGCGAGGGAGAGAGAACGGATTGTCAACTGCGTCTAAACCAATCAGATTGCAGTATTTAACATGAAAGTATAATAAAAGCATATATTGCCAATATTTAACCATGCTTATACCAGTATTAAATCTATTTTTCTACAACTTCAGAGATTAAAATTACCGGTACTTTTAAAAAACACACTGACCTATGGAGGTCAAAATATTTCAAAATACTTCTCATTAATGATGTATACTACTATTTTTTGCAAGCTGATCAACTCATATCCTAGCTAATCAAAAGTGACCATATCAATTTTTTTTGCCAACTCAATCTGCCAGAAGTGTATGAGATACCAGTATACATAACATATATCCCTTACTTTAAGTGCATGGGTATAAATTATATTATAATCTAAATGTAGGATGGCTGCATGAAGTCAGACCTCTTACGTCAAAACACTCACAACACACAATTCATATTTTCAGTCTTATTTGACCATTCTTTAAGAGAGCTTAGCATGCATAGATAATATAAAAACTTATTTCAAGTGCACTACTACTTTTAGACTATATAAGATAAACAGTTTATGAGTTAGTGCCCAATTTTCACTCAATCATGCAATATTACATATAAAAAAATAGATCATGTCAGTAAGACCAAGAGCACTTTTGTGACACATCTTTAAAAGAACATTAAGAAGAACTGCGACCAACCCCCCCCCCCCCCCCAATTTTACTAAAACAAAATTGTTTAAAGTAAACCCCCATAAGAGGTTGGATCATAGCTCTGAATCACATAACTTATGATTTCTGTAAAGTACTTTAACCTTAACTGCTTGATAAACACAAGTATTCATGTCTTTTTGAGGTGTAAAACAAAATTATAGAAACTTTTAACAAGAAAAATCCTTAATTAACCACCTATAAGTTGATCATGTGAAGAAAACAGGCCCAACAAAAATGATTCAATACTCAAAAAACTTTACCTGAAATCCTGTGGCCAACAGATCTTTCCCCAACTACGTCGTTCTTTCCACTGCAACAAAAAAAGCACTTGTACAAAAAGGTGCACAATTTGAAAGTTTAGAAAAATCAATGTTTTCACGACCAGTAAATCCACTGCGTGTTAAACATGTTCACGTCACAATGATTCACTTTTTAAGCCAAAATACAAATTCCGTCCACTTAATCTGTGGATTATAGATCTGCATTCAATTTTCAGCAATGCCAACCCACTAAACAGCCCGATTATATTGCTAAGAGTATTAATATATGACCTACAACTGGGCTTTGTTTAAACCGCAGTTATTCAAGAGTCAGTTTCAGGATAGGACAGAAAGTGATGGTCAAATATATGGCAGCTAGGCTAGATATAAATAGATCCTCAATATTTCTGCTGAGTTAGGAATGCAAATAAAAATGGCATCAAGTATTGATTAATACTCAGTTAATTCCACAATGAAGACTCAATTCCAGACAGTTCTGATAGACTTTACATTCACAGCTGGAAAGCTGGGAGATTGACAACTCATTTCATGAAGGTGTAAAGCAATAAAATGATACTGGTAATAAATATATGCGTAGTTAGTTGAAATTGTAAATGTATTTTGATACCCTAGATAAATTATTACTTATCTTCATTGAGGTTTTAAAATAAAATGAAATAAATTATAATTTCACATGAAAAAAAAAAACTAGCTTATTGTATTTTATAAACTGAACTATAAGCTGAAAAAAACAACTATCTATATTATTTAATTTACTAGAGAGACATTTAATTAACTTTTGCAGTTACGGCAATTGAATTTTCAGACTGTATGAAGTTGATTTTTTACACGATGCTTGATGAAAAATCCCATTAGAAATGCCAAATAATGAAGATAAACAATCTTTCTCTAAACTTCCTGCGAATAATTACAACACGAATATAATCAATGGGATACTTGAGATAAATCCTTGTTGCTCGACAATGCACTGCACAATGCACCCCATTGCTGTGTCTTTTCAATCATTTATATCTCTACCAAGCTTTATTATCTTGGATTATACGTTCTTACAGCTCACTCTTAACAAAACTACATTTTATTATGTCCATTAAATCACCGTATTACTATCAGTTTTAAAGGGACAGACACAATTTGAGATCAATATATTATTTTTTATGAATAAAATGGTTTAATTGTGCATTTTGAATGATTGACCAAAATTTGAATGTTAGAAATCAAATTAGAAGCAAGAATTGCGCGCATGTAACATCTCATTGTTATGAAAACAAAGCTTGAGTTTTATATTTGTTAATTACAAAAAATGTAAAGTAAGGAAATTACCATTTCTTTGACAAAATGACCCATGACAAAAAAGATAAACTAGCTGATTCAATGTATATATTCATAAATAATATTATGAACAAAAGAAAGCACCATTTAATTGAAATTTATACCAATACAACATACGTGTAAACAATAACAAGACTTGAGCTTTGTTTACAAAACAAGGAATTTCGAACTCTGTATCTTGCTTGTAACTTTTTTTTTATTGACTTTTAAATTTAGAGGAAGCATTCCTTAACAATATCCATATTAACCATTCTATATATACATGAATAATGGAAAAATAAAATTTGAAAATTTTGAGTCCCTTTAAATTGAAGATATTACAAATGTATTACTAATAAATATTAGAGCAGCTACAAAATTTTCTGTCATATACCACAGTATACAAACAATTTAAGCCTATGAAAAAATGCAACTGATGCATGTGCTTACACGAAGCTGTCTGACCCTCAGCCCACTAAATACACAGTGTTGTTTATATCTTTCTACATGTGTTAATTTAAATGACTACACTTAAGACTTTCATATGCCTGAAGTTTATTATAATATTTAAATCTAGAGAATTTTTACTGTAGTATCCATGTGTTTTACAATGTTGTACCATAAATGTACAATAATGTACTTCAATCATTATTGCTTGTAAAAAGTCTTCAAACATCATATATTGTAATTATAAAGAACTAAGAAAGATAACTCCTATACAACCACAAACAGAACGACCTATACAAACACAAACATTGTATTAAGGATTGATATATTTTGTCACTTTTATTGAAAATGTTTATATGAAGCTGAAAGGCTAAACAACGATTCCAAAATTTATATTTAACTGAGAACAGAGACAACATGCATGCTCTTATTTGTATCTATAATGATACATATTGTACATGTATTACAGGTAGCATCCATCATGCTAATAGGAAATATTAACTGACAATTAACAGGTGATTTGTACATAAAATCTTTATTCTCTTAAGTGCATAAGTTACAGTGTTGAGAGGGATCAAATGAACAATAATACATATAATGCATTGACCCAATGCATACAATGCATTATATGTATATAATCATAATATGTATATATTAATTGATATATATGTACAATTAAATAAATAATGAAATTCATCTCCTATCTCATTACAGTTAGTTACATATGGTACATATATGGTTTTCACAAGGTATATCATACCATCTATCTCGTTTTATAGGCAATTGAGCAGTCAATTCAGACGTGTCAATTTGTCCCCGCCCATTTCAAATGTTTTGACTGTAACAGGTGAAATTGACGTAAGCTGTATATTTCAAATCTTGCCAGTTAATGTTCCGCAGTCTTATTTAGCATTTAAAAGTATTTTCAGACCCGAATATGAATAATCCATATTGCATGATGCATGTTCCTTAGTGCCCTGTTTAACATTAAAATGTGTTGAGTTAATATAACTGTGCATGTTCCAAACTCCTTTTTCAGAGTTTTTCGACTTTTGAGAAAACACTTCCATTCACTCCGTTTTCAGAATCTTCACCATGTTGACAGACTGTTCAAGTCTGCAGCCCAATAAACATTTCGACATGACAACTCTATACCCAATAATTTTCTTTGGATGCAGTTTTAAAGCTATGTTGATTAACCTTTTTACATTCATTTCTTGACAGCTCTAATTAATGAAATAAAATATATCTTATATATAGATGGAATAAAACATCAAAAAATGGCTGATCTTTGAGAGAAACAACATTTCGTATTATTGAAAAGATTTTTCTCGACGGCAATATGTAACTTACTCCATAGCCGAGTGGATAAAGTGTTGGGCTTGTGATCTGTACATCCTGAGTTCGAATCCTGCTGGGGGTTTTGTTGTTACTTTAACTGAATTGAATTTTTTTGATATTCATTTATTATCCCAAACCTGCAAATTTTACGCTTATTTGACGTATGTACAGTTTATTTATCATTATATTTTTCATAATCAAAAAATTTACTGTAAATTTGAGTGACTTTTTCCAGGTGTGTTACTCCACCTTAAACACAATCACAAACACTTTATGTAATAGCATCCAAATAGAACACTACACGCTAACTTCCTGATCTATTAAAATGATACATAAGTATGTGTATATAAATTGCATAAGTTCATTCAATGGTGGTTGGTTTTCAACAGTTTAAAAAGTAGTAAAATCAACACTGTCTCAATTTTGTCATCTCTCTTTGAAATATTACATCCTCTTATGTGGTTTATTCTCTTGTGTTCATATTCGAGACAAAAACTAAAGACGTTGTAAACCATCTTACCATACAAAAAGCCGTTCAAATAATACTTACACTTGTGTTTACCGTTACAGGACTGGACATGGAATATTTCGAAGGAAAAGCAGATGTTACAACTAATTTTGAAATCAAATGTGTAGTATAGTTTTTCTCCGGATTAATAAAATTGCGTAAAAAAAATCGCCATAATATTACTGTGGGTTTTAATTAAAGACTTAAGATTAAAAATATCAAATGAAAAAAATTCTAATGGGATGCAAGATAAATATTCTTTATAATTTTTTTTTAATATTCAATCGGGTTAGAGATTCTTTGCATGCGTCATGCTCGAATGAACATACTCTCTGTTTTGATATTGATTTTATGATACAAAGAGATCTGCAGACGCTTTTGACTGTCACAGAGTTACATTGTCACAAGGAGTTTGTACCTTAAGCGCAGTGTAATCTTTCCTTTGTTTAGGGAAGTTTGTAATTCCAGAGTACGCATTTACCTGAAATAGGTCTAACTGTTACTTGCTGAGATTATGTAATGATGTTCAGCAAGGCAGTGTAAATGTTCCTATGAAATTGACATGGATCCTCAGCGCAAAAGCCCTGAGGTAAGACAAAAGAAAGAAACTTTAAAAGAAAGAATTTATGATTAATTGTAACATGAACTCAAAAGGTATGCAAGTTAAAGTTAATATAGTACACCTGCATTTTTCAGTTAAAAAAATAAACATATCAAAAGATGATTTATGATTAAAAAAAAAATGTTTTTAGTTGGCAAACAAATTCATGTCTAAAGACAACAAGAATTTTATACTGGGATTCAGAAGTATATAGTTATATATATAGGCAACCACTATGGTAATTAATTATCTTGCAGGTATTATTTAATCATGGTTTTGCAGCGTATTAAATCTATAACTTTCTTTCTGATATAGTGAATTGAAAAAATTAATATTTTTAAAGAAAGTTTATTAATGACAAAATTAATAACAGTTATGATGATTATTACATTTAATTTATCAAACATTTTAATCATGTCAAATCAATTTCTTTATTGATATTATACATATGTATACATGTTAATGATAATAAGTGATTTATTTAACCAGAGTTGATTTATCACAGGTAATACTTGTACTTTAAATTGGGACATGAAGTACATTATATTAAAGATTTTAAAATTTTACCCAAAATGAACCTTATTATGTATCTAAAGTATATACCTACTTTTTATAAAAATGTGACTAACATGTACTTAAAGTATACCCAAAATGTGCTTTCATCTTTAAGTTAAGATATGTCGTAAGCATGCTTTTGACTGTGCCTGAAATGAACCTATTTAGTGCCAAAAATATGCCTATAATGAAATTGTACAGATGTGCCTAAAGTATGCCTATAAGAGTACCTCAAGTATGCCTATGATAAGATTGTCTTGTGTACAGACGTGCCTAAAGTATGCCTATAAGAGTACCTCAATATGTGTGTAATTGCTAGGCACATATTAGTCATGCCTACTTGTTAGACATACCTGCATCATGCTTTTTATGTACTTTTTATGTGCCTTTATTTTTTTGACTAAAAGAAATAAATTTAAAAAGCATGCCTATGTTGTACTTATTTTGGGAATAAGTACAAAATTGGCATACCTAGAATGTGCAAATTTGGAACAATGCCTAATAAATGGTTCCAAACTTGCATACTTTAGTTATGCTTTTTTTGTACCTAAAATTTTAGACAAAAAGTATGCCTATAATGTACTTTTTTTTTTGGTATGGGTTAAATAAAAGTTTACTGTTTTTATACACAGAGAAATATTTGCCCTGTTTTATATTCACCCCTTTTCAGTTTTGCCCTGTTGTCATCTTCGCTAGCCAAGGGTTTCTGATTTGCGCCGCTCCTCACTTAAACCCTTGGCATATCATGCTATCAAAAGTCGGGATTTTTTTTTCATCACGTGATCTCCCAGCCTATTTATAAATCAGCCAAATGATGAAAGATGCCATATTTTAAACGTCACTGGTGCTGCAACTTTTTTTTTAAATTAGACTAGTATAGTAACTACCTGGTAGTATATGTGGTCAATTTTTGGCAACATTATAATTAAACCTTACATTCACTGCATGAAGTTAATGAAGGTTCATATTTTGAATGAGGAATTAAGGGTCAGTCCACTTGTTTGAGAGATAGCTTTCTGTGATACATTTTAAGTATATTACCGGTATAAGCTCACCTGAACTGAAAGCTCAATTGAGCTTTTCTTATCACATTTTGTCTGTCCTCCCTCCATTTCCATGTCCGTAAACTTTTCACATTTCTCCAAAACTTATGGGCAAATTTCAACCAAAGTTTGCACAAAGCACTTTTAGGCAGAAGGGATTCAAAGTTATGAAAATTAAGGACCACACCCTTTTTCAAGAGGAGATAATCAGGAGTTGTTGAAAATTTTTGAGAAATTTTCAAAAATCTTATTCTCAAGAACCATTTGGCCAGAAAAGCTGAAACCTATGTGATAGCATCCTTAGCTAGTGTAGATTTAAAGTTGTGAAAATTATTACCCCTAGGGGTAGGATGGGGCCACAATGGAGGACAAATTACACATAGGGATATATAGAGAAATTAAATCTTTAAAAAATCCTCTTCTCAGAAACTAATCGTATATATAATTTAAAACTGTAAATATCCAGAATAAAATTACAAATTGCTCCTTTTAACTGCAAACGTTTTCGCCATCCCTGGCTCTTCAGGCAGTTATATACAAATCCCATATATAAACAATTGTTTTGGATCTTTTTGAGAATTGCAATGCTCAACATGTGATATTACTATAAAAATATCCTGTTAGAAAAGGGACTTGATTATAAACATAAGAATATCCAGGGAGAAAAATGGATTTTTATTTATACAGTATCTACATGTATTATGCTTCATTGTCCAGACAGTTTGTATTATGACTCCATTAAGCTGATTTTATCATACCTATTGTTTCTCAGGTGAGCGGTGTGGCCCATGGGCCTCTTGTATATGTACTAGTATCCTTATATTCCATATAATCTAACGTTCTTACCCTCTGCCCCAAAAGGTTCCATATATATAGGACTTAAATGTCACTGACTTATGGTGATTTAAATTTACATGAATTACCAGGAAAAATAAAGTTTGATATATATCTCCGACTTCTTCTATCTTAACAATCATCCAGGATGTTGCTGTCAGCAATACACTTCAGATAAACTGCCATTACTAGTGGAGCCATTACCTCTTTAGGTGTATACCTGTTAGTTCATTTGGTCAATTGCTTTTATTGTCATTCACATAATGACCTAGTTTTAAAGTGTTTGATCTCCGTCATCTGACTTAGGGGTATTTAAAGATAGGGATGTATTTGTAGTTAATCCAAACAAGGAATTGCCATTATAGAGTACATGTAGTTCAGCTTTATCAGTTTGCATTTGTTGGTAAATGAGTGAATAACAGAAGTGTAAATTGCCAGCATTGCCATATTATGTGGACACGCAAGAAGGTTAATGCCTAATAATGATTGCTGAGGATTGCATATCTTGTGAAAATTGTTGATAAAAAAAATAATATTTGTTGTTTGAATTAATCAGCTGAGATGTGTCTATGTTAATTGTGATCAAGTCAATTTACATGTATCATCAAATATTATATGGCTTTGCTCTTTGAGTTTGGGTTCTTCTAACTTCTTGGTGTGTTCAGTCATATTTAGTAGAATATGTTTATTTCTCTGTTGCAGCATACTGGGACAGAGCACAAATTTGACATTAAGATTGAACGTCCCCCCTCTAAGCCTGATGTCTGGGATGAGCTGCTGTCCATTTTAGAGAAGATTTTGGACTTTTGCGTCTGTTGTATCACCTGTGGCTGCTACAAGAGAGAGAGAAATGGCATTGTTACAGATGAATATGGAATGATTCTTCTAGATAATGAGAAACAGGCAGTCCAGAATCTACTACAGTATTTGGAAAAAGGTAAATAATAAATTTACATGTATACATGCATGTATCAAAAGGTGACAATTATGTTTGCAGCCTCTCAATATTTGTATCATAGTATTGTACCGGTATGTATTTATTTAACAATTGTTGTCATTAATAATAAATTTAATTAATTCTAGGGCATTTCCTTTAAAAAATCCTGTATCTGAGTAAAAATTTTATAACAGTAATGCTCTGATGGTTGGCATTCGAACTAAAAAATGGGAAATTATTTACTGGGTTTGTTATGAATTGTATGAATGGCTTATTTTATTGATTTTTGAAGTTTGATCTCTATTAAGAAAAGTACTTAATAATGAAAATGATAAATTTTGATAAGTGGCATCAGTACATATATGTACCTGTACTAGTACTTATAATAAATAAAGATAACCTTGATATGTGAAACATTTACCATTTTTTCTTAGCTGCTTTGTTATATATTTCTTGAATCTAAATTAAAGATTTGTAGACCAAATTAGCACTGCATGTTCATCAAGCAATATCTAGCAGTATTATGATAAAAAGCAGAAAAACTGTACCATATTCCGAAGGGGGGTGGGGGGTCCCTTAGTACTTCAGTACATGTAGCAATAACAGAAAAATGCACTGTTTTTATATGAATTACAAAATGCTTTTGAAAATGCTTTTGCAGTGAGCATGAAATCTGGATTTTTTTCTTCAGATGAGAAGGCAGAGCCTGTGTTGTCAAGTGAGCACATTCGAGCCCTGAGCATTCTAACTTACTCGGACAATGCTGAGCTTCAGAGATCTGCTGCACTATGCATGCTGGAGATCAGTGAACGATGTAAGTGTGTTTATATATCTTCTCACATGTTTGTTACATGGGAAAAACTTTCTTTCTTACCGGTATATGAAAAATATTCTTGTTTTTTGGAAGCAGAGAAGTGTATCAGCTACTTGTTGCATTTGGCTGTTTGAGTGATTTGAGTATTTAATTAAGATATATATGTCTCTTTTGAATTCTAGTTATATTAACAAAATCACTTGGAAAAAAAAACTGTACATGAACAGGAACATGCATACGTTTCTTTTAAGTTTTTGTCAGGCAGCCATTTCCTCGAAGGTGATTTTCTTGATTTAATTGTCATTCAAGTATATAGTTTAATAATATACATTCAGGTACCTATAATTTTCAAGTAAAGAGACAGGGTATACACAAAATCCCAAAAATCAGATATCGATCCCCACTGTACTGAGAGGATTCCAGGTCTGATATATTCAATATCATGCAATATCCCCTTTTCCTTCAGGGAGGACAGACTTGACAGTGGCACTAGGGAGACCCCTGGTGGAGCTTCTCCGATCCTCTGACACACAGGTCCAGAAAGCAGCCACACTGGCCACCAGTAATTTCTGTCTATCTGGGGCAGGTAAGCACCCATCAATCATCTGATTGTCAAGTACATGGATAATTATATGTAAACACTATGATAGTTGAATACATGAATAATATGTTGATTAATACTCTGGTAGTTGAATACATGGATACTATGTAAACACTCGGATAGTTGAATACATGGATACTTTGTGAATACTCTGTCAGTAAAACTGTTTTCCTTCTCCTATAGTTGTCAGACAGTTGTCAGACTGTAGGAGAAGAGGGATGTTTTAATCAGACTGATACTCTGATAGCCAAATACATGGATAATATGTAAATACTCTGATAGTTAAATACATGGATAATATGTAAATACTCTGATGGTTCAATACATGGAAAATATGTAAATATCTGTACTTCAATAGTTGAATACATGTATGTGGATAAATACATAGATTTGATAGCAATCAAATGCATTGAGTATAGAACACAAATAATCACACTGCAAGTTTTAAAAAGCTTTCTTTTTTATGCCCCCCTTTGAAGAAGGGAGGGCACATTGCTTTGCTGCTGTCTATCAGTCGGGCCACGAACAGTTTCCATTCATTTTCTTTGCAGAGGTTGCACATACTGAAATGAAATTTTGTATACAGGTTTATCATAATACATATAATATCTAGGTCAAGTTTGATTTTTGGGTACGATCATACAATTTTCGACAGAGTTATGCCCCTTAATGGACTTAACAAAATTCCAATATGTTGAAAGTTCCAGTTTTATAACGATCAAGCTATTTTAGACAAAGTTAATTAAACCCCTTGGACTTAGAAAAATTCCAATATTCTGCAGTTTCCATTAATTTTCTTTGCAGAGGTCTCCAAGGGAGGGGGGCATAAGGGTTTCACAAAAAATCTCTTGTTATACACAGTATTACACTTAGCTACTATTTTTATAATGATAGGATAAAATTTTTAGGTAAAGTAGTGACAAGGTGAAAGTAATATAGAGTTAAATGTATAGAGAAAATTTAAAAACAATATTTTTTGAATGTTCTGTTTTTTACAATTGTTTAACTACACATTTGTTAAAAGGATCTTTTATAAAATGTATGCTATACATGTAATGAAAGCCAAGCTTGTAGAATTTATGCACGTATAGTAATAAATCATTGAGTTTTAAGCGAACTTCACTGTAGGCATGAAAAATGATATGCCATTTTAGGCCCTTTCTCTTCCATTAGAAGACAATAAAGGAAAAAGGAGACCCTAAAAACCACATGTTATGATAGTTGAAATTTAATCTCTTCCATATAATTAAATTGTAACAGGCGGTAGTCTGTCAATAGCATGTCAATGTCTGCTATTTTTAGTGTCAATGTTTGCTTCATTTGAAACTTTGCAGGTGTAAATAGGAATCATTGAACTCTGTCTTTGTTTAATGTAGATTTTAAGCAGTATGTGTTAAGCTCTGAATATATTAAATTTTATACATTTATCAACCAAATATCTCAAGAGGGCAACCATATACCGGGCGCTGGTACATAATTAAATTGCAACAAAGGGATATACTCCACATTTTTTTATTTCATTCCTAGCTTTTACTTTCCTACTGTGTTTACTCAAACAAATGATATTGATGTTGGAGATCATGGAGATAGGGACCAATGCGTTTTATAACAGCTAGAAGATTTTTAGTGTGTTCTCTATAATATGACTTATATTTGCTCCCCGTCCTTAAAATGATCGGATCCAAGCTCCCAGTCCACAAAATGATCCAAGCTCCCATTCCATGAAATAATCCCAGATCTTGAGCTAGATTTAAGCTGCTTTGACTGTCTGGTATTATAAAGATACATTTACATTGTATCCATTACTGTGGTAATTATGCAATAATTCCTCTTTGTCAGAAATTTTTAAGTGAAAAGGCAATTTCTGTTAAATTACGAACTTCAAGGTATGCTTAAATTGTGTGCATTTTGATTAGGATTTGAAAATTTCCCATGCAGTAACAAAATGTCATACGATTGTACATATGTCCATAAATTTTCTGTAATGTATTTATACAATTTATTTAGTTTTACTGTGTGATTAATCACCATGACTTTAAAATTTCGTATTTTATAATTGAAATATTTATTGGGATTATGAATCCTAAGCCTTCTGTCAAGGAGTCTAGTCCTGACATACATTTTCTAACATGTAGTTGTATGTTATTGTACACTAGTAGGTTAAGATCCCTTTGTTATGAATGTTTCCCACATTAATCTATATTGAAAATTGATAATTAAAAAATTTGGCATGCAGATAATCCCCTTTATCCCACGCCATGTGTAACTGACTCCATAGGTTCTTTTTATCAACATATGGGCATTGATCTTTATAGGTTATACAACATTTGATATTCATAATTGTAGATTGCATGATAGGTCTAAAAATCACAGTTATTTGCTACTCAATACTCGAAGCTAAAGACAACTTGGTGACTGCACATTTACTGCATATTGCATGAGAATAAAGGATAAGTCCATGCAATATAATGAAATTACATAATCTAAACTAAGGTAACAAAAATTACGATATTACACACCACTCTTTCTATTTTTTATTGGATCCACAGATGTTGAAACCCTTAAAATGGCTACAATGCATTGATTACTATATGGTCTGTGTATCTGGCTGTGCATGGGTCTATATATGTTAGATTTGATGAAACAATAAAACTGAAACAAAGGAAAGTCAATATATAGATGGCCAATGTACTACAGTATAGTCAGCCTGTCCTAGCTGCTGATCAGACGTCTGAGGAAATCTTTGTTCACACATGTTGTCATCACACATGTTGTCATGTGCTGGGGCCGGGCATGACTTTAGTGTAGTACAGTTGTATAAAGACTCGCATCTGTTACATGTGGCCTTCATCATACATAGTTACCTGCCCCAAAAGGTGTTTTTCTTTTTTAAATTATGGCATTCTGAAAATCTGTTGGTAATAGCCTTCATTGATCATGTGTTACAATATTAATATTGTTTTATATTTAGATAAATGTTAGCAGCTTTTATGCAGATATAATGAATGAAAAAAAACCCACAAATAAACCAAGAGGATTTTTTAATAGTCTTTTTTTGATGTGCATGCATTTACATGTAGTTTTATTATATTGTTTTTATTTTTTATATAGAAAGTAATAAAGAAATATTGATGAGACTTGGAGTAGTGGACCCACTGGTAGATCTTCTGAACTCTAAAAATGTAGAAGTCCAGTGTAATACATGTGGCTGTATCACCGCATTGGCTACCACAGGTAAGCATTGAACCACAGACAGAAGACAACCACATAGAGGTTGTATGTACATACAAATACTCAGATAATACCACTGGCTACCACTGGTAAGCATTGAACCACAGACAGAAGACACCTCATAGAGGTTATACATACATATTACACTTGGGCAGTAATACGACTGGCTAACAGTGGTAAGCATCGGACCACAAAGAGAAGATAACCACATTAACTGATGCATATACGTATGGCAAAAGCACCAGTTGCAGGTGAACAAAACAAACAAAACCACACAAGCAAAGACATTCACATGTAAAGTTAGATTTACTGCACCAACTTGAATAAGACTGGTATAACTTGTAGATCGTGAAAGATAAACAATTGTCAATGATCTCAAAGTTAATTCTCCAAATAGAACTTCACACTTTCAAGGAATTAGGCTAAATAAAAAGCTTATTTTGCCACAAGTTAATGCATATTCACTTGGTGTGTAGATTACATATTGAAACATGACTACGGTACAGGAATATTGCAGAGTAAAACATGATTACATGTGCTTGCTTTGTTATGTGCAAATGTGTTAGTTCGGAATCCATGTATAAAATTACAGAACATAAGTGTGAAATCCTGTGATACATTTTTTGCCAAATCAATATTAAAATTGTTTTTGATGTTGCAAGGTATGAAAACCTTGATCAGAAATTCATTTTGTTTGCCCCATTGATCATTGATATTTTTCTTTGTATTTTGAATGTTTGCACTAAGAAAAATTCATATTTTCAGCTTTGATTATATCTATGATGTTTTTTCTAGACCCTTAATTTAATTGTGTGATAAAAATTTATTTGATACCTTTTATGCATATCAGTTTTGTCAGTTAATAAGGCAGACATCAGAAAGCAGGGACAAAGAAGTTATCTCTGTTACCCAGGAAATGGAGAAGAAGATAAATAGATTAGTGTTTATTAAATTGATGCTGAGACACTTTGATACAGACACTTCCTGGAGATAAAGACAGAGTCGGTCTTTTGATGTGTCTTATGATTTTGCCTTCCATTACTTTGTATTTAAGTTATTTAGTTCTCTGGACTGTAATGAGCTCAAGTTCATCTATATATAGATTACCGTATAGATTACTGTAAATACAGTACATATTATGCTATACAGTAAAACATGCTTATAACGAAGTGCCAGCCTTGGACAGGCAATTTTGCTTCACTATAAGCGTAATTCATTATACATGTATCTGTCAAGTTTATAACATGTAATAAAGTCAAGGGAAATGAAAATCACTTCGCTGTAAGCGTTAATTCATTATAAGTGTGTTCGTTATAACTGTGTTTTACTGTAGGTGGAAAGACTTTTTGAGTTTCAGTTTCAATAAAATGATGAATTACAGGTACCAATGGTAAAGGAGCGATGAGACATCTCTTCTAGATTTTACATTTAGATATAATGTACTTCAATTCTCACTATAAACATGTGAAAATTCGAAGAATTCTATAATGGCCAATTTTAACAAACAAATATTAGGCTTTGCAAATGATATGATGTGAATCATCTACAAACTATTTTGACATATTACTCTTAACCATTTTTAGGTTTCCAAAATGATTTTGTATTTTCTTGATCCATTGATATCATGATACACGTACATGTAGTTAGCTTTAGATGAAAGATTTTCAAATATATTTTTGATGAAATAAGATGAAATAATATTTTTTTTCTCCATTTCATGCCCAAAATTGACAGCTTCTTTTGTGTAGCTGGACTGCATTTGAATGTAGGTCATTTTAGCTCATTTTACATGTAATATACTTTACTGCTTTTTTTTTCTTTTTAAAGATGCCAATAAACATTCCATTGTATCTTGTAATGCTGTCAAGCCATTGTTAAGACTGATGCGGTCAATGGATCTCCGTGTCAAAAGAAACGCTACAGGGGCCATTCTGAATCTAACCCATATACGTATGTATGATAAGCTACCTTATATTGCCATAAACCTTTTTATTGAAAGGGCAGTAGCCTTATTTGACCTAGCAAGTCTGGCTTTAATAGCAAAACTCATTTTGTTTGTGTCCCAGAGGAAAATAATGGTTGCAACTCATTAGGAAAGCTAGCTGATAATTCAGAGAATTCCTTCCTTTTCTTTATTTATTAGAGCATGGCGGTCATGCATTGCCAATTTGAGGCTAATAACCCCAGCCTGTATTGAAATATAGGATATTCTAGAATTAAATTTCAAAGCTTTAATATCTAGTAGGGATTTTTTCTTGACTAATTAACCACTTATGGTGGAAAAAATCATCCATGTAAATTAATAATTGTTAAGGGGGGGGGGGGGGTATTTGTTGATATAAGTTGCATGTCCTCGATGAAGTCATCAAAATAATTAATGTTCAACAGTGTTAGATTCCTCAGCTCTTGCTTTCGTATGGAAACTTGTCTGGTTTATTTGGATCTTGGCATTAAATTTAAAATCTGAATATGGTACAATGTTCTAAGATTTGTTCCACATTGTATCGCTGAAAAAGTCTTCTTTGATAATTTATGATAAAAAAGCTATTCACTTACTGTTTTAACAGTAGCAAATTTATTGTACTTACATACCCTTTGACAAGAAATATTTCCTTCAATTTTTTCAATGCAGAATCTGTAGTGGCATTTTAGAGGTACTTTTTAAAAAAGATTTTGTGAACTTATGGAAATTCAAGCCAATGAGACAATGAAAGTCTTTGACAAAAACTGACCAACAAATATTGATGGCAAGTAATAAGAGAATATGTTTTACCCTACTTTACCATCTAATGCAGAGTATGATTAGAGTTTCCATAAATCAGACCATTGTGTTTGGATAAAAATGCTGCTATACTGTAAAATTGCTGCTGTAAATTTTAGAGTATCTATTGCTTTCACATATCATGCCATATCATTAGGTCGTGTTATTTAAGTGTCATTATCTGCTTTGAAAGCATCCTCTTTCCATGTTTGTCCTTTTCATTGCTTACTGATTTGTATTCAACAAGCAAATTTTGAATTTTCAAACACAAAGGAAAAACTACTCACTGACACTAAAATAAGCATTTATGGCTTACAGAACAGTCTTGACATTATAAAACTTTCAGAAAGCATGCAACATGAGAGAGAAAGAGAGAGAGAGAAAGAGAAAGAGAGAGAGAGGGGGCAGACAGAAAGAGAGTAGTGGCACATTCAGCGTAAACTGACAGTTTTGCTGTTTTGCTAGAATCCAACAGGAATGAACTAGTGAACCAGGGAGCCATTCCTATCCTGGTGGAGCTGATCCACATGTCTGACTATGACATACAGTACTACAGTGCAGCTGCACTCAGCAACCTGGCCGTCAACCCTAAACACCGGGCCATGATGATAGCGGTGGGACACTCAGATGTGGTCAGGCAACTAGTCAAACTCCTGTCGTCAAAGAAAGACAGGGTACTAAAACAGACATTTCATTGTCAATTATTAGAGGGACTTTTTTATCTGCTGAAAAAGCTTCTGAAAATTGTCATTGAAAAATACTGCGGATATTAGTAAATAAATTAATAGTAACTATGACTTGTAACATACCCAATAAAGTTATACGTACAGTACCGGTACATAGAATGGCGATTATTATGAAGTATTTGCATGTGGCTCAATCAACCTATATCTAGTTGGTACTCATATGTTACATCTTTTGTTATTACAGGTGAAGTGCCAGGCATGTTTTGCACTGAGAAATTTAGCATCAGATGGTATGCAATCTTACAACAATATATAATATGATTTTGAATAACATGTACATGTACCGGTACTTATTACGGTAACTTTAACACAGTTGAAAAAACCTCAAGATATGAAGTGTACATTGTACATACAAGTACACACACTGCAGTTGATTCTATTTTAAACTTTATCATATATGCAACTGAAAAGAAAATTTTTCTTTATGGCTTTTTTACAGATGAGAACCAGTTACTGGCTGTAGAGACTGGTGCTCTGGCCCCATTACATCACATCCTGACTTCCTGTCGCTCGGAGACCCTAGCAGCTGCTGCAGCCTGTCTCAGGAATCTCTCCATTCACAAACTGAACGAGGTATGTTTCCTGTCCATATAACATATTGATATTTTGATTTATGTCTGAATGACAAAACATCTTGTTTTTTTTTTCTTTTTATTGTTATTTAAAAAAAATGGGTACATGCAAGCACCTAGCTGATAACACATATTTTGGGGGTTTTTTTTTGGTGATTAACAGAAATAACAATTTAATATGATATTGATTGCCATGTAATGTGTTCATATCAAATTAGATCAGCAGATCTTTTTAGTAAATATGTTATTGAGGATTTTTTTTTTTTACATTTACATGTGTTTTTAAAGATTTTTTTATTAGATATTGATGGTCATGCACTATTTTCCTATCATATCAGATCAACAGAACTGTTTTTGTAGACGTAAACACATTGATTTTGGACTTAGATTGTTCACATCTCTTTGTTGCAGGCTCCCTTTATACACGAGAACCTGGTACCAGATCTGTGTCATGTTGTTTGTGATAGCTCCAATCCCGAGGCCCAAAAACACATCGCAGGAACCCTACGCAACCTTGCAGTCAGTCAGTATGTACGAGTAAGTATGGACATACAAAGGATCAAATCTCTAGACCAAGTGTTTGATGGAATCAGCTTGAACCTTCTGTCTCTTAAACAAATGAAGAAATTACAAATGAATAAATGAGGCTCAGCTCAGGATAAAAGGGGATTAATCCGCATGGATAGTTTGACTTATAGAATGCTTGATTAGTTACAAAAACATTAAACTGGAAAATTACATGATCAGTTCAGGATTTTAAAAAGTGAAGTCAAAAGTATACCGGTACTTGCTGGTTTTCTTTAGCTTGCACACAAACGAAAATGTTAGCTCCTATTCATATGAAAAGATATACATGTACAATGTACTGCAGTTTTATAGCTGAATGACTTTAGAAACAGGAGGTTATGGGGGCCAGTATTCTTTTGGTGAAGAGAAATTTAAAACTTTTAAAGTACATAAAATGAATACATCTGCATTCAAATAGTATCACAAAATCTTGCTTTGATACTTCAGATGTCTTTGAAAGGTAAAGTGCATGCTACACGTACATGTAGGTGCCAAACTATCAATCATTGAAAGCTTTAAAACACTCATAAAAATCATTGTTAAAATTATTTGCTTTACCATGCATGAACCATGGACCACATTTCACTTGTAGACCTTGATAGAGAATGACTGTGTGGAGGCCTTGACCTTTGTCCTGTTGGATCTGGAGTCCAGAATCCCCGTCCTCTCAGAGGTCACAGCAGCTCTAGCTGTCATGGCTGATGAAGGTACATTTTTTAACACGACACTGATGTCTCTGAATTAAGGGCAGTAAAAAATCAATCCAGGGGCGTATTAACTTACATTTATGGTATCTACATCCTTGATAAATCTCGTATGTGGGTATCCCAGCCTGTTTGACATTATAATGTTTTGTTGTAATTTTATAAGATTGGGTTGCTCTTTAGTGCCATTTCAGGAAATGTTTCTAGGCGTTTGTGTAAAGTCATGGATTTTTTGTGCTTTTGTTCTAGATGATGTGAAGTATAAATTGCTACACCTACAAGGTGGGAAGGCGTTCAGTAAGCTGGTGACCCTGGCCTCACTGTCTAGTCACAGAGAGATACAGTACAACAGTGCAGGCACCCTTGGACAGCTGGCACTAGTCAGTGAGTAGAATGAGTAAAGATTTGGTCTCTTGATAATGTAAAGTTTAACACTTTATTGAAATGAAAGTGAAAATATCATTGAAAATTTTAAAATTAGTTTTCTCGATGATTTGAGGAATAGCATTTTACTTTGATTAAAGTGAAAATGTCAAATGCCTTAGGCATTACTTGTTGATAAGTAAGAGAAACAAAATTCAAGTGAAAAAACATCAATTGTCATGGGGAAAGTGTCAGGAAAAAAAACTAGATTCTATTAGAACTTGATAAAGATATTGGAAATTATCACAGTAAACTTTGGAAAAAATAATTGTTTCCATTCTCTGTTTTTGCCATTTTGAAATTGTCCCAAGGTTTAGTTGCATGTATGGATATTGATACTGTATACAGGGAAATATTTGCCCCCATTTTATTTTCGCTCCTTTCGCCCTAATTGTCAGTGGGCAAATTTAAGACTAGGTGAATTCCAATGCCTCAAATCATTTCTCTTAAAACACAACTGTTTCTGGGTGAATTCAAGACGGGGTGAAGCTGTTTGCAAGTGTAGAAGGGCAAAAAGTACACGGGGCGAAAATAATCATGTATACAATATTTATCTATACTGTTACAGTACTAACCTCTTAAAAACTCAGACCTTCCAGTCTAGTTTCAGGGGCAGTCTTAATTCTGCCATTTTTTCTTTCATGCCAGTTATTTTCAAGATAAATGTGAATAGATGTCATTGTAATGTCTGTTGCCTTGTCATTTGAAGTTGATTTTGTATTCAATGCCAAAGCCATGGATTTGATATTAGTTTTGAATTTTTTATAGGTTTACCAGAAGATCTGAAAGAAGCTAATAAGAAGGGCATAGTTCTTTACATCGATAAATTCCTAAAATCACCAGACCCAAGTTTTGTTCATGTAGCCTTGTGGACTCTTAATATGCTACTGAAAGGTAAAAAACCTTTCAATATAAGGATGAAACAACTCTTTAATACTAAATACTCCATTAAATGAAAGTATGAATCTTGGTTTTACAGTAAAGAAAGATAACTCTGCTTTAATGAAGAATTTCGTTTTTCAGATCTCTTTTTCCTAAGGGCTTTCACCGATCACAGCATTGAGTCTGTTATTGACCAGGTCCAGACCACTCATCAACTGACCAAGATCCAGGAACTTTCCACCAGTGTTATTGATAAACTCCATGGAGTCATGGCCTCCTCTTCGTCCAGTGAGGACTAACTTTACCCTAACGTTGGAGTCATGATCTCTTCCTCCTAATTTTACCCTGACCATGAATTATCCAACAATAAAAGGAGATCAATAGAGTTTTATGTAAAATCGGTTTACACTGATCAGGACATATTCAACTGATTTCGTTTTTCTTCTATTATTTGTTTTATTTATTTATTTATATGATATTAAGTTTAATGTAAAGATTGAAGAAATCCATTGAATTTGCTTAGAGTTTACTGTTTTTCACTGCAAAAAATGCCAAATGTGACTGTCAAAGTTAGTAAGAATCCCTTAACATACTTTTAACAAAAATTTCATTGTCTTTCTTATTGATGTGAATTCTTGTGCATTTCTTTGATAAATTAAAATATATGTAAAATGATCAATTAAAAACCTATCAGGTGAGTGTTGTGGCAAACTTTTTTAGAACTGGTATATGTTGTAAATGCATTTAACATACATTCAATTTGTATTGCATTTATTTTTTTTAATTTACACTTGTAGTAAAACACTATTTTGATATTGTTTGTATTAAAGAACAAGTGTACTAATACTTATACATGTAGTTATATGTGGTTATGATTTTAGTTGGAGCTTAATACGTCTGGTCCGGTTATAAAATTACTAAAGGAATTGTACGTAATGATACAGTACGCAAGCTCATACTTGCCAGTATTTCTCTAAACAAATACGATACTTGTTCCAATACTCAAAAGTCATTACTGTATATTGTGGAACTCTGTCAAAACAGGTTTCAAATTAAATTGTTAAATATTTACAGGTAAGTTACAAAGAATACGGTGAGAAAAATGATGGGTAAATTGTATTTTGACAAAGGGAAATAACTTTAAGAATGTGAAAGTCATCAATATTAAACCAAGTACACATATTTGATAATATTGCATTTGTTATAATTCTGGAAGAAAGTGTGAAAGGAAATAAGTGTCTGGGTTTAGACCAAAAAAAAAATAGCAAAACCTGAAGTCTACATTGTGGTCAAATCCAGGGTAAACATTTCCACTTTCAAAAACATGCATTTTTCACCTGAGACCATACTGTAAACTCAATATTTGAAACTTAAAATGCTCTGCGTAGCACTAACAAATAATGTGCACAAGTATGTTTGGAAGGATAATGTTTTACAGATTTTACATGTACTTTTTAGTGACACTGTATGATGGTACTTGCAGTTTTAGGATTCTGGTGGGCATTTCAGTTTTGTAGGTATTTGTTTTACAAACCAGCTACCTGTCTTTGTTGAGCAGGGACGTGTATTGTTGTATGTTGACATTGTTATTAATGTTTGATGTTGTTCATGTACTTCAAGTTATTTTTTTCAAATCGATGGCTTTTTTTTATATGAATAAATGAACATCATACTAATGTGTGTGTTGAAGTTTTAGGGAACTGGTTGTAAAGAAGAAAGTATTATACATTTATTACATAAACTGATTAGTTATATAGGAAATCATTTGTTTATTATAATTTTACTTTTCTTGATCAAATAGTCAAATAGTCAAAGTCATTCAATTTAAAACTAGTACAGATTTCTCGTTTAACTAGAAATTTTAATTAGTTTCATAAATTATGGGGAATAAAAGATAGAAAAAGTCAATAACTTTGGTTTAAGAAAATCTACTGCTTTTTATTTCATAAGTTTTACTTTCTCAACCGTTCTACCACTGGCATTTTAAACGCCTTATTCACCAGTGTTAATTAAAGTTTTAAATAAATTGGGGTCAAAACTAAGCCCTGATTTAATATTGTTTGACAATTATCAATTACCTAATTGGCGTATCCGATTTCAATTCTTTTCCTAGCCTAGTACCCGAGGCCTTCCGAGTGCAAGCACGAAGGCCTCGGGTACTAGGCTAGCAGATCGCTACACAAGGATGATTTACGAAAGCGGATCCAAAATCAGATCGAGTCTTTTATTAAAGGATGATGGCGGGTTTATTCATCCCAAAACCTTAAACCTAGATTCTTTTGGTGCAAGATGACATTGCTTTGAGCGCGGATTATAGGTCTGCGATTCAGAAGGCATAACGGTGTCCTTTGTGACATATATTATTTTTCAAATAATATCTGCAATATGACTACTTATAGTCAAACAAAACACGTTGGTATTATTATTTTTACCATACGCGCGGGGATATTTTATGCGGTTTTAAGCGTACCGCGTAACTAGTGTAATACCCCCCCCCCCTGCGTAAATAACCATTTACGGTATTTCAATGTAAAGTATTGAGTTTTATTTAAGGTTCTAAGACCATCTGATAAGAGAGATAACTTTTGTCGGGATAAAAAATACAAATAGCTATCCCTTTTCTATTATTCGGTTTGGCATTAAAAGGCGATTAATGTCGATTATCTTCCCGCACTGTATGCTAAACTTTATTATTCCCATTCTAATTGAGATTGTTCCTTCTCGCAAACTTTGATGGGATTCTCTCTGAAATTTCCCCGCCTACATTTGCAAGCACCATGGCCTTTCCTTTCCTAAACTTAAATTTTATTAAATTTGTATATTTTGTACATATCTTAGTGGAATCCGACCGCACTGCCGACGATAATATCCTGCAAATGTAATGCAGTTGACATGTAACAGTGTCATAAAAACCGCGTATATTACCTTCTGAATGTACGGCGACACCTATACATGGTCCCTTTAAATGGCTTAGCAACGAGTTCTCGTTCTTGTCACCAGGGCCGCTATAGACGAAAAAACTAGCGAAGTCGAACGAAAACTTTGAACTTTGTAAAGTAAGTCTATAAAGTAAAAATGGTTTATCGCGATCAGGGATAAGTGTGTTATTCGACAGATTCCTCCCGTGTGTGTTTGATAGACACACACACCTTGCTGTGTATTTAATCATAATATTGTCAACACAGTAGAATAGCCAGGTAAGAAATTTAAAGAGATATTGTTTGAAATAGGTGGTTTCATTTTCATCTAATTTCAATGCTATCAAGTTTATTACAAGAGGGTCTATTTGCATCGCTCTTTTGGTGCTTGATCCATGCTTCTATTTTTATTTTTTCTTGACAGCAATGCAAATTGGCATTGGTCAAATCTTGAAGATTTTGCAGACAATTCAAGATCCAAGTTTTCAAGAGTTTAAAATTGCATTATCACGATGTTGTCATTTCATTCATTTTTTTGACGTTCATTAAAAATCAAACAACTGTAAATAATTTCATAATTTTTTTCCCCAAAGTCTTTCACTCGTCAGCTATATGATTCCTTTTCACGTGGCTTATTTATTGAATATATATAATAAACCTATAGGCATTTAAATTGTTCAATTAACAATTTAAACTGTTTCGTCTGTAAAAAAAAGAAAAATCCTAAGTCATGGCTATAGTTGAATTTTAACCATGCACAACAATGCTTTGCTATGCTAAGCCGAGACTAATTTTTGCACCGGATAAAATACTATATGTCACTAACGGCATTTAAACTGCAATGGGAGTTGTGTGTATTTACATTTTGACCTGAGCTGACTCGTCGCGTAGGTAGCAAATTTATAAATTATCTCGTGTTTCCCCTCTGTCAATAAATTCACTCAACTAAAAAAGTATACTACATATCCTGTTCATAATGAATCGACAAAACAAACCGCTCTAATGAGCATATATATATATATATATATATATATATATATATATATATATATATATATATATATATATATATATATATATATATATATATATATATATTATATATTCATGCCCTCTACACCAGTACACTTTTTAAGGTATATCTTTTCGTAAGATATTTGAAATTCTTGAGTCTATGAATGTTTTCAGCCAGTGGACGGCATTTCTTTGGAAATCGTAAGTCAGACCTGCTTTTAACAATGTTATTGAATGTTTTCAAAAAGATGTTTTATTTTGTTTCTCTAAAGTAAGTCAACCATGTTGATATATTGACACAAAAAGCGGGGTTCTCATTCAAAAGGTTTAAAATCGTCAAAAAGTTTAAAGTTCCAAAAGTTGTTGAAACGTTACGTGTTTACATTTGTTCTCTATGCATATATCTTGTCTCTAAGAGAGTTTTAATCTCGAGTTACACTTTTAAATCGATTAACTGCCCGATAAAACAACCGAATTAATCTCAGAAATCCATCGGAACCTGCTGCTACGTCGCAGTAGCGTGTTCGATGTAGATTCTGGCCAGTGTCCCCCAAATTGATTTTCTCTCCACGGGGGCCCATTGAAAGCGCCGGCTCCATTGATTGCCAATGTCAGAAAACGAACAGTCTCAGCCGAATATAAATCTTCAATTAGTAAACTCGAAATCGACAGTTGTTTTCCTCAGAATGAAATAGTCTAAAAACTGCCGTAACCTTTGCAATTAGTAAAATAGAAAAACCTGTTTAGGAGTTGAAGTGTATAGAACACAATTTTTTTTATTGCTACTCCAATATCCATATGTTTTAATTACAAATAGCTGGTTCATTTGGAAAGCACAAAACAAATAGAACAAGCATGGATCGTATACAACTTTCAGGTTAGAGAATAGAAAATGTCAATTGTACAAATACGTTAATAATTGCGTTCTTCATTTAGTGTACATAGTTATTAAGGTCTTTTGCTTGGACATTCGTCCCATCGATTGTGCACGCCTTGTACTGTTTAAATCAAGTGCTTAAAGCAAAATACTTCTGATGATAAAGGTTGATGGTGACTCTTGTCATAACAAAGATTATTCTTTGTAATTAATGACACGTATAAAAACGATTCCAACGGTTTGATGTAATCCCTTCTCGATCCAGAATTGTCATTTGCACTGAATTACTTTGGTATCCCATGTCTTGTACATTTATCTGTAATTAATGCATGCTTTAAATCTCCATAACGGCCACATTTTCAGGAAAATATTTCGACGTAAAATATGGAAGAAATCGGACTATTATGATATGGTATGGTTGTTGAACATCACAGAACCTTCCCTATACCCCATCCTTAGTCGAGAAACCGAAGAAGTACATGTAGGTTTAATAAGTAAATATCTAAACTTATTTCTTTTTCTTTACAGATGGTCGGTAAATGAAAATTCAACATGAGCAAAGACAAGGAAGAAATCGTCCCCATCGCGGGCCCCGGAAGTAGAATTAAGGCACTCGCCCCAACGGTCCGCAAACATCTTATATACACCGATGAAAATCTAAAAGTAATTGTCGATTTCTCCACAAATGGAATAAAGGCGTTTCCACAGGAAATATGGAAAAATGAGGAGATAATGAACAAGGCTGTTAGGTTTCTGGGTGAAAACAATCGTTTGAAGAAACTTCCAAAAACTATTTCCGACTTGGACAACTTAGAGTTTATAGATCTGAGAAATAATTCTCTTGGGGCTCTTCCTGGAACGATATTCAAAATCAAAGCACTGAAGGAACTTCAGTGTGGAAACAACGGCCTAAAAACTCTCCCGGCAACCATAAACAAGGCTCCGTCATTGGAGTACCTGTATGCTCAAAACAACAAAATTAAAGCCCTCCCTAAAACCATTAACAAGTGCCCTGCGCTAGTTCTTATAGACCTCACGGAAAATGTCATTCGTTCTGTGAAAAAGACAATATATGAAGTCGGGGCCACTCTTATACTGAGCAAGAACCGTCTCGTAGAGCTCCCAGATGCCAGTGTTAAAAACCCAGCCCTAAAAAAACTGATTGTCTCTGGCAATTCCATATCACATATTCCAGATAACATAAACAACGTGCTAACGCTCACATACTTAGATTTGTCCGACAATGACTTGACGGAGTTACCCAATCAGATTGGGTATCTCAAATACCTACACTACCTGAACATATCTAAAAACAAAATAGGTTACCTTCCGGAGGAGATCACCACTTTGCACTTTGCCCTCACCTTTCTGCACGCTTCTGACAACCAGATCAAACGCCTGCCCAAGGAGATCCACAAACTGCAGCGACTCCAGGTTCTAGAACTGGCTGACAACCAGATAGAAAATCTGCCAGATAATTTCTACCAGCTGAAAAATATCAAAAGGCTTGATTTGTCTGGCAACAAGCTCTCAACAGCTGCTGGAATCAGCAAACTCAAGTCTGTAGAGCACATCGGACTAGCTAGAAATTCCCTCACCGCCTTACCAGAAGACCTTCCTAATTTGAAATCATTGGTTTCGATTGATGTAACGGGAAATTACATCAAAGTTATTCCCGAAAACTTGCACAAAGTAGGCACGCTCAAGAGTTTTAAGGCAAGTGACAATAAAATCAGCAACATTCCCGAATCTCTTGGCGAAAACCAATTAATAACGGAACTCTGCGTTTCCAAAAATCGGCTGCAGGGTCTACCCCAAGACATGAAGAAACTAAGAAGTCTTGAAGTCTTTGAGATGGCTGACAACGATATCAATGCCTTGCCAAAGACGTTCGACTTTCTAAAATTTCTGAGGGTATTGGATGTCGCTGGCAATGGACTAAATGAACTGACATTGCCAAAGACACTGACTTCGTTAAACTTGTCATCCAACCCGATTTCTCTTCCTTCTGTGGATCCCAAATCCGTTTTGACGATCCTTGGCGAAAAAACATGGGCGTCTCAGATGACAGTTCTTGAAATCGAGTCTATCAAGCTTGAAGAAGTGCCTAGTACCCTGAGTCACATGAAGCTCCTCAAAAAGCTTAACATGCGAAGCAACCTTATCAAGGTAATACCAGACGAACTGTGCAAGCTACGACTTCTGGAAGAGCTGGACGTTTCTAACAACGAGCTGGCGGACCTACCCGACAGTATGAGCAATATGAAAAATCTACGAAAACTGAACGCCTCCGAAAACAAGATTCAGCATTTTTGCCCAGGTCTCTGTCTTTTACATCAGTTGGAGGAGATAAACATGTCTTACAACAACATCATGGAACTGCCAGAGAATTTTGGAGAATTGAACAAATTGATTCGTCTAGACCTGTCCAACAACGAACTTATGGGTCTACCAGAAGACAAATGGGATGTTCTTGCGTCCATGTTATTTCTGGATGTTTCAAAGAACCACATCAACGTTGTACCAACTGATCTGCCATATTTATACCGAATCCAGGTTCTGAAAGCGGCGTGCAACGACCTGACGTGTTTACCGGGGGATATCATCAAGATGGTGGGCCTGGAAGTTCTAGACGTGTCCGACAATTTACTGGAGTCCCTCCCCGATAGTATATGCAAGCTGCCTAATCTAACAGAACTGAATGTGTCTGACAATAAAATCAAGTCTTTCCCAGGTAAAATGGAGAGTTTGAAACAGCGGTGCACAGTTAATGTGGAATCGCAGTCCGCCTACAAGCAGCGGGATCCACCAGATACTCTGAAAGCCGGGGAAGTACAGACGGACGCGGACGAATCTCCGCGGAGCTCGAAGAAAATCGACTCGGAAAAGTAGTTCTCTGGAAAAGCACGTGGTTTTTAGTGCCAAAAAAAGCCCCTAAAGTATTATGATTTTGATATATTATACATTTCTTTGTGACGCACTAGGCTTTTTGTTTACATTTTGGTGTAACTGGTCATTTTTTTTTGTTCTTGTTTCAATCATTGCACACTCCGCAGAGCGTGTTATTTATCTACTTTTACAAGTATTTAACTGTCCTGTCTTTTGTATATCTGTTTTTATATCTACGTGTATTTATATTTAATTGTTTGAAAGATTAAACGAAAATCATAAATCAATCATAGTTAGTAGATTGATTGATTGTTTACTGCTCGACGTCCGTTTCTGGAACAGGTCTTCCATATTTGGAAATTTGAAGTTTTAGCCTGTAATTTCAATCAAGTTTTTCAATCTAACACAACTCCACGAAGAGTAAATCTCAATATTATTATAGTTAGAAATAAGACTTCACTTTAAATTGATTATATATCTATATAGCTTTTACCTCTTGCTAATCAAACCAACTTCGTGTAGACAACTCTTTTTATTGCCGAGAACAATATTTCCATTGTACATGTGAAGTAACCATGTCTTTGAATATATATCTTTTCCTTTATTTATCATGAGATCCCTCCCCCATTCCTCAAGACAATGACCCTTATATTCTGTTACACCTTGACCATAAGATACTTGTACACACAGGCACCTGACGTTATATATTTTTCTCATAATAAAAATAAATACCCTATATCTAATAATACAGATATAGAGTATTTATATTTATTATGAGAAAAATATATAACGTCAGGTGCCTGTGCTAGTACACTGTACATTTTTGCCAATCTCAATATGAATGCAATTCAAGGAAAAGTACCTAAAAACTGTGTAGATCTAATGATTTTCTCGTCTAAAAATCAAGATTATTCCAACGGTAAACTAAACCCATCACTCAATCTTTTTCAATATCACGGCCAGATACTTTTAGGAGAAGACCCATGGCAGTGACTAATCCAAAACTTAAAAGACAAAGAAATTCAAATTGCTGTTAATATTTTTTTTATTTCTAGAGGAAATATATGACATAGCTGTGATTTACACTGACATCAATAAACACATAATCCTTAATGCAACATGTTATTTCCTTTCACTGGCACTTGCATACGCAGAGCATTTTTACAGGCATGAACATTCAGCAATTCACACAATTCTACAATGCAATTATCAACCATTTTCAACAATAGAATTCAAGAGCTTATTAATTACTAAATGGTCCAAAAAAATCTTTGATTGACAATTTTGATTTACTTTGTATCATATATAAACGATACAGCAACTTGACTTGGAAAAAAATTAAATCAATTTTGATTTTTTATAAAAAAAAATATTTTTTGATTTTGTAAAGATTTCAATCTTCAAACAATAGCACAAAAAGTATGCAAGAAATATATATCAAACAGGTGGTTTTTCTTACATTTTCATATACCTCTAAAATGGCTTGCACCAAGAGGAAGAGGTGAATGATGGCCATGACATGTAGGTAACATGTTGCATTAGTGATTGTACCAGCAGATCAAAGGTCACCGGGTCACAAAACAGGAGTTGTTGTTCTTGACTTCTGGCACAGTCAAGGCATTGCAATGTTTTATTTAATTTTATTCCAATATTTAAAAAAATCAAATCTCATTAACAACTTTTACTTTTCACATAAAAAAGGAGTTTGTGAGAATCTTCTGTTCATTTCTTTGAAAGAATTTTCATGACATTAGCACTTTTATCTAAATATTTTCATGACATTAGCACTTTTATTTTAAAAAAAAATCTTTATATTTACATTTACAATCAATTGCAATGCCTTATTTACAAAGGTTAAAATATATATTCATGAAAAATACAAGCTTATTGAATGAAATCAAAAGGGACACATTGTTATACATCAGCTCTATGGTAGTCCAACATTGACTGATATTGAATAGAGATGGACCAAAAAAAAATAATATAACATACACATATCTAGCTGGGAATCGAGGCAGAAAAAACACACTTTTTTCTGAGGTAGTTACATAAATTCAACATAATTCCATTTCATAAAAAATATCAGCATAATTTCACTGTGATAAAATCTTGTTCAACAGATGGTAATTTTGATACAAGAACTGAGGTAATCAAACAATGTGTGGACTTTATGGCAGTCAAACTGTGACGTTCTGAGGTAGAATTCTCCATGGATATTTACTGATGTATAAATACTGGTTTTTAATCTTTTTTTAAAATACACGTAATTGGACTTCTATATCATATATTCTCTGGATTTAGATCCTATTTTCTTGAGGTATTTCATATAGAATTTTTAAAAAAATCTCATAAAACTCTTCTTTTAAATAACAAATTCAATGAGCTGAAATATTATGGAACACCAACAATTATACCAAAAAACAAAAAAGTACATGTAATATTGGTCAAAAATATTCAGTTTTGTATATCAGTCATTAAATTTATGCTCAATAGTCAGCAATGCACTCTTATGACTGAAACATTATCTAGACATGGGCTAGTACAATGTATCTATGTGTATAATATATATATATGTAGATAAATATTACTTTTTACATTGGATCCGACATTTGTTAAGTAACTATACAAAATATACAGGAAAAGCTATATGAATTGACAGGGTTACTATGTACAGCAAACAATATTGATTTAGACTATAAAAAAAAAGGCCTTGGACACCCAGATATCATACAAAGCTTAAAAAGACAAGTTAGACTTGGCAACACTAACAACCTTAAGATGAAAAAAATCATAATTCATAACAGGTTATACCCTTTAGTTCAAAGTCAAATAAAACTTCATTCTCACGCAAACTCTCTCGTTTATTAGGTATATTTCTTCAGCAGTCTAGGTTAAATTAATCCTACTCACTGACCGTCCATAACCCTAAAATCCAAATATTTCTCTTCTTTTAAGATTCCTTTCTTCTAAACTTTTGCCAAGAATTAGAAACTAAAAGAACAATTACAAAATTCAAGCACAGAAGTCGAAATACCCAAGAAACAGTGACACACAGATTATTACCAAAAGCTACAAGTATAATACACATATACAGAATTACTCCAAAAAATGAGGTAGATCATAATTCATTTGCCGTCTGCTACCCATCTGACGACAGTCTCCTGAGTTCAAGATGTATCATAGTGAGAAAGGTGAAATGTCAAAGGTCAAAGTCATGGATACATGAAAAAAATAAAATACTATATGCATATGTATGTTAAAGCAATCCTGAGATTAGAAAATAAATAAAGAATATTTAAGAGGTATTCAACACTACTGGTCTTATCAATAAATTTTGAACTTTGAAAAATGAAAATAATTTCAATTCACTTTTTATTCTAAGAGTATATAAGCTATTCTAAGACTGTTCAACTGGAAAACAATTTACAATCTCGGCAAAATTTGATAATATTCAGTCCTAATTCAAAATCAGGCAAATTTTGGGTTTTGTAAATCAATCACCAATTCAACAGAAGAGAGAGAGAAAAAGATGATATACATGAAATACAAAGAAAGAGATAGAGGAGCTCTCCTGTGCTGTAAACTAATCATCAGTATTGTGCTGTAAACTAATCATCAGTACTGTGCTGTAGCTAACCATCAGTATGAGCATTGAAATGCTTGTCATACAAGTGTTTCCTTTTCTGTAATCTAAAACCCTAAACATGAAATTCTGACACACCCAACTTCTAACACAACATTATACAACAAAGAGTCACTTCACACCGGACCGACAATTTTATCCTGCTTTTGGATAAAATCTGACACCAAAAAAACATGACAGCAACATGACCAAATACAAAAAATGTCAATGAAAAACCCCTTCAAGTCCAATATAAATTGTAGAATGAAAACTCCAATAAAGCACTGTAAAACTTTTTAAAAACTTTCAATATAATCCTACTATCATTTTGACTTATGCTGTTCTATTTTGATTCAAGACCAATAAAACTTGTATTTCAAACACGTTTTCTAACTAGATAATGTAAAGAAAAAAATAGCTTATTTGATTTGAACACCATTAACGAGACATCATAAACACCGGAGGTATTTTTTAGTATGGCAATGACAAAGAATTCTTCGCCCTGGAATGAAATGTAGCGTCTAGACTCAGCAGATGTATTGTTTTCACCGGATGGAGGGCCAACTGCCCTTATAAATTTCGTTTAAATTTGATAAGCAATTCATTATACTCTGTAGTAAAACTTCACCCCCAAAATTAGGTTACATACAACACTTAGTATTACCATTCTGTTCACTTCAATTAAGACATCAAAGAATTCATTAAATCCCATGAACTTTATCTCTTGTGATGTATTTTATCAATTACTCCCACTTTTCTCAGATAAATTGCCTTGTTTTGTTGCAATGATATTATTGGAATGAGACTACACATACATTATGAAAAATCTAGGATGAAACCATGGCTTATTGATTTGACTTCACCGGGGGAGTAATTGCATTCAGAAGCAGTTTGAATAATTTGTATTTGCTATTTGCACTGCTGAGCAAAATAAATTCCTTCCAAATCTTTTTACTATGGTGAACACATTTGACTTTGTTTGAAAGGGGGCGAGGGCCTAAACTCTGAAACCACACCCTGAATAGTTTTATATTCAGCGCATTAGACTGCATGTACTAAAAAAAATATTGATCTTGCACCAAAAGGCTGCCCATTTAAATAATTAATATATCGAAATGAATGTGATATACTTAACCCCCTTAATCAAACAACCTCTTACTGAATAAGAGAACATATCAAAAATATGACCATAAACATATATAAGCAAAACATTAACACACATATATAGGTTTGTTCTCAGATAACATAAAAAAACCTCCCTAAATAACAATATAAAAGATCCTTCAGGAGATTTCTCCTGTCTAATAAAAACACCATATGGCACGTTTCATTTTCCAGTAAACATGAATACAGAGACGATGTGTATATCACATAGACTATAATAATAAACATGAGAAGAGGATGAAATGGTTTTCAGGTAGGAATCTTGTACATAAAAAACACACACACAAAGGTTTGATAATGTGCTTTCAATGAGCTCAAGACACAAAATATTACCCGTATTTATAGGTTTTTCCAATAAAGTAAGACAGAATATTTCAACTGGCACATAACAGTATAACATGAGGTTTTGTTGTCTCCCCTTGTCAACTCTTCTGACTAAGGAGATAGAAGAGGTGGATACCTACCATTACCATGGATATGTGACACATTGGTGTGCCTAAAAGAGCAGTGTGAATCACCCCCTAATAATAATGATAATTATGATCTTACAAAGCACTAAATGATAAAAAATAAAAATAAAAGATGATTTAGCACTAACAAAATGCATGTAAGTATAAACAAAACAAAAATAGCAAAGAAGCACAGATGTAGATCTGTTTATCAACCGTTTTAGACAAAGTCTCTATAATTTCTAATTTTTGACACATTTTGATATCAATAAACCATTGCCTTTTCATTCAAAATTACAATTTTTCCTGATAATAAAAAATGTGAAATTATCAAATATATCAAAATAAACACCCTGTCTCATTTTCTGATGTTGAGTGTAGTTATTAAACATGTTTTTTTTTCTGCTAAAATATGTTGATAAAAATATATAAACTAAAACCAAGTAGAAATATTCACTCTTCAAAATCATATACCTTCACATGTATGAAAGATTAATATATATCTTGAGATACATACTAGAATAGAAGTTTTGACACGTCCAGATTAGGAGAACAGGGCAATGCACATGGAGAGAAGAATCCGATGTGCTGGGTTTTGGAGATGCACACACACCAATCCTTTAGGTACTAGTTGAGATCTGTTTGTAATACACGTACAAGATAACATAGAAATGGCTTCAAACTAAACTGGACTTTATCCACTGCTTGAAAGCTTAAACTTGGAGGAACTTCAGAAAATGTCAACTTCGAACTTCAATAAAGGCTATCTAGCGACCATCTAGGAAGTCACTGTGTTGATGAGGATGATGTATTGCACTTCTGTTGAGGTTCATCTACAATTAGTCAAGACAATGCAACATTTATACATCTTTGCACATTAAATATTAACAAGCAAATTTCTTTTTTGTTTTTTATTTTAGGATGCATTAAACTGTTCACAGAATATTTGAAAATATAATTAAGAGCAAAAATAATAGTTATGTCACAATAAGAAATGAAAAGTAAATGGCCTCATTTTTACAGAATTTTCTGAGGGACAAGTACCCCTTCCCTGATTCTCCACTTACCATTATGCTGACTTCATTATCTGCTTGGGCACCAGTTTAAGCCTGGTACTCCTCCCTAAAAGGTTCATAGTTAGGGATGGTGTGTGGATACTTGACGTGCCAGACGATGTGGAACATGAACTCGATCCGGTCCTGGCAGTGCTTCTGACACGAGGGACATCGGAACGGATCGTCGTCCACCGGCGAGTGCAGACTCTTGTGAAGGTGGTACATGGTGAAGTCGTGAAAGAAGATGTTGCAGTGTGGGCAGTGGTGGATTCCAGAGTCGCCAATGGGCGTAATGGAGGTGGTTGTCACGTCGCGCTTTTCCTCACTCTCCGTCTCCGAGATCGGAGGACTCTTGGAGGCATTGTTGGAAGCCTCCTCCCGCTTCAGGTGTTCGGCGATGATTCTGGACTTCCAGTCCCCGTCCTCGGACTCTCCACTGCTGGCAGACTTCATGCTGAGGTCAATGACTTTGTTGTCGGCCGATGAGGTATTTGGGTGGTTACTATAAATAGATGATATTGGAGGTAGTCGTCTCAGGGCAGAGTGAGGTAGACTTGAAGCTGAGGCAGATTCATTTAACAACCTGTTAAAAACGGGTCATCAATGTAGCATTGCAATTTGGACTTACCATGCTGTGTCTAAAGTCATAAAATCTAAGCATGCCTCCTTTATTTTTAATCTGATCAATATTAAATTCATTTTATGTCACCTTTGCTTTAAGACAAGTACCGGGTAATGCTTAAATAAATTCATTCATAGGTTTCATGTTCCAATACTGCATGCTACATGTACTTGCATCTGAGGCTTAATCAGAACTAACTATCAATTATTTTTTTCAATTTAAAATCTCTTGTACCAATCTTTGTTCTCTGATATACATTGATAAACAAACTATTAATAACAGTTGATAAGCAGTATGCAAATGCACAAATTAATTTTGAAAAACAAAATCATAAAATTCAACCCGAGGTTTCTAAATCAAGGTTCTTCTTACTTGAATCCCGACATATTTGTTGACATGGCAGCTGTGACTTGGGTGAGAACTGGTGGACTTCCATTACTGCCGGCCGAGTATCTCTGGTAGGATGAGGTGGGCAGTGAGGGAGGGGAGTGAAGTAAACCCGTACCGATCTACAACCAACAGTATGGAATTTCAGAATATGAAAGTAAGAATACAGGAGTGTGCACTGACTGCCATACAGACACGTGTACCACCTGTGTTTTAAAATCTTGCTACTCAGGAATGGTACATAAAACTGTCCAATTTCTTGATGGAGACATGCAGTATCTATCATGGAGACATAGAGCATCTATCGTTTATTAAGCTTTGATTTACCTTACATATTGAGTAGTTAAGAAAGATAACTCTAGTCATCTTGACAACTAGTCATTATTAACCAGTTGTTGTTCATAGATCCAACATTAGTAAAATGCAGAAAAAAGGAAATATACCATATATGTACCATATGAAATGCAGAAGTGTTTAACTCATTTACTGTATGTACATGTATGCACCATAAATTTATTTATAATAATGATACATAGCCATTTGGAAAATAAAAAAAATTGGGGGGAGGGGAGGTTCTGGAAATGATAGACTTACAGCTGAGGTGCTGTTAGATCTGGGGGCCATGTAGAGCTGGTCACCAGCCCCCACAGAGTTGTGCAGTCCTGGGTTGGAGAGGGAACGTTCCTGTCTGCTGGGTGAGGTAGGTGGGGTCACCTGCTCCAGTTTGATGGAGTCAGGTGAGCCTGTTGGGCGACGATGCCGTGAATCAGTGGAGGTAGACACACTGATGTCAGAGGGGGCACTCATTGTGGGCATTGATGCAGTGGAACCACCAGCCTGCAGCCTACAAAACAGAACACCAGTATGTAAACTCTTGATATCTATTTGCTTCACTTGAAAGCTTTAAATATGAGATGCAAATTGATGTACAAAATAAATCTTCCTATCTGATCAATATAAAAGAGACATGGGACAAACTAAGGTGATGTTTAGTGAAAATATGAAAGACTACGATTTCTTATAAAATATTTGTTCTGCATGGCAAAAGGATAAAAAGATAGAGTTTATTGAAAATGTGCAATGTTACAAATTTGTGAAAGAATTGTGTTCAACATAACGACTTTTCAAAGAATTGGTTGTACCTAGCTTGTGTGACCACTGCACTCTGCATCAGACTTTCGTAGGTCAGTGCATGATGTAGAAGCGCCCTCTGCTGCATGGCAAAGGCCTGGTACGTGGCCAAATTCATCTGACTTGTGTTACGACTCGTAGGAGTGATTGGGTTCCTATAGTTGACCAGCTTCCCTCGCATGTGGACATTTCTTTCATGTCGTCTTAGATCATTGGACTGAGTAAAACACCTGCGATACAAAAGATTTATGTGAATTTCTGATGCTTGTGTAATGTAATTGATTTTAAAGACAATAACACAAGTAACAGATGTATTATTTTTCAGAATAATGAATAAGATAGGACTTGGAACCATTTTAACATGACCTTGGACTTTCAGTAGGACGTAGCTATCTATTTCTTGCATCAAAACAAGTTAAAAATGACACTGGTTTCATGCGAAATATACATCGATTGTGTAGTCTTAGCTCAAAAGCCAGACAAATTGTGTTGATTTTAAAGAGCCATGGCTGCAGTGGCCAGCAATGAAATAGACAGGCCTAAGTCACATTGCTGTTTGACACAACTACCCAAAGTCCAAGCTCTTGTTAATTAAAATGGTTCTATCTATATGTCCAAAGACAAGGGGAAGGTGTATATAAGTGTGTAAAAATAATGTCGCTACATAACTGTATTTTACTTTTCATATCATCTATAAAGGACTAGCTAGGAAATAATTCTTTCCACTGAACAAACAAATTAATACTTTATTAAAAAATTTTTTTTTACCGTACTTGAAATACCGGTAATTTGATCTGTATTTCTACCATTAGTATTAAATTGACATGAAAAATTCATTGCACTCAATCAATGGAAATCATATCACATTAAACATGATGACACTTGATGAATACATGTATAATGATGCACAACTGATGTATCTCCACATCTAACTACTATTTTATGTAACCATATGCGCATTACCTCCAGCACTGATAACAATATTTTCCCCCTTGATGTTTAACAACAGAAGGCTGCTCCTGCGCATCAACACAAAATGCCTCCAGACCTGTGTATATATAGTTTTTACAGGTCAAACTGCAAGGATGAGCAACACATGTCTACACATGTGTGAGCATATAAATACACTCTTTACAATTATGGGCCATCGATCAGTATCTATTGATCAGGTAATGATGGGGAACCCTGCTTTTTTTTAATATTCATAAAACAAAACAAAAATGATACCTTATTGATTTATAGGTATATTCTTGGAAATTATTGTAATGGTCCACCCACATGTGTACTGCTCAGACCTCTAAAACAACCTCCATAGAAAAATACATTACCAGCCTCAACCTTTAAAACAATTATCTGCTTTTGAGATATGACAATGTATATCTCATTTCAAATTTCCCCCCCTACTTTTTAATGTTTTTTTTTGTTTTGTTTACACATTAACTGCGCCTCAATGGGCTTTTAGCCCATCGGCAAATTCATCATCATGAAATGGTCACATGACATCAGTAACCATCAACCTATGTGTCCTGACGATGACCTAAAAAGACCTTCATAACTAGATTATCATTTTTTTCTCTCATTTTCTCTCCTTTTTTCTTATTACTAATAATTCTGTAATTATAAATTGTTGTTTTTAACCTTGGCCCATTGCCAAGCTTAATAATAAAGCATCTCTCTTTCTTCATTTTTTTTCCCTTCTCTCTGCTGATCTGGGTGAATAACCTTCCCGGATACGCAAGTAGTAATCTGGAGGTCGATACTTAAAAAACATGCAAGATGACTGTATCCCCCCCGAAAAAAAAATCGGTTAGCACATAATGGCTTTGTCCCGTAGAAGAGAAAGGAAATGTGACATCATTACAAACCAATCAATACGGCACCGTTAAAGAATTCTCTTTCATCCCCTCCGAGCTGTGGTACTCGGATCTTTTTACTTAATAAATCATCTTATTTACTTATATAATTTAATCTAGAGTACAGTCACTGTCCTAATTTGGGATTGGAGATAGGGAGGGACATGGGGGTATCTGATTTCACCCGTTGCAATAGAATGGGGCAATACCCACAGCGTGACCCTAATTCCTGTTAAAAGAACATGGCCCATAGGGCAAAAAAAATTCAATAGGTACGCATGTACAGCCTGGCATAAGAGATTTTTCTGCTAAATGAAGCACATCTAGAAGTCTTTCAACCTCCCAAGATTTCTTTTCAAATAGCGCAGATAAATGGGTTTTTTAAACTTTAATTACATTCATTGCATGAAGGCAAGGTTGAGTTATCAAAAGCTTTATTTCAGAACAGGCACACATATTTCAAGTTCCATTAGGGTAAATAAAAAAAGAAGGATATTTAAATCATCTTTGGGCATTGCATGACAAAAGAAATTAGAGGCACTTAGAATTGCCAACATGCAAGAAAATTAGACCAAGTTTTAAACACTGTTTATGCAGCAACAGATTCATTAATTATCATCCTCAAACATATTATAACTGTTCAATGGTATAGGGTTATGGTTCCCATGTACTACTGGGGATACATTTGATTAATTCATTCAATGAAGTTCTCTGGTCATTGACTCTGGTCTGCATGATATCAAGTGGAGAAATTCGGTCAACGGATTGGTCATCTGGCCTTTTTTTTTTTTTTTTGCTCTCTTTTTATTTGTGTCATATTACACCAAAATTTCAAGAGGTTAAAAGAGGTAGGTCATTTGCATTTTGTTGGCAATTAACCCACAATGACTCAAGTTTCACCAAGATTTCAGTAGATGTGACTAGCTGCCATGTTTTCAGAGATAGGGTTACATTTCGTGTTTTTAGGGCAAATGATTTATGGTTGTGTACAACAATCTGGCATGAATACAAGAAAACAAATGTTCGTATTACACAAAACCTCACTCACATGCAACAATATTCATAGTACACACACACTCACTAAACACACACCCACTCACAAACAAGGCCAACTCAATATGGGGGGGAAATGTTTTGGATTTTGGCTTGCTTGAATTTACTCTACAACTTGTAAGCTTATCTGAGGTGAATGGAAGCTACGCCAAAAATCTTGCTCCGTAATCTTATCAGTGACCCCATAGTTGTATGAAAAAACATGATTTCATTTTAAATCCCTTAGATGATGAGGCAAGACAGATGTACCATTATCTCAAACTTTCCACTCTTTTTACTTGTCAGTACAGGGGTCACCCTCTCATAGTATCAGTATCATCTTGGACTTGCACTGTCAATAAATCTCTTCCCAAGAGAGTTTTTCCAGAATTATCCATTGTGAACCCTCCCCCATCATTTATTTACTTTAAGAGAATTTTTTCTCAAACCATTAAAGCAAGTCATCTTCGCTTAAAAAAAAAATCCTTTTAATTTCTAGGTCGCAAACTGGAACAGTAGAATAAATTTAGCATTTTATTCTTTGAATTATCAACAAATTCAATCAATAACTGGAAATCCGTGTTAACCTGATTTGCTCCATCTATTTAAGTAAAACTCTTTCATTTTATTCCAAATAATATAGAGAATTTACTGATCCTAATATTTGCTTGAAATCTTCATAAAATACATTAAGCCAAATATCGACACTATATCATCTTATTTTCTCAGAAAGTTATAAAATAACAAACCATTTGCTGACAAAGGACTTCATAAAAAAAATATTGTTAAGTTAATCTAGAATGACTTTTCAATTAGTTTTGGTTACATGAAAATAACAACAGCGATGCACGTCTTTAATTTCCAAATCATCGACCTGATACATATAGGTGTCTTGATAACAAGAAGAAGCTGTACTTTCTTAAGGGTCCTCCGTCTCAGGGCTTTGATTATGGGCGACTTGAGCAAGGAGATTTTGATTTTACGATGTCCATAAATAAAACAAGTGAAAAAGTAAAGCACTGTCTGGCTTTGCAGACCAGCAGACGTAAGACTCAGCCCTGATGCTGGTATTTCTGACAGTCTGTCCTAGCCAATGGCTAATAAAGCGGCAAGGGTGATTGGAAATTACCAATTACAGTGGCAGATTAACTAATAAATACTTCACCTAAAAGCCAAATACACTTGGAACAATGGCTGATGACCAAAATAGATTTTTCTGGAACTACGTTTTCTTTTCCTTAATTACAGTATACATGATTTATTTTCGAACAATATGAAGAAAAGTCTTTTTGGTTTGATGAAGGCCTTAGTCTTAACATAAGTAAGAAGCAAATCATGAATCATCTCTTTCCAAAAGGAACAAGATTTTTTTAACCAAGTCGCCCTGCAGAATTTGTAATTGCTTTACATGCCAGATGTAAAAACAAGCCAACTTGTCCATTTGGCAAGGCTGGCCTTTTATCACTTATAAAGCCCACAAAGGAACTTCCATCATTCATTATGCATTCAGAGCCATAGTCTTTTCTTTTTTTTATTTCTAAAATAAGGTTAGAAAAAAAAAACTCGGTCCACATCAATGGTGGCAAGTCCTTTTTAAAAAAACACATTTTGCAACATTAAACAAACTCTCCCGACTTACTACAGAAAGTTTAGTAGACATCCAATGATTTGCCCATCTTAACATGTAAGCGTGATACCAAGTAATTCACAGGAAACTATAATTGCTTCACCTATCCCACCAGGTATATCTTAAAATAGCTTCACATTTTTGAACTAATGCAAGTGCAGGTTGGTTTGGTTTTATTTTTTAACACTCTTTATTCCAATTTACGCAAGGTCTTTACACTTCTTGCATGCATGGGTAGAGAAATAGCTAGTTAGCTAATTAGTTGGCTCCATCATAAAATATATAATTATCAAAAAGATCAATTTTTTTTTTCTTTTCTGAGAAAACAACTTAAATTACCGGGTACATTAAGATTTCCCATAAACATTTTTTTTTTACCAGGTTAAGAGATTACCGTAGTTATTGCTTGAAAAATCATTTTGAAGGAAGAAGCCTGCTAAAACATCTTTCCAAACATGCACTTATCCATGTATCAAAGTCACTGAGGGCCAACTTTCAAACAACCACATTCATAAATTATATACAATGTACTAGATCAGATTTCGTAGATTACCGGTAGGCATATTATATTTTTCTTTCATACCCGGTACATCTGAAATTCAAACATTTTTTTTTTACATCACTAATGCATTTGATCTGCTAAAGGATTATTACATGATACATCCATTATAACCATAAAATAAGGGTATATTTATGTAAAATTTCTCATTTTTTTTATATGTCTTCTGGAAACAGTCTGACTGATAACATTTATATATCTACAATTTAAAGCTATGACTAACTTGTTATTTCACCAAAAAAGAAAAAAATCATTATGATAAAATAAATAACTTCCTCAAAGACAAATGAAGCAAAGGGGATTCAGGAAATAAAGAAGACAGAAGATGTCGTACAGTGAGAAATTAGCTACAAATAGTCAGACCCTGCGAGTCATATTGCAAAAAAACATCACTTCGTACAAGAAAAAAAAAACCAGAAAAAAATCAAAGAATAAAAATAAGTAATTTCGGTAAAACTAATTCAATCTAAACTTGAATGTTTGTAATAACAAAAAATATCATTGGACTATGAACAATACAGCCCTTGTCCAAAAACAAGTCCTTGCTATATAGGGTTAATACTGCAACAAGGTCAAACAAGTTTTAATGGATGGTATCATATTTTGCATTGAGAATATTTTCGAGGCATATGTTTCTGTAAACTGGCAAGATGGGGACACTGCATGCATAGCACTAAATAGGTTTTTGTTTTGTGGCTGTAACATGGTACGATGGGGACACAGCTGAGAGCCCAGCTGTTGCCGTAGAATCATCCCGAGGTTTGTATATGATTTTGGTATATGATTGGGACAGAGACAACAGCAGGTCAGGTCCCATACAATACATGCTGAGCACATTTTACATAGACACATATCTTCACTTACTGCCATCTAAATGTGACTCCTATTTATTTCAAGTAAAATAAAATAAAACTGTGGGGGTTTATTTTGCGACCCAGGTACACCATCAGTGTTAAATCACTTCATGAGAACTCGAAAATTATGCCCTTGGCTCCTGCTAAAACCTGTGATTAATATCTATCAACTTTTTTTGAAAACCTCCATGCACCTAATGACATTTTCTGGTGATATTATAAAAAACAAAGTTTGAATTCATCTGCTCAGTTTGTTGACAAAGATCATCGAAGTGTTTTTTTGATAAGTGGTCTGAGGTGAGTGAACTAAGAGGTATATGTAAATACTGGTCTCTTTTTCCTATAACCAAGGACATGAGCAAACGTTTGCCCCACTGAGGTCAAATTAGCATTCAGAAGTACGATCGTTCATTCCCCTCCTTGGCTCCCGACAATATGTTGTTCATTCTCTGATATAATACCACGACCTAGCGCGCATTTAGAATAATATGTCACATGAATGGATTTTTTTTTCTCCCTTATTAATTATCGATATTAAAATTGCCCCTTGTGACATGCCTCGACAAATGGACTATCAGTTGAATTAAACTTTAAGCTCTGAGCACAATTCCCGTGGCTTAACTATTGATCCCTAACAATGCGAAATGCTGCCATCACTCCTCCTCCTCCTATTTGCTCTGACATGCATCACTGCTTCCCAAAAGAACCCCCCCAATCGATGTTTTTAACGAATTCTTTATCACGGCAGATCACCTATACATCTCTTGGTCTCATGTTTTGTGTCAGAAATGAATTTATATTTTTTTTTTGCATGAGAAAATTAATAGTGCTTTTATGTCCCAAATGAAACTATTGGCAGAACAATTTAGCTATGGCCATTTCCACTTGCAGTAAAAGTGCAACAACCACATTACTGCATAATAACATGTCACTTGATCCCATTCACAACCCTACAGCAAATATGGGATGGATATTCCTTTTTTATGGCAGAAAAACAACTTTTTAATGTCTTTAGAATTCCACAACCTGCCCTGCTGCTAACGAACACTCAACCGCGCTGTGCTTTAGATAATGCGGTTGTTCTATTCGTCAATTTCCCCTCAGGAACTCCTTAGCATTTGATTCATGCAGTACATTTAGTGCATGCATTCCGCAGTGCAGAAAGGCTCTTCATTATCATTGCTCATCACACTTTTTTTGGTCTTGGGCTGCCACATCAAACAAAGATATAAATGATACATGCACTGCATTCCATCTTTTTGATGATCACGATGAAAATTTATTTGTTTTTTCATATCAAGGTAATTTCCTTTTTTAACTACAGATTTTTTTTTGTGTATGTGATCTACTTTGAGAACTCTTAACCTTAGATGTTCTTTGTTATCACAAAAGGTCATTTTATTCACACTCAAGGCAATCTTTTACATAATCTTACATATGTATGTCCCTATATGCATGAGGACACCACAATTCACAAATAATAAGGAAAAAGCCTCAAACTAAACAGATCCATTATCTCTTCCTCATTGCTTTCGTAACAAAACATGGATTTATCTGCCAATGTCATTCCAGTGATCCAATTCATGCATAGAAGGGAGACAATGAGCATTTATCATAATTGAGACCCCCCCACTCAAGCAAAACTGACAAGGGAATCATGCACGATAACCTTGCAACAACTTCAACAAATCCTTAAAAAATTGGGCTGTCAAAGCATGCTATGTGTATGATACGTCATTTTCTCACAAAATATTCATACTGTGTACCCTAAACTTTATGCACTAAATGTTGGAAAAACGTGAGCAGATTTTATATCCTGATAGCATTATACAGTTTAATCCTTCATAAATTCTGTATATGTGAGTGGGTTTTTTTTATCTAAACTTGTAAATATGAAACCTATTAAAAGCAAAAGGTGCTGTTTTCCTATAATTTGATGTGTTAAAGATGAGAATATGATATAGGTATAGATTACTAATGTATATGGTTTTATCAATTACAAAGACAATTTTACTTGTAATCACCAAAACTTTGGACTTCTTACACCAAATTACACGGGTCTAAGTCTCAGAAATCAGGCAAAATGATGGCACCGTGGAACACCTTACAGCCACTAATGGCTCTGATGATGACAAAGGAGAAACTCCAATTGTCTGGGATCAACTTCCAAAGGAAATCTTAAGCTACTAATGATCAGGTACACCATTGTAACAAAACATATGCCAGACAATTAGGTCACACCAAAACGAAAAAAAATCAATGCTTGTCTTGAGACAGACAAGGAAAGATATTGAGCATCTTGTCCATCGTCTCTGTCTGCTCCTTTGGTAAATGTGATCGAATTTTTATCGTCTCTCTTCCTTTTACAGCAGCATTTAAGAATTAAGGGTCAAAATCTGTTATGTCTATGCGCAGACAAACGTGATGCAACAAATTTCATTACAAACCCTCTGAATATATCATTCTCCTGCAAACTGTTTATCAACTGATCTTACATGTCTTGTGCATGGGCTATTCCATCTTATTTTGGGTTTTTTGTGTGTTTCCCCATCATCATTGACTTGTTAAACCTGTATGATGAACATTTGGCACAGAATCAACAACATAATGGGAAATCTTGCGTTAGAGAGAAAAATTCATGATGGAAACGTGTGGCAGTAGCCTTTTTTTCCTCTGTGATCTCCCTGTTCATCTATGCAATCTGCCACTGCATGTACCAGATGAAAGAGCCCTCCCCCCTCCCGTATACACACTTGCATACTTCCCATACGCAATTGGTGTCAAGGTTTACCTAACAATCTGCTAAATATATATATCGTAGATAGGGAATGGTTTGCATAAGGGTTTTATTATACATGTTCAAGAGCCTTTATCTTCTAGAATCATTGCTGTAAGTTCTTGTTCAGATGGTACATGTATATCGTTATCTAGGAAAATGTGTAGGGGACATAACCTTATTAAAGTACACAAAAACAAGCGACTAAGTGCGTGATGTAAATCGTTATGTCCTCACAGCACATTCACTAAAGCTTTTACTCATGCTAATTAAGTTGAAATGAGCATATGATAACATTCATTCCTTTTTCCTTCCAACTTGTTGACTCTTGACTTTATTTCCTTGCATACAATCCCTGCATGTGTCAAATCTGCATTTTTTTTTACATGCAGTTATTTAAGTACTTGTGGATTTTTTTTTACTTCCTGAAGTTTTAATAAAATTAAATAATCAAAAGCATTAAGATCCCCCCTTTCCACTCCCTTCAGGGAAGTATGCATAACTATGAGTAAATTGTAAAACGTAGTGGAAAAATACATGCAACTACAAATTCCAATACCACCCACTGGAGAATTGTGTCCAACAAAATTTTTTTTTATAAATCAACCTATTAGTGTTTTCAAATCTCATGATTTTTAGTAAACTGGTACTCACTTACTAATCAAATCTATCAATTAACGGTATATTAAGGGTGAAAACTAAACGAAACAAAATGATCCTATTTCAGTATATTTGTGAACCACTAGACCAAGTGTAATGGTAATTAAAATAAGGGAAATGTGTTTGTATGCATTTAATGCCATTTATAAATATTTTCTACAAATAAACCAAGTAAAATGCATTTTATCAGAGTAACCGAAAACCAGTTTTACTATCTTGAATGCCAGTTTTACTATCTGATATTCGCATCAATCATCGTTGACAACACTACAAATTATCATAATCAGAATTAATAAGGTAAATATATTTTACCCAAAATAATTGTTAATATATTCCCCAGTGCTAACGGGCGTTCTTTCTACACGATCAGGCTAAGCCTTAGTTAGGCTGATTGGTTCTCAATTCAAACAAACATAATGAGTAAGTTCATACCCAACATCATAATTCTGCATTTCATTAACTTATTTTTGCGCATTATCCTGTTACTAGAATTCAACCCTCTGTAAATTGCATCTACAAATGAACGTAATCTCACCTGTGGCAGATTTTACACTTGTAGGGTCTTTCCCCTGTGTGGACCCTCTCGTGAACTTTGAGATTTGATGACCACAGGAAAGACTTTCCACAGGTCTGGCAGACATACGGACGATCGGCTCTGTGCAGTTGTTCATGTTTCCTCAGGGTGGCTA